>VCAZ01000150.1:0-340000 GCA_005784505.1 Bagarius yarrelli | reverse complement strand
AGAAAACGATTTACAAAATAAAAAGTCACTCTTTCTAATAAATTCACCGGAATTGAAACAAAAAAACCCCCCAAAAACTATAAAAACATAAATATGACCGAGTTTAGTCTGGTTATTGTTTTCAGCTGCAAAAAAAAAACCCCGGAAAAAGTTTTTAAAATAACAGCTGATTATGAGAATAATAATAATAACTCATTTTGACGTACGGAAACGTTGATTAAACTTAAAATTAAATTAATTCAATTTCTGTCGAATGGAAACGCAGAAAACATCAATAATCCCTCCAAAAAGTTTTAGGCTGAAAAAGTTATCCTTATAAGAGTATAGCTGTGGCAACGGATTCTTCTTCTTTTTCTGCTACTCCAGAGGTTCACACGCTTTAAGGCGTCTTACTGCCCTCTGCAGGATATACAATAAAACAGCATTTCATCATCTGGTATTGTTTTTTTGATCAGTACCAATAAAATAAGAACTATTTTCGGGGGGGGGGGGGGGGGGGGGTAATAAGATGGTTAAACATAAATATAAAATATTTTTAATATATAAACTACAGGAAAATGTTCTGAGCTGATTTGCCTGCAAATCATCAGACACACAAGGCAAAACATTCCAAGGTACATTACTGTTAACACTAATTTATTCTCTAGATTTCTGTGTATTTTCTCTGAATGCTAAATCTTTTGCCGCGTGGTATCATCTTCTATCTCCTAACAGTTTAACCAAAGCTGGAATGTAAATAAACAGCTCGGAAACATATACTAATAAATGTATGAGCAGCCACTCTGGATAAAAGCGTCTGTCAAAATGTCAGAAATGGAAAATTCAATGTTTGTTAGTGGTTTGTTTCAGGAACCTGGCCCGAAATAATAACTTAAAAGAATTCCAACTAAACTAGACATATTTCCCAAACAACTGGCCCAAAAAACAATTTTCCAACAAGAATCGTGACTTACCTTAATATCTTAATGTTGGCACAAAGGGGTATTGACTTACTGTAATGCATGTTATTTGTTCCATGCAGTGTTTTTATCAGGATGGAGTCTCTGAACTCCAGTTCGATATTAAACATGCTAGCATTATTAGAAATGCTTAGCGATGCCTGGAAATACAGCATTATTATCTATTTCTCCACATATGTTCAAACAATTGTTAAGATCAGTGTCATCTGTAATTAGAATATAGAAGGAAAATAGGTATGGAAAATGTGCCAGACTGCAAATAAATCACTGTCTGCATTTTACGATACAGTCTGTTGTAAACCAGTAAATAAGTTCGGTTCAGTATTCCCAAAAAAATAATGCTAGACCATGTAGAGACACTGGAAATAATTCTGTGCCTAAATGTTTAGGAAAGACTAACGAACAGCAGTATTTTTATTTCTGGGCTGCAAAAAAAAAAAAAAGGAAAATCTCCACACACAATAGTCTGCCGCTAAAACACAACCATAAGGCAGATACTTTACGTGCTAGAACAGACAAAACAAATATAGTGCAAAGATAAAGGCCACATTTGTGAAAATGTTCAAAATATATTTGTTATTGGTCTAAAGCGTCTTTCTTTGCTCTTTTAATCAGGAAGTAAGAGTGTTCTAAGTGCCAGACATTATTATGGGACAATCATAATCAGAAACCAAATCTGACCACCATTAAAGCGTTTTATGCAAAGCACAAACTACATTTGTATTGTGCGGCTATTTGAATTTAAGCATCATTAAAATAAATACAAGTAAAATATATTTTACTTATATCTAATGTATTGGGGGCAGTGGTGGCTCAAATGGTTAATAGTTGCAGACCAGGAAGACCTGGGTTCAAGCCCCACCACCACCAGCTGTTGATATGACGACCAAAAACACCGGGGTTCAAGCCCCACCACCGGCAAGCCAACCACTGTTGGGTCCTTGAGCAAGACCCTTAACCCTTCCTGCTCCAGGGGCGCTGTATCATAGCCGACCCTGCGCTCGGACCCCAACTTACTAAAATGGGATATGCGAAAAAAGAATTTTACTGTGCTGTAAAAAAGTATATGTGACAAAATAAAGACAGTTACATTTACATTTATTACAGTTGTCTATCCTTACAGTCACTGCATGTAAGACAGACACTTATTATTACAATGCTGATACTGGTACTATTATTATTTAAAGGCTCATTTTCTGCTAAGAGTAGCTATCATGGTTTCCTAATAATGCGTACTCAACACCTCCATCATCCCTTTTTTTAGAAATCTGTAAACCTGGCAATCTACTTTGAAAGACAGTAAAGTCTTAAACAGAATGCTAAACTAGCCGATGTAATTAGTATTTATAAATGTATTTTTTATCCTGGAGCCATTTTATTATACTTTATAATTCAATACAACATCTAAATATTCAGTATTAAACGATGAAAAACTACGAAGACTCATTGCTGTCTGGGTAAAGTTTGTTTTGTCTTTCACTCAGGCTGAAAACCTTGAATCTCTTTTGTTTGCATTACTTGTTTTAGTGCTGCACTGGAAACCACAAAGCTGTAAGGAAGTAGCAGTTGATAAAAATCTAAAGTTTACCCCCGGAAATGTTGAATGATATCATCAGCGTCCTATTCTGGTGATGTGTCAGGACATACTGTTGACCTATTTTGAATACGAGGCTTATAGACTATATACTACCAGCCTATAAACAAGTTTATAGAAGACGTACAAGATTCAGGGGGGAAAAAACCCACACAGAGCGCTATATAAAAGATATATAATAGTAAAATAAGATTCATAAATAAGTTTAGTAACTTTTTTTTATTGATTAAAAAATATAAAGTGTTTCATTTAAAAAATTGTACTAAAAAAATGTGTACAGTAATAATACAGACAGGAACTTTGAGTTTCGGTTGAATCATTTCAATTCTTTTGTAAACAGGAACCAGCTTCTTGTAACTAGCCTCAAAAAAAAAAAAAAAACCCCTAGCCTAGTGTGCTCGCTAAACCAAACCACATAAAACTATTTTTTACTTTTTAAAATCTAGAAATGGGTTTGCCGTGCATTTTAAACACATCAAATATGTGTCGTGTCATGGAAGATTTGTTTTTTTGGAAATGTTTTAAATACAGTGCTTTCTGATTTCAGATTGGTTCAATGTGGACTGAGCGATTTTGGCCAAACGATGCTGATATTTGAAAGCACCCGAACAAACATTCTTATACTGAAAACAAGCCAATGTGGCCGGATTAAAGATCTCCAGCCAAATTACAGGTTTTTGGGGGGATCTGATGTGATAAAAAAGAAGTCCAATTAGGACTTTCCAGTGAGAAGTAAGAGGTGTGTCTAGTAACGACTGAGAGAAGAGAGGGGAAGTGGTGGCTCATAGTTAAGGTGTTGGACTGCCAACCTGAAGATTGTGGATTCGATTCCTAGCTTCACCGAGGCACCACTGCTGGGCCCCTGAGCAAGGCCCTTAACCCCCAATTGCTTAGTTGTATAAATGAGATAATGTAAGTCGCTCTGGATAAGGACGTCTGCTAAATGTAAATGTAAAGACTGACTGGTTTTACGCTCTAGTTAAGCTGAAGATCTTTACTCTAATCTAGGACCAATGCTGTAGGTGTGTTTCTGGACTGAAAATATGATCATTTTTCAAAAATCACTTAGTGCACCATGAATCTTATTTCAATGTTCATCCACTGGCCTCAGGCCTAAATGACATCACACACATCTCAGAAGTCTAATGATCGAAAGCCATAGCAATTCCACACAGATGCTGCATCAACTGAGTCCTTATTCAGTGGCCACTATAACCCGATCTAAAACGTCTAAACTCAGTTTGATAGTCAAAGTTATACTTTAAAAGGATAGTCCTGTAGGTAGAGCAGCATAAGATGTGGTAAAGGCAGCTGCTCTGGACAGTTTGTCTGTCTGTTTATGGTAAGACGGACCAAGTGCTGTAACGTGGGGAAGGTTTTGGGTTTATACAGAGGCTGTCTGAGTTTCAGAAGAACTGCATTATCGTTCGGTTTTGCCGGAGCTTCTTCTTTCCTCTTAACATTCTCCTTGCTCTTGCCAGTGCCCACGTAGTACTGCACTAAATCCGACACTGTAGGAAAGGACAGCAGCCGAGGGCAGGTGCTGGAGCTGTAGTCCAGGCAGAAGCCGTTGCTGCTGTACTCGATGCGTACGTTAGTGGGTCCTCTGTTTGTTTTAACAGAGAGAGTGAAGAAATAGTGTGTGTGACTGCTGTCACGTACGAGGAACGTGCCCTCCGCTGTATCTGCCAGAGCTTCTCCGGCCTGAGTGGCTGAAATGTTCCCCCAGTACCAACCTGAAAAAAGAGAAAGCCCATAATGAAGCAATGGAATGGATTACAGATTCCCATGGACTGTTTTTTTAATTATCCAAATAATTTAAATAGATTAATTATTTCTGAACTAATTTTGATTATTAATTTATTAACCTCACTCAGGTTGGCCTATAATTAATTATTATTATTATTATTAATAATAATAATTAATACCTAATCTCCCTTTTCCTATTGGGGGATTTTGGACATGAGTCATACCATCAGTCTGAAACTAAAAAGATATTAGATCTTTGGTAGACCTAACATTTTTGTGTAAACCTTCAACAGCTGATCGAAATAACTGAAGCTATAGCTTTAGAAATGTAATATAATAACATTAATATTGTAATTGTGATGAATTTAGCCAATATATGTTATATGAGCTAAGTATGTAAAAACTGTGGGATCGAAAAGAATGTTTGCATTGTATTTAACAGATTATTAAAAAAAAAAAAAAAAAAATGCAAGTTGGTTGTTCTGTACCTGAGGCATTAAGATGCTGAAATGTAGCATGGATGCAGCGTAGGTTTTTTAAAGAATTCCATGGCTGTGCAGATCTGGGGATCTGGGGGGGCTGGTTACAGGGACCGTCTGTGTTGTCTGTAACTCGCATTTCTTCAGTAACCATTGCTGAGGATGGGTCTGGAATTCTATTAGGAAAAATGAATCTTTTAGTTACAAATCGACTAATAAGGGCAACAAGGTCTACTGTTAGTTACCACCTTTTTATTATCATCAGCCAGTATTAATGTTAGCGAGCTAAATGCAAAAAAATGTATTCAGGAAATGTATTATTTTACAGTCAACTAAAAACTCGATTACTTGATAATGATTATAAATTACAGTATGAAGAACTCGTTCTCCTCACAATTTATCACCTCGTCATGTACTGGGCTACGGCTATGGATAGCTAATTTAAGATGGCAAATTTCTGTAGATTCTGTACACATGGAATACATCATTGCAGGCTAAACAATAAAAAAAAATAATCAAAAATACCCTCTACTGCGAAACAAACGTTATCTCTCGCCTCCGGCTGACATGCAGCACAAGCCGTTGCACTTCTAACAAAAGGTTGTCACACAAGTGACAGAATAGCAAAGATAATAATAATAATTTTTTTTAAAGCTCTGATTATTTTTTTATTACACATGTATTGCATTTTAATTTTCACTTATTTATCTTCTACACACGCTTATTTCCTAATTCGGGGTCACAGGGATCTGCTGGAGTCTACCCCAGCCGTCTGTGAAAGGGGTAAAGGCGGGAGGGGGACACCCTGGACGGGCTGCCAGTCCATCATAGGGCCACACACACACTCGCACTCACTCCTATGGGCAATTTAGAATCACTAATCAATCTAACATACATGTTTTTGGACTGTAGGAGGAAACCAGAGAACCCGGAATAAACCCACGCAGGCACGGAAAGAGCATGCAAACTCTATACAGAAAGGCCCCTGCTCGGAAATTGAACCTGGGTCCTTTTTTTGGCGTGAGGCAACAGTGCTAACCACTAAGCCACCCTGCTGCCCTACGTCTATTTAAAAAAAATAAAATTACACTTTTGGAAATTTCCGGTAGTTTGATAGGGGGATAAAAAGGGGGATAAAGTCCTCCTAAAAAGGGTCTAGACTGTCACTTATTGGACCATAACTTTACACCATGTGTTAGGCCATCAGAATGATCCAATAAAATGCTTGCTTAAAATGAGGCTTTTTTTTACATAGTTAATTTGTGATGTCATGTTGTACTTTAATCTCATTCGATTAGAGTTTTTTTTGTTTTTTTTTTATAACTAATAGCAGAAGTTCAGGTTTCTGTAAAGTAAAAGTCATTACCCATAATGACATAAATACATAAATGTAATTTTAGGTGCACCCAAAGACTGTAAAAAAAGAGACCCACATCTACATCAGGATTTTTTTATAGAGAGTGATTTCTGTTAATATCATAATATAAAAAATAACATTATACTGGCATCGGTCTAAAGAACTGCCCTGAATGTTGCACCTCACTTATTATATCAAGATATGACGCAGTCTATTGCTGCCTCTATCCACCATAGCTCTCCAATCTAGAATTAAGAGCAGTTTTTATAATAATTCAATGACTATTAACCTTAATGATAACAGAGACACGTGCAGTTGTGAAGAATAATCTCTAATCACATGACCATTATCATGGTGCTAGCTGTTCTTTTTATTTTTAGATTTCTTCATGCATACAACTGGACCTGACTTGATAAGTCTTAGTCACGTGATAAGTCATAGTCAGCAATTAAAGTGAACTTAAAGCAAGAAAGGGGAACCAAAAAGTGAAAAAAAAAAAAAAAAAAAAAAAATTATTTATTTATTTATTTAAACTGAGTTATTATATTTCCACCCTTATTTCAGATAGATATAAAATATGGTCATAATAAATATTAAAGCTCCATGGCGTGGAATGAAACATTAACCAACAACATATAGGTCTAGGATGGTGTATTTTAGATTGTTAATTATTTCAAAAAACAACTTTTTTATTTTATATTTGCTAAAAATAAATAGACTATATTTATTATCGTAATTAAGTTAGGGTATATAGCCTTGAAAAAAGTCTTACCTTTGCACACACAATAGCATTACGAATTAATTCGAAATGGATCTATGTGTGTCGAGTAATGAACTTTTTTTTCCGATTTAAAGATGCTGAATTATGATTAAGTCCATGCCGACATCGTTGGCGGATAATGGCGACTAACCGGCGCACCGCTTCAGACTGGAATCTCACATTTTCAGCTTGTCGGCAGAAGAACAATCCGATCCGTCTAAAACTCCACGGATATTAGAAAAGATCTGCGGGATTTTTTTTTCCAACAGAAAAGCACCGGGGAAACGTTTTCCGAGAATCGGCTTGTTGTGGCAGGAGCGTCCGTCTGCGCAGTGCGTTTCACGGAACTGCGCTCGCAAGCTTTGGCGCACGCTGATTGGTCTTCCGCTTGGTGAACACACCAGTAAACACGAAACTGGGGACTTTTCCTGGTAAGAGGCTTTCCAGGAAAACCTGTACCAGTCACTCGAAATGGGCACGTCCTAAACCATAAATCAGCCGCAATAATAAGCGCATCAAAGCACTCGTTCTGCTTGGCGCACGGTGGATTAGGCTACTCCCCTGACATGTACAAAGAAAGTAGTCGGGCTACTGTTGGTAGACTTATATAAAAAGAACAAGGTTTGTTCCACCCTTTTTTTTTTTTTTTAGCTGTGCAACCTTTTTTTAACAACTTCTTTTGCTATTCATGCATAGAAATGCACCTATCAAGCATTTTTATTTGGAATTTAGTCTATTTTAACCCAGGCTGGGGTGCCACTAGCAATTTTGGGCCCTATAAAAATTTTTTTTTAAATAAGGTTGGGCTCACCTACCACACCCTTTCCACACCAAACATACTATTAAATAACTGCTAGTAAAGTGTGTGGGCCCTTAAAATCATCTGAACTCTCCCCAGAAAATGTTTTTTTTTTTTTTTAAGAATTTGCGTGAAAATGACATTATTTTATGGTCATTTTATGCTGCTGTTCCCTTTTCCCAAGTATGAAAAACATCATAAGGACGTCTCAATAACGTTGTTCCAAGAACAGTTTTCTTAACATCACAAGAACTGTTAATTACGTTATGAGACCGTTCCATGTACATGGTATTATAATATGATTTGTCCTAATATTTTGAAAAAAGTTATGAGAAAGTTCCCGGTTAACTGGGATGTTTTTCACTATAATTACGCTTGACACGCCATCTAGAGTTCACACATAATAGAGTCGACAGAACGGCTTTGGTAACTGAAATAGGCAACCTTTACAAATGTGGTGAGCTGGAAAGCATTTCAGTATAAACATTTTACACCAGCGGAACACCACATCAGGTTTCACTTTTATCCTCACATTTAAGACTTTGTGTGTGTGTGTGTGTGTGTGTGTGTGTGTGCACTATTGGTTTAGAAATGCTCATTCGATGTGTCATACAAAGTTAATGAAGTCGTACTAATTTACTAATTTAGGCTATTTCAGTTTTGTGTAGTTAACCTCTTAAAGGCTCAGCATGACTTTTTTTTAGGAAATCCAGACAAAGCAAACCAAAGACTGCTAATTAACTGTACAGAAACAGGTTTTATTTGATTATTATGCAAAATAGTTGAAGGGTTTTGTTAAATAATTGTGGCCTTTTCAAATACAGTGGGTGTCAGAACATTAAGCAAGAATAGACATGTGATTAAAAGCAGAAATCCAGACAATAGGATGCAGATGAACATTTGTAAAGGCTTCGTCTGGGTTCACGCAGCACTCTCTTAGCAACTAGAACTCTTCACCGTTCTCCCCTACCCCCTTGATCAGACGTTTGTTACCCCGTTTTCCTGTAGGGCCCTTTGGCTTGGCAAAGGCTTGTTTTAGGGCCTGTGGCTTAGGGTGAACTGCTTCATGTAAGTATTCTTCAGTCAAGCCCTCTCCACTGTCTATTTCCAGCTTTAGAAACACACAGAAATAAATATGTAAGACAAATGAAGAGATTTCATACAGCAGTTTAACATCAGGTTCCTTATTCAGTCATAACCCAAAAACCGACACAGCAGAGCCTTCTTATCGTGGAGACTTGTTCACAAAAACAATCCGCTCCATAATTAGTGTCCTCACGCTTTCTTGGAAATCGCTTTCCAAGATTTGTTCCGTGAGTCATGCAGCATAGCTGCTTCTCATGAGAGCTTATTTCAGCGGAGAATCTTTATTCAGAGAGACACACGTTGAATTAGGCATTTAATTTGAGTTAAAATGAGTTCAGATTCTCTTCAACTGTATAAAATTAAGAATAAAAAGAATAAATTTTAGTCCTAGATCTGTACAAATATCTTAAATGAGATGGATTTACCACATTCAGGGGCGCCGTTAAGGAAGGGGGGGGTTTAGGATGATTCTAAGGACCCACACAGTTTGGGGGCCCTCAGTGATTATTACAGTGCAGAATGTGAATGTGGTTGAATAGCCCAACTTCGTATTCTTTCATAAGGCCCAAAATTGCTAGCGGCACCCTGTGATCTCATTACTGGGGATTTTTTGGTAAAATAATGAATAAGTCGGTTGTATTAATACAAATATTAAAATAGTAAAAAATACAAATAATAACAAAACACCTACTTGTAATATTATTATTTTGTGCTGTTGTTGTTGACAATAATATTAAATCAATATATATTAGCTTAAAAGCAAAAAAAAATATTTTATTTATGTAATGAATGTAGGGCTTTATTATTATCGATGACATCGTGCCATAGGTTTTTCACTTTTCCAGGCAATTTCCATGAAAATCAGTCTAAAAAAATTCCAGGTATTCCGTTTTTTCCAGAACACTTTTTTCACCCTGTTTCCTGCTGAGTGGGACGTTACCTTCGACTCACTGTAAACACCGATAACAGGGGGGGACCAACATCCTGATTACCTTCTTACTGATCTCTATATGGTAATCCTTCTCCACCTCCTCCAGCAGCCGGTTCTTACAGCTGGAGTAGAGCATCCTTTCCTTGATGCTGCAGCTGTACCCAGGCATGGAGTAGATGAATACTATAATCGCACACAAAAACACAGGTACGGAGAGTGGGATAAAAAGGTAACTAAAATAAGCTAATGTTTAAACCACTTCCAGGAAAGTTTTATGTTCGTTGATAGGAGAGTGTTAAAGTATAACCTTTCTTCTGTGTATCTTGAGCTTTGACATGCTAACTCTGTGTCTCAAATCCAGGAATTGGTTTAGACAGATCAACTGTAGCAGCAAAATTTACACCAGCCTGTTTCCTGCCTATTAACAGCCTTTGGAGTTTAACTGTTTGTCCTAAGCAATCATTTCTAACGTTCTTAAAAATGGATGTTCACTTAAAACAACCGCGGATCTTCTATCCATTCCTTATTACAGGCATTGATTTTTGGCAATCACATACACAAGACAGATGCAACATTTCCTGTGGGTTTTTTTTGCAGCAGATCAGAAAGCGCTCAACAAACCTTTTGGGTGGTGAAATGTCTACTCAACGTTTTTTCAACGCATTCAGCTCCATAGCTCTAACTCTCATTTTTTATCAGTAAAGTATTTAAAGGTATTTAAAATATTTCTTAAATTATGCACCAGAAAAGATCATTTTCTCTACCTTAAAGTATATTTAGTAAATTTAGAAAGTTTAACATTAAAATAATAAAGTATTGAACCCATTTTTGCCACACAAATGTGACAGGATGTGTTCTAGACAAACACAATCAGCACTTGCCAAACATAGAAGGGCGAATAGACAGATATTCCAGGCGGGTAATTTTGGGGGGTGGGGTTGAAAAGAAATATGTTTTTAAAATGTTAAATGTTCAACGTTCAAAATGGCTAATGACTGGACTAATAAGCATACATTCAGGCAATATTATATTCTTTATATTATATTCTAAGTTGGTAAAAAGTTTGGGCCAAATAAAAATATTTATATTTTAAAGAGAGAAATTGAGTAAATATTTTCAAAAATTCGGTCCAGAGACATATAATGGGCTGGTGGTAGTAGTAGCTTAGTGGTTAAGGTGTTGGCCTGCTAACCGGACGATTGTGGGTTTGATTCCCAGCACAACCAAGCTGCCGCTGTTGGGCCCCTGATCAAGACCCTTAACTGTATAAATGACAGAAATGTAAGCCGCTTTGAATCAGAGCATCTACCAATTGCTGTAAATGTCTGTACTAGGACTAGGACGATGAAGTTTTTAAACCTCTTGCAAAAATGTTAAGGACAAAAAAAAAAAAAATGAAATTGATGTTGTGTGACCCAGAATTGGTTGACAGATTTGGAGTTTACTTCAGATGGACAAACAATTAAATCAGGACAAATGTTGCAGGGTTGATGGTAAGACAGTACGAGTGGTAAATAACATAGCTACGATTAAGAGAAAAAGAAATCCGAGGACTGACCCACAGCCTCCACACTCTGGCCCTGATACGAGTGTTTATATAAGAAGAAGTGATAGCGAGGAGCATCAGCAGGGATTCGAGATGGTAGCTCACGAATTTCTGTAGGATTAGTGTGGACCAGCCCGATTGTCTCTCTCTCAGTGTCCAGCCTCTGTAAATACACACACACACACATGCTGAATGGCCAGAATGTGTGATGAAAACATATAAAAACCAAAATGTACTGAGTGTGACTGATTAATATTATGTGTGTGTGTGTTCTATAAGACGTACCAGTTGGATGTAATTGATGCACCTTTGTTTCAGTAGCTGTAAAGCTCGTTTAGCTTCCTCCTGTAATGGAAACGCCAATCCCTGCAGATTCAACGGCTTACTGTCCACACTTATCTGTGTCTTCCAGGCAATATATAAGTCGGGGACAAGAAAACACAAATACACACGTGTGCATAGCCACTATTATTCTCAATATATTATGCAAATGCTAATCACTAGGGGGTGTGACAAGACACTTATCCAACGAGACCAGACACGAGACTGGGTTTATGAGAATGAGACAAGACGAGATATTTAGATTTTTAATGAAATTCTCGATGATGAAATACAGGAAAAAATAGTCTTTTATTCAAATGAGAAAAAATGCACAAAACATTAACTTGTACCACTATTTTAATAAATTCTATGCAGTAATTGCGTTCATTGATTATCACACCGCTTTTTACCTCCTTTTCCGGTCAGTACGTCCACATTGGGTTGTTGCGTCGTGTATAGTGTAAAATGCAAATATCAGATTTGGGTCAGTTTTGAAAGATAATATAAGCAGGTCAACAAAAAAATCGGATCAGTCACCAAATCGGAACTGAGCATTAAGACCTACAGTGTAAATGCTACCTTTGTTTTGTCTGTCGTTCTTTCACCGTTTCTTGAAACGGGAGACCAAAATGTTCCCACACAAACGATTGTTGCCACACAGACGCATCTTTCATCTTTACATTCTCTTAAACACCAGTCGGACCAGTCTCGTCACCTCAGTCACATGATATCAATTATTAAAGATAATAAAACATAGCCTGTTTTTGCTAATAAGAATGCTAAAAACATGTCATTCAATTGTTATGGTTGTAGATTTGTATATAATTTATCTGATAAAGAAAAAAATAAGCTGACACAGCCGAGTTCACCTTTCCTCTCCCAAACGGAGTCGGAACCCGTCTTCGCTCCTCCTAAGAAAAAGGATTTTTTAGAAGAGCTTTCATGCACTGAATTATTTCTTATGTCATAAAAACCGGATTAAGACAGACTTTTTTGTTTGCATCATATCATATCCCACTGAAAAGTTTTATTAAAGGATGAGTAAATTGCAGCTATTAAAGGATTAGCAACAATACTTAAACCAGGCATTTGGGCGACGATTATTATTAATAAGCCCAAACTGTGCCAACAGAACATGCCCCACATCATTCCCCCACCCCCACCAGCCTGAACTATTGACACAAGGCAGATCGGTTAATGAAGTCCTGCTGTTGATGCTTAATTTAGACCTATTATCTGTACGCCTCCGCAGAAATGCCTCAGAGTCATTAGTTCATGTTATATATTCATAAAGGTTCTTAATAAAGTGCACAGTGAGTGTATTTGTGCATGCACACACACACACACATACACACACACACTTCCACACTTTTGAATGGAACCATAAGAACTTACCCATATTACCTTGTCCTGTCAGGCACGTTTTAAGCAAGAAACTTAGATTAATTATATCATTTAAAAACTAGTTACAGTGTGCAGTTTGAGCTGATGGTCCGGTAAGGTAAAATGTTGCCTTGCTCACCTCTGTAGCTTTAATCTGATGGAGCTCCTGCTCAGCTGCAGTGAGGGGACCAGGACTGGAGGAAGAGGACATGTGGCGACGGTACCCCTGAAAACACACATCCTCCTAAGGGGGAAAAAATCATATCAACCAGCTGTGTGTGTGGTTTTTTTAACGTCTGATGTATTGTTAGTGCTGCTCGGGATGCTAATGCCTAAAGATACCTAGAAATGATTTTTAATTTAAAAGTTAAATGCAGTTTGGGAAAAGGTGAGGAATTAGCCTAAATGCTACATTATCATCAGATATTAATGCAGAGTATTTGTATAGTTGACACTTAATATAGTGTAACGCTAATCATAAACGCTAATTTAAACTGCATAATGTTTGATATACTTTTCTGTATAGAGTGGTTTATTTTTAACGAAAGGTCTGCATCGCTTTGTATAGGTATTACATCGTGCTGCTTTATAAGAATTTGTGCTTTGTGGTTTCTCGGAAACAGATGGCAGATTTCTTTCTAATCAGCTTAGTTAGCAGTGATAGCTGTTATAGCTCAGTTATCAACAGGAACTTTGTTTCCTGTAAAAATTTCATAACAGTAGAAACCTTAATCAATGGCAGATTTCTGTTGTAAGTATATGAATGTGCTGTTACAGAAAAAATACTCAGTTTTCTTTCCTACTAATATTAATAGAAAAATAATATGTTTGTAAATGAATAGAAAAATAAATGTATGTAAATAAATGAATAGCTGTACAGATGAATTATTAACCCCAGACTGTATGCATGAATGGATGATTAGATGAATACATTTTTTTAGGCTGTTTAAATAGATGGATGGATGAATAAATTCAACATATCAAATGAAGGAATGGATGGATGGATGGATGGATGGATGAATGGATGGATGCATGAATGAATAAATCAATAGATATCGGATTGTGCAAATAAATGGACAGCTAAATGAATGAAGGAATGGATGGATGGATGGATGGATGAATAAATTAATTAATAGATATCAGACAATGAAAATGAATATATTGATAAATAGGTAAATGAATGAACTGATAAATAGGTGGATGGATGAATAGATAAATACATTAATAGATGTTAGTATGGATAGATAAATAGATAAATGAATGTAATGATGGATAAATGAATGTATTGATGGATGAATGGATGGATGGACAAATAAATTAATAGATATCAGTGTAAATAAATGGATAGATAAATGAATTGATGAATGGATGGATGAATGGATGGATGGATAAATGAATAAGTAGATATCAGATTGTGTAAATATATGGATAGATGAATGGATGGATAATTAGATAAATAAAAGAATTCATAAATAAATGGATAGACGGATAAAATATTTAGTATAATATTTACTACTTTGTATATACAATTTATTTCAGTAATAGCAGTAGATAAGAAGCCACCTCAAGTCTACCTACTTGTGTGGTTCCGAAAAGTTCATCTTTGATGTGACTTCCACCGAACTCCTTTTTAAGAGTGGCACGAGTGGCAGCATAAACCATCTTCAATCGCACCTGCAGCAAGCAGCGAGTCAGCACACAGACAGCGTGAGTACCAAAGTGCCACACAGTACATGTAAGAGTACATATTAGTGACTGTGTGTATGTGTGTATGTGTGTGTGTGTGTGTGTGTGTGTGTGCTTACAGGCGACTGATCTGGAGACCAGGAGATAAAGAGCCACTCATAGCCCTGCTGGTTCTGCGTGTCCAGACGCAGAAGGATGTAGCATGGCTCTGACGAGTCCAACAGAGGAAGAACACACGGGTCATAGTCTCGGTCCCAGCTCTGAGAGGGCTCTTTGTATGACCCCAACACCAATTGCTCTACACACACACACACACACACATACACACCATAAGCAGCTTATCAGTATAGGTCTTAAAATAGTATGGCATAATAAATTCTTTATCGCATGCCCTGCATATTTCAGCCCTGCTCTTTAGTTTCTCAGTCTTTCGGTGATTAACTTTTGCACTTCCTTTCGATGTTCGATCATCATTCGCCTCAGCATCAACAAATTAAACTCTGTTACTCACCACTCCTTATGACGATCTTTATGACTCTGATGGCTCCTTGCCTCGCTGTAACGAGGAACTGCCTCAATTCTGTAGTCGCTAAATATATATATAAAAAAGAAAGGAAAAGGAGTTTATTTTCTTTTGGTCTTCTTTTGGTCTTATGAGAATTAAACGTTAACGGAATTTCCATTTCCTTTTTACGGAACCTTCAGCAACCTCAGTACTGTTTAAACCATTAAAGCTTAACTTAGTTTCGTATGTGTGCATAAAGCTTAACTTAGTTGTTAAAACATTCAAGCAGTTGTTAAAATGTTTCCCATTAACAGAATGTTTCCCTTAAAGGTAATAAAGCACTAAGGCTGTATTATTATCTCATTACATGTTTATTACAAGTGAGACGGTGCCGCATCAGGTAACACTGCTGCCTTAGACGATCTTTGTGCTCAGATTACTGTCTGTCTGGAGTTTTCTATGTGTCTGTATGGGTTTCTATTCGGGATTCATCTGATTTCTGAAGATTGTGTGTGGATACGAACAAACCGGTGTTTTGTTTAGGGTGTATTCCTGTCTTTTGTCCATTGTCCTGATAGAATGCCACAAATAGTCTCAGGCTATTCTGGGGTATTTTGTCAATCCATGCTATTGACTATTCAAGAAATCTGTCACTGTTAAGCAAATTATAGTTCGGCTCTTTGTGCCAAGTTCTAAGATTCACCTCAAGGTGAGTAGAAGAAAGTTAAGTTAAGACAGCTGTTGCTATGGTTTCACTATGGTTACCACTTGGCCTGGGTTCATAAATGATGTAGGTTCAAGTGAGCCGCATGAAGTGTAAGGCTTCCGCCCTGGAGCTCCAGTTTCACCTGTCTTACCATTCACATAAATGCATCGCTACATTCAAATTCACATCATACTCATCGTCCCTAGTTATTCCAGGTACTGTTATTATTGTAGAATCTTTTTTTTTTTCACATAACTGAATCTCATCTTAGACACAAAAGCAGACAGATTAAATTAAAAGTAGATTAGATCATTTGTGGTGATTTCTTAAAATAGCGTAAAAAAAAAAAAGTCGAAATGACATAGTTTCTAGTGTGGATTTCTTCATGATAAGACATTCAATTTTAGTGTCAAGTGTGATTAAATTATTTAAAGGTGTCAAGCAAGTGCAAGTGTTTAGCCCTTACCGTGGATACCTGTCTGATGAGACATCACTCCCAGTGTCCTTAGCCTTCCAGTTCAGCGCAGAGTATCCCGAGTCTTCCTTTTGTCTCTAGTGCACACTGCTCCAATGGCACTGACACCAAGGCCCCTAGTCTATCTTACCTGAGGGAAATCCTACTTGAAATTCAATCCACAGGAACAAAAAAGATGGGTATCCTTAATGTTGCCTCTGCCAGTGGATCTGGAATTCTTCATGTGTCACTGGCCATTAATGGGGATTTGCAGCTTTGATAAAAAAGGGCCTATGAGGCACACCGATGCTGTCATTAGGCACAGAAAACTTGCAGTTGGAGGCTACAGCATGCTTCTCTGGAGCATCTTTGGACCTGGCAACGCTGCTCGGTTATCTGGAGCTTCTCGTGTGAACGGTAATAAAACGCTATCACTGGCGTATGTGGAGGACTTGATCCATGCACAGCGAACAGGTTACCAATCTGCCCCCCCCCCTTCCCCAAGGCTCCGGCTCAGATTCCAACACGCTGTGGTCACTGACACGCGACACTCGGCATGTGGTTGATCCGCTGAGCATTACAAAACAGTTCAGTTCAGTCCTCTGATCCCAGTGTCCAGAATATATCTATAAAAGGGATGTCTGTGATGCAGCAACAGACACCATCATTCTTGTTTTAAATAGTGAGCAGTGCAGCTTCCAATCTGAGGATTTTTGTGTGTGGGGGGGATCTCAGGGGTGTATGCTTGGTCCATCTGATTTCTGTTTTGCTGTGCACATACTGCAACACATACTGCAACAGTGCCAAATCTGTACCACTGACTTTAAATACTGGTGATGCTTCATCCAACAACAGCTAATTCGGTCGTATTCCCTGGATAGGATGAATGCTATACTTTATTACCTGTCAATCATAATGAGATAAACCAATCATAGCTGTTAGTATGTGCCTTTTGAATACATGGAAAAAACATGGCGAGCTGACGTCACATGACTTTGAATAAACCACCTTTCTGGTTGGTAGATGTGGTAGAAAAGGCATTGGCTGGCTGGTGGTCAGGTGAGTAAATGTAGGAAGTACATCTGGAAGACATTTTTTGGTTAAATAATATATTTTGCCGCATTTTTGGACCAAAATCTCTCACCAAATAGTAACAAAAAGATTGAAGACTTGCTTTTGTTTATATCTTTCTCTTGCACATGGAGCAGCAATTAATATCTAATAACATATATATACTGATGTATTGTTAACACGCCTATGTAAACGACACCCAGAAACTTTTATTTTGAAAACCTGTAAGACGCTGCTCTTCTGCTCAGTCGTGGGCTTCCGGTCAGACATGTGAAATGAGCACAATAACGTTACCGGGCGTGTGGATAAGTCGACACTTTAACTATTTTAATCGCTGTGTTGTAGGAAACACGCGAATACATTATTATGCAGCGACACGTTGTTCACTGCGTCCTGGGAGAAATTTCGGAACTGTTTCGGAGAGAAAGGAGGAAGAAAAAATGGGCGCTTCTTCTGAAAATAAAAGAAAGCTGAAAGCTTTGGATATCGCAGAAAAGGTTCGGCGTGAAAAAGAGAAAAAAACAGATAAAACAAATAAGGTAAGTTCAATTAATTAATTTGACATACTGACAATTCAACTAGACTTCCGGTTCGACCGACTAAGTGTTCCGTTCATCTACTTCTTCCCTCTTTCTAAAGGTTCCGGAGACTCCGGTGCAGCGAAATGTGGCCGAACTGAAGCGGTTCTCTCAGCAGCTCCAAACTGTCCATCCAAATGTTTTCGCAAAAGCACTTTCGAAAAGTATTTTGTACCAAGATGAAAACCTCCTCGCTATAAATAAACCCTATGGAGTCCCAGTTTACAGTAAGTAACTGTAAGGAGTTTTATGTAATGAATTTCATGCAAAATATGAGACACTTAACACAAAAAAAACCAGATGGATCATTTGACTGGCTCCCATTAAACACTTTTATACAGCTACACCAAGCAAAGATTCCTGCTTTTCCTCCAGAAATCCTTCATTTTTAGTGTAATCGTTGACTCATTTTATTTACAGTAGATTTTAGTAGATGTTTTACACCTGCAGACACGACTCGTTTGCATCTGTAAGTAGTCATCATGAAAGGACATTTGGTAGTCTTTGTTATCAGTCAGGATTTAGACCTTATCGTGGTATTAACACTTCTTATATCAGACTTACAAATGGCCTGCTATCATCATCTGATCATGGTCGTCTCTTCCTAGTAGTTCTACTGGACCTAAGTGCTCCGTTTGACACCGTCGACCACAACATTCTTTCGAATAGACTAGAACACTTTGTTGACATTTGTGGAAGTGCACTTATTAAATTGTAGCAGTGAATGAAGAGGTAGCATATCGATCAGTGCAGTACGGAGTACCTCAAGGCTCAGTACTAGGACCATGCGGTGATCGCTTTCACTGCTATGCTGATGACACACTGCTCTACATTTCGGCGCAGCCCGGCAAAACTTAACAATTTAAATATAGAATATAGACAAAGATAGCAATATTATAGCATTTATACAGTTAATAGGCGGCTTGTTGATTTGGAGACTCAATCTAATGACCTTTCCATCAACTACTAGTCTTTAATCCTTAAAAAACCTGAAAGTCTAATGGGCCTCTCGATTGTAAATTTAAGTCTAAATTCCGGTTGCTGGTTCTTATAGGTACAGGAGGCGTCCGAAACAGCATTGCAGAGAGTCTGCCAATCCTGGCCAAGATTATTAATGGCATGAAAGGAGGATCTGGGCTGCACCTGTGTTACAATCTTGAGAAGGACACGACAGGTGTTTTATTCCTGGCGAGGACGGAGGAGACCGCCGAACGGATACGTCAGCTCATCAAATCGAATCAAGCGGAGAACAGATACATGTATGTGGCTATAAAAATATGAGAAATATTACATCATCAGGGAAAATCTTAAAACTGCTTTTCAGCCATGATGTGTGTCAGTATTTCTTTAAACCATGCAGACTTTTATTTTTACTTTTGAAATGTAAATTTGTACTGAAAATGTAATACAGGAGTGTAATTGTGTTCTAAAAACCTACAGGCCTTTTTATGTAAATACAAAACATTTACATCATCTGGCAGACGGCAATATTCAGAACAACTTATATTTATCTCTATTATACGACTGAGTAATTGGGGGTTTAGGGCTTCTTTATTTAATTAATTCTGTCATTTGTTTCTGCCTTTTTATATATTTTAGTAATATTCAGTAATATGTATGTTGGGGGTGAATACTTATGAACAGCACTGTACCTTTTCTCATTCAGGGTGATCACTGTTGGTGTCCCTGTTCCTTCTGAAGGCGTAATTGACATCCCCATCATCGAGAAAGAGGGTCACAGGGGAACAGCATCACTTTAAGGTAAGTAAAGAATGTGAAAATGGTACGTTGTGTTTATGCTGCTGTAAAAAGGTTCGCCCGTCGGACCCGACTTAATTTTTGTAATTAAAAAAAAAAGCAATAATGACATTAAGGTGTCCTGCAGATGGGTTTGAGTCCGTTGTACAGACCAACCGAAGAGGAAGACGGGCTGGTACGAATCCGAGCTCACAGGCAAGCTCTCGCCGCCGTCACACGTTACAAAGTGCTGGACAGCAGCTCGGGGTGCAGCTTGGTGGAACTACAACCAATCACAGGTACTGACAGACTACCATGTGGCAAAATTCAGGAAAACACCCATCAAAACTCGATTATACTGAAATATTATTGATCTGCTATTATAATAATAATTATAATAATTTTAGGGGTGAAGAGGTTGGACAGGATTAGAAACGAGCACATCAGAGGGACGGCTCATGTTAGACGTTTCGGGGACAAAGTCAGAGAGGACAGATTGACATGGTTTGGCCATGTTCAGAAAAAATATTGGTAGGAGGATGTCAGAAATAAAGCTGCAGGCAAGTGAAGGGATATGGATGTGATTAATGAGGAGCTGAAGTCAGTGGGTGTGAGTGAAGAGGATGCGGAGGATGGGGCTTGGTGGAGGCAGATGATTCGCCGGGAGCGAACAGTAAAATTAAGCAGCCGAAAGGAGAAGTAATAGTAAGTTACTGCAGCTGGGGTTCGAGTAGCTCGATATGAGTGAAAAGATTAAAAAAAAAAATCTCCTTCTTAGATAGAAATGAAGCAATTTGTTCGATCCTTAAGGTAACTAAACAACATTGTAACAAAAGTGTGTGTGTGTGTGTGTGTAGGAGTGAAACATCAGCTGCGGGTCCACATGGCCTTGGCCCTGGCTTGCCCAATTTTGGGAGATCATAAGTACGCCCACTGGAACAAACTGGCTCCTCAGGTAGGAAACTGTAAACACACCTGACATTTAATACTCAGTTTAACAATAAAACTGCCACCATGACAGTTTGGAGGAGGGGATGTGTGGATTAATTATAGAGATGGATTAATGGGCAAACCGCCGTCCAGGCTTAACCAAGTTAAACGTGATGTGGAGAGTGTTAAAAATACACTATTATAAATATAAGAATATAAATAGGGTTGCAAAGTTCTGGGAATTTTGCACGCCTATAACAGTTAAATGTGAACCCAACATATTTCTCCATCCCACGCACACCACAGCGCTGTCGACGCCACGCTGCCGCGTACACCATGCATCCCTCCAAAATGAAAAAATTCCAAAAAATGTCTGTCTTGATCAGTATTTATGTAAATGAATTACATTTATATTAAAACATATCCATTTTTCAGCTTTAATGTCAAGCGTTTATTAGTTTACTTGCGTTTTGATTTCTTTGTATATACTAGCACTGAATTTACCACTCAATTCCTGTAACTTGGAATATTTCCAAAAATTCCCAAGATAAAATTCCAATGGAAGTTCCTCAACTTACCCGAAATCTTTGACCTCTTTGCAACCCTACTTATTAGTACAAGCGTCATAAAAACGTTATCTTTTTTGGGTATTTAAAGCTTTCTAGGAGTTTGAGATCATTTCAGTAGAGAACAGGACATCCTGGTCAATACAAACGAGCACAACATACTGTGGATCGAGCTACGACTCGTAAGCAAGTGTCACCTCTTAATGCTCGGAACTCTACCTTCACGCTCATTAATACTGCATAGATGCTATAAAGATGTTTCATTGCTTTGTTGCAATCCGAGTATAAAAAAAAACAAACAAAAAAAACAGTAAAAATCTAGATTTTGTTAAATATATTCAGACGACACACACAGAAATGCCCTGATGATTAAAATCGAGTGTATTTTGAGACCGTTACATTTTGCCAAACGCGTGGATCACGTTTCTGTCATGCAGAAGTTACCGGAAGGCGTCCTGCGGCGACTCGGACTGGAGCAGAGCAAAACCCGACACCTTCCTCTCCATCTGCATGTCCGACAGATCACCCTACCAGGGGTCAAGGGTCACCATGACCTAACCGTGTCCTGCCCGCTTCCCAAGTTCTTCACAACAGCTCTGAAAAAACTGCTAATCGAGCTGCCGGAGAAGCCTTAACTGTAAACTTTCTCAAAATAAAGTGGATACGCTGACTGGATGCTGTTTGTAAGATGAAGGCGACGACTTTGTTTGTGTGTGTGTGTGTGTGTGTGTGTGTGTGCAACAAAAAAGGTTTAGGATAGTGTTATTTTTTGATTATTTAATAAACCCCCGTTTGATTAAACATCACTAATAACCCCTCGGAATATCCTTTTATAGACCATACAAGAAATTTCTAAAGAAAAAGAAGACACTAGACGCAGATACAGGGACCTCACTGTACAAAAGGCATGTTTGAAAACACAGGCTTCAATGCTTTAGTCTCCAGCACCACTATAATATCAATACATTTGAGATTACTATAGATGCATATATATATATATAAAAAAAAAAAATAATAATAATAAAAACAAAAAAAGTCTTTCTGTGTAGAATACACTCCCTCTGTACCTTTGTCAAGGGGTTCCCCAACTTTTAACCCCCCATGTAGAGAGACGACGCCAGTATTAATTGCTCGAATTTTTTCTTCTCCCGGTTAAGAAGGAAATAAAAGAGAGAGAGAGAGAGAGAGAGAGAGAGAGAACATCCGGGGGGGGTGACCAAATAAAGACTATGTAAGTGAAACAAAGAGGGTAAATATCGGAGAGTGAGCGAAGAGAAACCACACGTTGAAGACGTGTAGCGCCAACAGGCATCACATAAACAGAGTAATATCTTTATTTAAAAAAAAAAAAAAAAAAAAAAGCTTGCTAGTTCGTTTCTGTTTCTGGGCTTTAGTGGCGGCTGGGCAGAGGAGGCATATGTAGTATCTATATATATATATATCATATATATATATATATATATATATATATATATATATATATATATATATATATATATATATATATATATATATATATATATATATATATATATATATAATTTTTTTTTTTTTCTTTTTTAAAGATACACAACGATACACACACACACACACACACACTGTGTTGAAGTTCCGCTGCTTATTGGGGAAAAAAAAAAAAAAAAAAAGGTGCAGTTTTATGAGCAACAGATTGAGTGACAATACAATGATCATGCTAATGTTTGGATCCCCTTTCCAGAACAAGCCACCGAAATCAAACAGCTCGAAAGTAACAGATGTTCGATAACCTTTTTTTAGTAAACAGAGATTATTCTTTTTTTTTTTTTTTTTTTTTTTTTTTTAAGCTAACGATCGGGCAAATGTCAGAAACGTCGGATTTCCGCTACCTGGTCGAGAACAGTTTTGAACCCTACCCAAAATTATAGGTATCGTTGCCTCCTCTGTCCAATGTGCCACCACTGGTACGTGCTTCAGGTTGTAAATACGGAGCACGAGGAGACACGACGATGGCTACACGTTCCCTCCTTTCGAGTTTGTGAGCGACAGTCATAGTGAGGCAGTGAGAACGGAGGAGCCACACTTCTCTTCTTTCTCTCTCTCTTTCTCCCCCTCATCGCTCCTCACTGAATGTTGGCCTGCGAGATGGAGATTATTTCTTGGATTTCCCGAACCACCATGATGCGCGTGAGCATCTGCTCCAGCTGCTCGCTCGTGATCGGTTGGGTCGAGTACCATATGGGGCTGTTCGGGGCTACGACAGGCTCTGGCGTCAGGTAATACGTGTCATTCCGGCCTTTGGCGGTCTGGGGGCTGAGGGATTGTGTGTGTTAAAACAAGTCATTTGGATAAATATTTGAAAAGAAGATAGACATTCAGAGACTTTGATTTGCTTTGCAAATGAAACAAAGCACAGCAAGATGATGCCGAATAAATAATTAGCTGCATAAGTAACCAGTTGGCAAAGATCAGTATAAATATTAGAAACAGATCAGGGAAAAAAATATATTTTGATTCGTTTGCATTTAACTTTAATATAGATGGATGGTTACGTTTTTGGGCACTACAGTGTGGTATTGATATTGCGTTTGCATGCATGCTGGCATTCAATAAACTTGCGCTTTCAATCGTGTAAACCGTGCATAGCGAGCGGCGGTACTAATTTTATACAGTGTCTGTCAGTGATGTCATTTGTCATCTGTCGCGCACCAATTCCAATTACTCCGACGTCCTCCTGTCAGTCTTTACTGTCCTTAATAAGGAAAAGGATGTTTAATTTAAAACCAAATATTTCTAGCGATTGTCATTTTTAGAGCCTACAATTGTTATTTTGTGTTATTTACTTTTTTTTTTTTTTAAATTGGGGGTACATAGATTTGTAGGAGCCATTTTAAAGCAATGCATGCTTTGTCCATCAGGGGGTGTTGTGATACGCTGTACATTAAGAGCACCTGACTTAATCAGAAGGTATGTTTGGTGGCAGTTTTTGACCCTGATTGAATTTACAGCTCCGGATTATCCAGCTCAGTACCTTACTGGGGCAACTGGCTTTATCGTTTTGGACTAAGTTTGATGCATGTCTTTAAAAGAATAATATTTACTACAGACGACATGTCTGCCTTGTCCCCAAGTTATAAACTGAGCATTTTTTTGTGTCATGAATTTGAGGACTTTGAAAAGGAGATCATCGAATCTCAGGAATTGTTCATCGTTTGAGGCGCAAGAAAAAACACTAAATATTAATTTCAGGCTACCAAAAACCAAAGGGCTACCAGGAATTTAAAAATGTTGCAAGATTGATATTTAAGTGCTAAAGCTCTGTCCTTTTATGTGATGTTTAATTCTTACGGCTCAAAAGGAAGTCCAACTGTATGATTAATAGTGCTTACCATTTGAAGAGGTAAAAGTCATAGAGCTTGATAGGGCAGCGGAGAGGATTCTCCGGATCCTCAGCTTGCTCTGCATACATATCATCTGTCACTATCGGGTGTAGTAACAAACAACGCAATGAGAAGGCATCATGGGGTAGGATAATACCCGACTATTACAAATATCCTCACACACATACCTTTCTGGCCGACATGGTGAGAGCCGACTCCTTTTAGGTAACGGATGCTGGTGCTCTTGTCCTTTGGGTTGGTCGGGTTCTTCTTGGTGTGCCGGAGAACTTTAGAGAAGGCTACTTTCATATGCTGCTCCACGGTGGTCAGGTGAAAATACCTGGGAAATGTGTTTTTATCCTAACGTTAGACTTTCTTTAGCACAATCGGAATATTGTGGGTTCAATCCCCTACACCACTAAGCAGCCACTTATTTGCCCCTCAGCAAGGTCCTTAACCCGATCTTAAATTATATATTTACCACAACAACACCCCACTTTCTGCTTTAAAACAGAAAGAATTTTTTTTTTATTTTTCAAATAAATAAAGTCATATCAGATTCTATTGACTCACTTGGTGTTAAAGTACATTAGTGTTGTGAGTAAAGTAGATGGAGAATGAGCTCCCAGCTGTTTGCACTCCCATAACATCTCCTCCGTCACATGACTAGGAATAATATAACCTTAAAAAAAGACAGAGATAGAAAGAAAACTGTAATTGAAACAGAAATAAAAGGTTTTTTTGGTTTGTTTTTTTACACCACCATTACTAACCTCCCAACAGTCCAGAAAGAATAGTAGAGAGGAAAACTAGTTCTTTCCTTACCTAGAGGATGAACACTGGGCCTCCATTCCTCCAGGATTTTGTGTAGGCACTGGGAGAAGCGGGAGTAGTACTGATCTGAAAAGATGTCGTCCACCCTTCCGTTCTCGAACATGTACTACGTGGAACACAATCGTTTTTGGTTTTTTTTAATACACATCGAACGAACCTGATTCGAAGCTGAAAGAAATGCCGCAAACTTAACATACTTTTTGTATGCATAAGAAGATGTAATATAATGCATCGGGTTCAAACTGCTCCTCTTCTAAACCACGAGCCTCCTGGGTCATGAGAGACAGAGCCACATTCAGCTCGCCCACTGAACTGGAGACCAGGTCCTCTCTGAAACGAAGAGGCTGGCGACCTGCAGAGAGACCCAATAACAAGAAATACATCTATTACTAGAAAGAAAAAAAAAATGGAACCATGTGATCAGTAGGGCTGTGTATTGGCAACGGCCTTAAGATACGAGCCAATATATCAGGGTATGTTACGATACATAACAGATTTCTTCCAAAAAAATAGCTAAAAATAGCTAAAAGTCTGCCATGTTTGCTTTGGAGACAACTACAGGAGCAGAAGGGGAGGTAGTTTGACACAGGCTTTAATTAAATACTAAGAAACGTAAATCATTAAACAAAAAAAATCAGAGAAGTTAAAATATCGATACACTAGCGTGAAAAAAATAATATTATACTCGGCGATATCAAATAATCCACTCACGGCCGATGGGCGCCAGCTTGTTCTGTTCGTTCTTATCGAGCTCTGCGTTTTTGCGCTGCACCCAAAGCCTCCAGGTGTCCAGGCCCTCCTCTGGCTTTAACACTGTAGGAAGAAGCAGCTCAGGAGATGCTTCAGCTTGTGGCTCAGCCTCCGCCTGAGAAATATTAAAAAAAAAAAAACACAACAACAACAACATTATGAATGTAATATACTGAACAGTCCACTTATTTCAAACAAATACTACGTTAAATACTGCTGCGTTAATATACTGCGTTAAATACTACGTTAAATACTGCGTTAAATACTACGTTTGAATCCGTGATCTTTTAATTATCAACATTCTTAACATTTACGGCGTTTGGCAGACGTCCTTATCCAGAGCGACTTACATTTATCTCATTTATACAACTGAGCAATTAGGGGTTAAGAGCCTTGCTCAGGGGCCCAGCTGTGGCAGCTTGGTGGAGCTGGGAATCGAACCCACAATCTTCGGGTTTACACCTTCCACCACTTTTCCCTAACCACTAAACCATCAGGCTGTGTAAAAATATCGATACAGCCAACAATCGTGATTTTTTTTTTAACGAGAGCGTATCGATATTCCAACCTCCCGTATCGACATTAAATTAAACGACTGCTGCGTTTATAATAATATTTGATTAAAACCTTGGTGCCAAACGACTTCCTGCTCCTGTATGGCAGAGAAATAAGGGCGCCTTTGAATTTGTTGTATTTTTAGCTTTTTGTTGTACATTTTTTATTCAAGTACTGAATTTTTTTTTTTTATATCGTAGTCTATTATTTTGTGACCCATGTATTGTAAAATGTATCAAAACACCGCCCTGCTATACAACCACACCGCCTTACAGACAGACCAGTTAATGGGGTCGTGTGGCTTTTGCTCAAAATCAAAGAAAAGTTTAAGCCAGCGGTCCTACATACAGTCCAAAAAAACAAAATAACTGACGTGTGTATTAAAAACTAGCGATGCCGTGCCACACTTTAGTCTCCTAACCTGCAGGTGTAGCTGCTGCTCGTGGGTTTCAGCCTCCTGCACATGCTGCTGCTGTTGCTGCGGGTCCCAGATGTGCAGTGCTTGGGTGGTGCTTGCGTAGCCTCCTCCGACAGCCTGGACCGCCACTGGAATGTGGATGTTTCCGTTCATGAACTGTGCAGGGAAGAGAGAGTGCACCACCTCCTCCTGGGAGCCCGAGACAGGCACCGCGACCGCACCTGCCAATTGGGCCGCGGTCATCTTGTCTTTATCTTTGTCTTGCACCTGCACCGTGCTGTAAGCCTCCTGTGGGATGGCGATGTGTGCTACACCCTGCTGTTGCTGATACACCGGGATAGTCCAGGTCTCCCCTGACGCGCCCGTGATGGTGCCGGCCGTGGCGGTGCTGTACAGGTGTGCGCTGTCTACGGTCAGGAGCTCCGGCCTCAGCGAGACGTAGCCCTGCTGCTGACCCTGCGGAATGGCCAGTACAGTGGCGAGCTGCTGGCCCTGCGCTAGCTGGTAAGACACTACGGCAGGCACGTCCACTTTGCGCTTCTTAGCCGGCTGCAGGACACCCGACGATGCGTCGCCACGACGCTCTGCCTCGCGATCCGAACCCTGCTGCTGGGTCTCCACAGCCTCCACGGTCTGGATCTGGATTTGCTGACCTCCGGCTACGGCTGCCACCAACTGCGCTTGAATCTGGAGGCCCCCCAACACACACACACACACAGTAAAACACTTCTGTACTCCTGGTTTTGGACAATGTTGTTGAACGTGTCTGTGCACTTCTATAGACGCACCTGTTGCTGCTGTTCTTCAGTAAGATCACTATGCTGGACCAGCTGTGTTGTAGTGACTCCTGACAGCTGCTGTTGGGTAGGAGAAGCCACCTGCAGCACCTGACCAACAGTCTGACCCTGCTCACCTTGGATCTGCACCTGACGTAGAAAAAAAAAGGGGTATTTGTAAAAAAAAAAAAAAAAAAAAAACAACAAGAAACCAAAGTCTTGAAGCCGAAGCTGACGTTTCGGGTCTAACCTGGACTTGAATCTGCTGCTCGGACGCCTGCTGCACAGCTGCAGCCAGCTGTGGAGAGATCTGGGTAGATGTCACTTGCACCTGCAAAATAAATGAGCATGAAATTGCAAAATCTATTTATTCGCTTTTGGACTGATCCTAAAATACATAAAATTTTGATACACAAACTGTGACGCCATTAACAACGTACACCATTAACAACGTACACCACAAGGACACACACTTCGACTAGCAATGAGGTTTGTTTCTTACTGGGCATGCCAGCTCGAGCAGCGACCCTGCCACCTCCGTGCTGTCGGTGTAAATGCAGTTGGCCCCCTGTTGGTACACCATTGTAGTAGTGGTGCCACTTGTCTGCTGGCTGAACTCCTGTAGGATCTCGGGGCCTTTGGTAGCCAGCGACTCCAGAAACTCCTTCATGCGGTGCTGGGGTACGGTGCGAGCTTTCTGCCGCACGTACTCGTCGAACGAGATCGCACCGCCTTCGACCGGCTCATTCATGACAGGTCAATCCACCTCCAACTGGCTGAAGCCTGGAGAAAGTGAGGAAGAGTTTCGTAGAGCTGATTTGAGATTATGTAATAAATGTAGCCTGATAATATAAATAATATACTATAAATAATCGTTCTAACCAAACTGCTCAATACTTACGATGGAGACAATAATAGATTTTAGACTATTCATCAAAATTTAGACCTCCCTACAAATTATGATTGCATTTTTTTTTTTTTTTTTTTTTTTAAGAACATCTGGTTTTTGCCTGTTTTATGAACAAGAAATTATTAGAAAATAAACCCAGTAAAATATATATTACAAATTTTCCATGATTTCCAAACCCATCATTTTTACAGCTATACTTTTCCAGGTTTAAATTTAAAAAAAACTTGATAATGTCCCGGTTTCAGGTTTTAGCTTAGATGATCTTTCAATTTGTTCCAACTTCAAGATTTAGACTAAACCTGTATTTGCACCAAAACGTTTATTTTCCTTTACAGCATTAGGAAATAAACGCTTTGTTTAGGAACAAGACGACAGCAGAAGGCCGAGTGTCAAACGCCTCGTTCTTGGACTACAAAGTGCACTACAAAGTGCGCATACATCATTCCACACGCACATCGTCCACTTATCGAGTGATCATGGAGGATTTGGGATGGTGCCAGCCGTGTACCGTGCTGCACTTTGGACCGTTTTCAAACTCAACCTTAAGTCACAGTTTAACAATGACTGTTCCGCTAGATTAAAGATGAAGTACACGGTGATATTAAAACATTTTTTTTACACACACGGCATTAATATAAGGTTAACAAGGGCAGACAGATCTCGAGGAAACTGCTAGCTAATGCTAGCTATCGTTACGATACCAAAACAATATTAGCCTGCAGGTTAGCTAGCTAAGGAATGTGTACATTTAAACCCTTATTGGCGTTTATAATCGCACCGACCCAATCAAATTAAAGTAAATCATCCTGTTATTATTACTATTATAAGATTGTAACAGACATTTCACACCCAAATAAATATCTATTCGATGCTAGCTTAGTATTACAAAACGATGACTAGCTCGGCCGCGGATCTTGCCATGCTACCTTAAATAAAAAGCAAAATCAATTTCCGCCAAAACACGCCGTTCAAAAAAGAAAAAAAGCCACCAAAAGCCCGTGTTAATTCATTCTAAAGCCCGATCCTGTGCATGATCGGTGGTTAGTACGTACCCCGGGCTACTTTTTTCTTTCATTCAGGTGCAACAAACAATACCAATAAATGATATGACGTGTGCTTATTGCATTTTCTACACGCGAGAATGTGAATTCCACTCTTTCCCCGCCGTGGAATCGGTTGCATGAAGCGCTCACCGTGTTAGAAAATGTAGAAACGCGGCTTCTCCGCTCGCACGATCCGAACCACGAACTATATATAGATGTATATATAAATTTTTTTTCACGTAAAAAGAACCCGAGAGCGGCGCGCGCTGACGGAAGTAGGCCTTGTGTAAAAGCGCGAGACCCCGGACTGTCGTGTTCCACAGTGCGCCGCTTCAGTGAAGCGCGCGCGCAGCTCCCTCTGCAGGCCCACGCGAAACGTTCCCACTTCGTGAACGCGCGTTGGAAGCCGTCGTGAACGCGCGCACGAGCAACAAAACTTCTGTAGTCGAAATATTCAACGCGCAAACTTATTATAAATTAGAATTATTACTAGTAATATTCACTGAAAATATTTTACATGATATGCTATGAGATATTAATTAGAAGACTACAAAACATGACTTTAAGGCTTTTTTTTCTATATATATATATTTTTTTTTTTTTTTTTTTTGCATTTTACAAGCGTGTCGATAAAATGTAATTTACTAATGACAACTTTAAACGTAAATACGACCAGCGCGGCTTTTTAATTTAGGAGTGCGTATACCTTTAAGCGCGGCTTTATTTGTTCCAGTCCGCCTTAAAGTGCTAGGCATGTGTCTGTGAGAGCCTCCCCCTGCAAAACACTGCCTAACTGCGCTCTTAAGGTGGACCGAAAGAGATGCGCAATAGAAGCGCACTTTGTTCATCAGGCACGGCCTAGGAAAGAGTTAATTCCCACGGTTTGTGCCTTAACCTTACTATGACCCCCGTCAGAATTTTATGAATGGTAAGGGTTTTTTTTGTTTTTTTTTAAGAACTCGAACCCGGACCCACAGTGCCCACGGTGCATAACATTCCTTTAATAATAATAATAATATTTCAGTTATTAAATAATTGCACTTAACACGCATCATATTAATCCAAGACAGATCTTTTACTTATAAATGGCGGTTTAGTTTACATTTATAGCCGAAAATAATAATAAAAAAACATCTGGGGGGGGGGCTGGTGTAATTACAACACAATAAATGAACAGCAGTATTTACCGGGTACTATGGATAACATGTTGGCATTTCCAGACACGTTCTTATAACTACACTATTTACATTTACAGCATTTGGCAGACGTCCTTATCCACAGCGACTTACATTTATCTCATTTTTATGCAACTGAGCAATTGGGGTAAAGGGCCTTGCTCAGGGGCCCAGAGGAGGTGGCTTGGTGGTGCTGGGAATCAAACCCCAGACCTCCAGGTATCAGTCCAACACCTTAACCACCGAGCGACCTACTTATAACAAGTAACTTATGTGTATCTGAAGTATTCATACATCAGAGCAGGAAAAGGGTAATAGTAGTCCTGCGAAACTTTAAATAAGTCGTCCAACATTTTACACGTTCTTTACACTCACTAGTTAAAAGTTCTTTTTTTAGTTTATTAATTCATTTTTAAATATATCCAGACTTATTTAGTATGAGGTATATTTCTTGTAACCTATATTGAATCTTTGCAGGACAAATGAATATGGACAGTTTTACTCCTACTTTTACTTTAATTTTTATGGCTATCGGATCTAAATGTGCTGATGGACCCTAAAGAACCCTAATCAGTCACAGGTGATTTGGATTTCTAGGCCACTGATTTTCTCAGGGAAACTAATTAAGGGTTACTATATATTGATAGATGGAGGCCCAAGGGTTGACATGGTTTTGCTTAGTAGTTGGGTTTCTGGCTGTGTTGGTTAACTAGTAAAGGCGTTTCAATGCTTTGCCAAGTGATAAAATTATGTTGTGTGTTTATAGCAGTTCTTGTAACAACATCCTCTGTAGTTTGCCTCCAGATACTTCGCAAAGGGAAGTTAACCCAGACTGGTAGGTTTGTTGTTGGTTCCGATGATTCTACAAAAGAGACGGGTGTTCTTAAAAAGATGGACGATGACTATCTTGGAGATATTAATGGATATCAATCTGATCAACCAACAATGATTGGTATGACTAATCCATCACTTGCTTTTCATTTTTTTTTCTAGCAAATTGGTGTAAATGTTTGTGTGTTTTGTTAAAAGGCTCCAGACTGGCCATGCTCAGGCTCCGGCATTTGAGTCCCTCTGTACAGTGTGATAATGATTCAATGTTGCTGCATATAAAGGGAAGTCAAGTCCCCAAAATCTTGGTTGAGACTAGTGAGTATCTTGATATAGTATGTTGACCAGTTAAATTTAAAGTTCATATTGGTTCTGGACAGAGACCCCCCCCCCTCTCCTTTTTCTCCTCCTTAGGTGAAGGTCCAGTGCCATTATCTCAAATGCCTTCCAGCTGTGGGTATTCTGTGAGGAGGGCCCGTAGAGATCTTTCTCTTGGTGCCAACTATGACTGCTGTAATGTTCAGCAACAGGTAATCTGCTGGTGACCTGCTCTGCATTTGTTAACCTCATTTTTGGGATGCCAGAGTAAACCATGTAATTTCAGGGGAACACCTACATCCTGCCATTGAGTTTTTCGGGTCTTAAAGTGAAGGTGGTATGTCCTATGGCTCGTCCTCGCACTACTGTCTTCTGTAGTAGTTCGGCTATGGTTGCCAATCTTCCTGAATCTCTAGAGGTGCTCAGGTTAAAGGGTGAGTTTCTGCCCTGGTACAGGATTTAATTTTGCTATTCTTATTGGTGTAACATTTGGATGCAACATGATCTAAAAAACCATTTGGTTTTAGTGAATGGTGTGTGGCAACCTTTGTCTCAAGCGACCACCTGTGGATTTACCTGGGAAACTGCGGGAGATGGACTGATCCTCACTGCACCTTATTCGAGCCAGTGCTGGCATGTTGAGGTAACTCTGAGCAATAGTATGTAACGTATGCTGTAACTGGTTAAGCTTACCCTTTAGTTTGCTAGGGTGCTGAGAGGCGTTTGTCTGTCCAATACACCGGTGTGGAGTTGACCTTGTCCTGCCCAGCTGTAGCCACTTCACTTGATGGGTAATTAAATTTCCCTTTCCTCATGTTTCCGAGGTCTTTGCTTTCTGTATGGTTATAGAACATGTTTCCATTATAGGCCTACTGGAGCTCCTGCAGACGCTTCCTTAACTACAATGGCACCTGCTGGTGTTCCCCCTGCTGGTGCTCCCCCTGCTGTCCCACAATGGATGCCTGGAATCTATTCTCCTCCTTTTTTAATGCCCTGGTACTTTCAGCAAGGACATCCTGTTGCTCCCCCAGTTATTCATGCTACCACAGCTCCAACTACTGCTTCAACCACCACTTCCACAATTGCACCAGCCAGTGCTGATGAAATCCCGATGTCCCCTTGGATACCTGGACTGCAGTATCCTGATTATAGGCCCTGGCATTTCCAATATGGAATTCCCCCTGTTATTCCTGATGCCCCAGCTGGTGCTAATCAACAGCCCTATCCTTGGTTTTCTAGTTGGCATTTCCCTCAACATCATGGACATCCTACAGTTGCCCTTCCAACTACAGCCCAAACGACCACAACCACTACTCCAGCTACCACAGTTGCACCTAGTAATTTTGATCAGCCGTACTTGTATCCCTGGTTACCTCAAATGAATTATCCTTATGTTCCTTCAGCTTTTCCTGATGGTTCAATGCCTGGACCCAACAGTGGGTTTCATCAGATGTCATGGATGAATGCCTTTCCTAAAAATCCTGGCTTTCAAAGACCAGGCTTTGGACTTTATCCTGCTTATGTCAAAGCTGGTTCAAGAAAATAAGATGTGGCTTACAAATGATGGTAATTCAATAAAATAAAACTGTCATGGTTTGCTTAATTTATTCTTTTGGTTAATGTATTCGATGGTATAGAGTACAAGTCTTGATGTTGGCTTAGGGTTCTCCTCCTTGCTTGAAGTTTGATTTAAAATATGCAAAAAAGGAGAATTATGCCTCATTGGCATATTAGGGATAAAATAAAGGTTCTTTGTAAAGAAATGTTCTGTAGGTATCACGTGTTGGGAATGCAGCTAGGTCTGATTTTGTGGGGTTTAGTCTGCTTGTTCGTGCTGGAATTCAAACCCTGATTTTGGGTTGGAATTTTAGAACAAAGCCCCTTTTAACAACCTTTCTCTTTAGTATAGCCTCCGGTTGCAATAATTCGGTAGCTTGCTTGAAATTGCCATCCATTTAAAGGTTTTAGTAAAACTTTTTACATGTAGTAGGTCTGTGCAGTATAACAAGAAGCTACGCTGCACTTGGCTTCCTAAATATTGCTTTTTGGTTGAGTTGCTGATGTTAATGGAAGCTTTATACAACCATGTTAACTGTTGGTTCTTAGACTTGTTTGTGTCGTGTGTGGACTTGAGCCGTCTAGTCAGTGTTGGACATATTAATTTAAAAGTAACCCTAGTTAGAGCTCAAATTGTAACTGACTTGCATTATAAGTACTGTATCTATTGGGTTAAAGGAATGAAATTCATGCTAAATAGAATGATTCTAAAACATTACTCTATATGCAGTAGCAGCATGCGAGTGTGTTTTATAAGCTTAGAATGACTTTTTTTCTTAAATTTGGAGTCCTTCTTCCTGGGCATAAGTTGGAGGTTACATAAACAGTCTTGCCTTTAACCTCTATGAGGGACATGTGGTGCTGTTTTCCTGACTCCTGGAGTAAGTCTCTGATTTTCATTCATACTTCCTGTAACTGTACTATAATGCCCTTTTTTTAACGATTAGGAAGTATATACTGTGTGTGTGACCGCATGCTTATTGTGGGAACACCTGCCCTACTATGCCTTTGACTGACAACCAATAGAAATTTACTCTAGCTGAGCCGTTCGTAATTGTCCTGCATCACTCCCATTTTTTAATTAAAGAATTTACATTTTTACCCAAAAAACGTGCCGGACAACATTTAAAGCTTTACTCCAAAAAATTACCGTGCAGTTGTAAACACACAACTTGGTGGGAAGGAAGCTATAAATACCATAAAACAAAAGCAGTATTTATTAAGCAATCAAGAGTTTTTGCAGTTCCACTTCAATACTTTTAAAGCATTCGGTTTACACACTTCTACAAAGTGACTTACACATAATCATTTTTTTAAAATATGTTAATTGCTAAGCTGATATTTCCCATTCCAGCCAAATAATCATTTTTAAAATAATCTTTTAATACATATTAATCTCAAAACGAAGCAACTTCTAAGAGAAGCAATGTGCAAGCTTATTAAAAAAAAATATATATTATAACCGTATCTCATTTATCAGTTTACTAGCACGAAGGTTAATATTATTAAACTGGAAATAGAAAGTCGGTCCTTCGTGTATAAATCTGATGATGGATGTAATGAAACATCTGGAACTGGAGAAAATAAGATTTTTAGTTAAAAAGTATGCCAACCTTTTCTAGATTACTTTAAAGATATGAACCATTGAACAATCCTAGAGGTAGGTAGACAAGTATGCAGACAAAGAAGGGAACCCCACGCCCCTATTTATTTAATTATATATATATATATAATATATTATATATATATATATATATATATATATTATATTTTATTTATATATATATTATTTTTTTATTATTATTTTTTCTCCCTATTATTATTTTTTAATTGTTTTTTCCCCACCTTCTTGCCACTGGTGTGTAAGATATAGGCAACTGTTGTGTAATTGTGGGACAATTAGAGGTGGGTTAAACATATGTCTACGCCCTAAAGTTAAAAAAAATAACGTTTTTTAAATATATATATAATATATATTATATATATATATATATATATATATATATATATATATATATATATTACAACCAGTGTTTTTTTTTACTTTCTGGTATTGAATTAACGCCACCCTACATGTTCTCTAACTTGAAGCTGTATCAGGCTTTTAAATCAGTTTTATTTTACAAAGTAGTTGTTCTTTTAGCAGCAAAACTAAGGAAGGAATCAACTATTTGTTAAAGCCCTCTTCTTTGCACAAGTTAGAATTTTATCAGAAAGTAGTCCAACAGTGTCTCATACACAGTAACGGACAAAAATATTACCACACTGACAATGAGTAACCGCTAACCATTAGAGACGAAACTATACGGCTTTAAAATATATCGTTTCCAGGGAAGAAAGTGGTATGAACATCTCATTCCTGCTTTCGTAGAAACGAAGAATATTTAGGTTAGCACTATTTGTGTTTATAAAGACCCAGTAAAGTCACTGAATAGACAAAAATTACCCTAATTAGTCACAGGTGATTTAAATTGCTAGCCTGCTGATTTTCTTAGGGAGACTAATTAAGGGTTACTATATATAAATATTGACTCACTAGCACAATTATAACATAACGTAGTATTTTAATTTTTGGGAGGTTTTGCTAGTGAAAGGAGGTCAGATGCCGTGGCATGAAATGGAAGTATGTTGTATTTTAATAACGTTTCTGATGATGTCGTCGCCAGTGTTTTGCCTTGAGATGCTTTTGGAAGGGAAGTTGTGGCAGTCTGGTAGTCTTGCCATTGGTTCCATTGGCTCTAATAATGAATCTGAGGATGGCGTATTTAAGAAAATGCCTGATGAACATCTTGGAGACATGAATGGATATCAAGCTGATCAGCCGGCAGTGACTGGTATGAATGTATTCCAGCATTTGGTATAACGCTTCCAGTTTAAGGCAGGATATTGGTTTATTTATTTATTTATTTTGCTTATCAGAAGGATCCAGACTGGCCATGTCGAGACTCCGGAGGTTAAGTCCTTCTGTACGGTGTGCTAATGAGTCCATGTCTCTACATTTAAAGGGAAGTCAAGTTCCCAATTTCTTGGTTGAGACAAGTGAGTGGAAGACTGCTGTATCAATGTATTAGATGACAATGTGTTGGGAGTCTCATTCTAATAGGTTTTACTTTTCCCTCCAGATTTTTTTTTTTCCCCTTAAATGTTATATTTACAATTCAAATGATAGTTTACCCCCTTCAGTTTGAGCTGGAATGTAAAATCCTACTCTAACCTGGAACAAACTGTTGCCTTCTTTAGGCAAAGACGGTCCAAAACCATTATCTCGAATGCCTTCCAGCTGTGGGTATTCTGTGAGGAGGGCCCGTAGAGATCTTTCACTCACTGCCAACTATGACTGCTGTAATGTTCAGCAACAGGTAATCTGCTGGTGACCTGCTCTGCATTTGTTAACCTCCAAAAAGTTATTTTTGGGATGCCAGAGTAAACCATGTAATTTCAGGGGCACACCTACATCCTGCCATTGAGTTTTTCAGGTCTTAAAGTGAAGGTGGTATGTCCTATGGCTCGTCCTCGCACTACTGTCTTCTGTAGTAGTTCGGCTATGGTTGCCAATCTTCCTGATTCTCTAGAGGTGCTCAGGTTAAAGGGTGAGTTTCTGCCCTGGTACAGGATTTACTTTTGCTATTCTTATTGGTGTAACATTTGGATGCAACATGATCTAAAAAACCATTTGGTTTTAGTGAATGGTGTGTGGCAACCTTTGTCTCAAGCGCCCACCTGTGGATTTACCTGGGAAACTGCGGGAGATGGACTGATCCTCACTGCACCTTATTCGAGCCAGTGCTGGCATGTTGAGGTAACTCTGAGCAATAGTATGTAACGTATGTTGTAACTGGTTAAGCTTACCCTTTAGTTTGCTAGGGTGCTGAGAGGCGTTTGTCTGTCCAATACACCGGTGTGGAGTTGACCTTGTCCTGCCCAGCTGTAGCCACTTCACTTGATGGGTAATTAAATTTCCCTTTCCTCATGTTTCCGAGGTCTTTGCTTTCTGTATGGTTATAGAACATGTTTCCATTATAGGCCTACTGGAGCTCCTGCAGATGCTCCCTTAACTACAATGGCACCTGCTGATGTTCCCCCTGCTGTCCCACAATGGATGCCTGGAATCTATTCTCCTTTTTTAATGCCCTGGTACTTTCAGCAAGGACATCCTGTTGCTCCCCCAGTTATTCATGCTACCACAGCTCCAACTACTGCTTCAACCACCACTTCCACAATTGCACCAGCCAGTGCTGATGAAATCCCGATGTCCCCTTGGATACCTGGACTGCAGTATCCTGATTATAGGCCCTGGCATTTCCAATATGGAATTCCCCCTGTTATTCCTGATGCCCCAGCTGGTGCTAATCAACAGCCCTATCCTTGGTTTTCTAGTTGGCATTTCCCTCAACATCATGGACATCCTACAGTTGCCCTTCCAACTACAGCCCAAACGACCACAACCACTACTCCAGCTACCACAGTTGCACCTAGTAATTTTGATCAGCCGTACTTGTATCCCTGGTTACCTCAAATGAATTATCCTTATGTTCCTTCAGCATTTCCTGATGGTTCAATGCCTGGACCCAACAGTGGGTTTCATCAGATGTCATGGATGAATGCCTTTCCTAAAAATCCTGGCTTTCAAAGACCAGGCTTTGGACTTTATCCTGCTTATGTCGAAGCTGGTTCAAGAAAATGAGCAAAAAAACTGGTTGCTGTGGCTTACAAATTAACTATTTAATAAAGTCGAATCAAATTTGAGTCGCTCTTGTTGTCTTGAACTGAAAGCAAAGGGTGCATATGGGGGGGGGGGTCAATCAGAAGACCTTGCTCTGTATGTTACTTGGTTCACGTAAAGGACAAACCATAATTTCTTCTCATTCCCTGTTTATTTAACTTGTATATCCTGTTGCATTTAATTTGATTAATTCCACAGCCTATAATGACACAATTGTGCTTGCTTAGATAATTCACATAGGGGTGTAATGGCTTAGCTCAGGTGTCGATGTACTTTTATAGCTTTTTTTTTTTTTTTTAAGTCAGGCTAAAAATAAATTGGCAGGTAGTGTGAACTCGGTTTCAGACGCTTTATTATAAATTTGCTTATTGCTACGAGAGGAAAATGAACCATCAGGATTATTTACATGGTTTGCAATGGATACAATTGAAGAATACAAATTTAGGGGTAAGTGCATTTCGCCTTAAAAAAAAAAAAAAAAAACTAGTATTACTGATTTATCGCCACAAAATGACATTGTGATCACACATTTTTCCACGCAAAAATGAACTAAATGACGCAACAATACCCACTGCTTTGGTTTCGCGTTGATTTGTTTGCTTTTCAACCCTTCCAGCTTTTTGCCTTTTTTTGCGTGTGTTGGTGTGCGCGCTGCTGACGTCATCGTGGGAGTGTCTCAACAGGGAGAAATGAAATGAACGGTCATCGGCGGAATTCTCTCAGGACTCGGTGTAAGTTTGTATCGCCGGTAAATCCTTTCCGAATCCGAAACAAACGTTTAATATCAGTTTACAGGTATTACTTTATCATACAATTCACCCCGCCCGCTGGGTCAAACCGTGTGCTGCTGTCCTTAGCGTGCTAAGTCGACCTAGCATCTCTCTCTGGCACTTAGCTAAGCTAACTTAGCATGTTTAGCCGGAATGGACAAGCGTGACTTCGCTAGCAAGCCGTGGATCCGGGACATTATTGTAGCATCTCCGTGTCGCACGATTTAACGACAAGCCTCGTGTGTTAATTAGCTTCGAGAGGCGTTTTTAAACCTCTTCCGTGCATCCAGCCATACTGGCGTTATAGCCGGTCGTATCACAGTGAGACAGGTGTTTTGCTACCTACTCTTAGCTTTCTTAGCTATTTAAATAGAACCATACGTGGGCCGGTGAAATGTCGGATAAGCGTCGTGCGAATAAACTCCTCCGATCCAGATGTTGTGATGTAATAGTGCTTATATGTAGATATTTAGGGTCTGATGCGATTCATAGTCTTCTCGCATCTCTGTCTGAAGCACAAGCAGTCGAAAGGGCGTAAACTGGCCATCAGATCAGTTCCATCGTGCGATCCTGATAAAATAATGATTAAACTATACTGCAATATTATTTAAAAAAAAAAGATAATTCACTCGGAATATCTGAGACGTTATAAGGTATTATGATGCCACTCCTAGACATATGACATGTAGTAATCAGTACAGTGCTCATCCAATCTGATCAAATCATCCATACTTTTCACGATGAACAGCTCGAATATTGTACATTTGCTGGATTTTGTGCATGATTAATTCACACAGATGTTTATTTATACCTCACTTGAAATCAGCCTGCATTCATCGATACGAACGCTGAAGATGTTTGTTGCCTAATCTGATCTCTTTTTTTTAACAGTCTGGCAGGTTTGGGTGCTCTGATATTGTGTAATATCTTGTGTAATGTTGTTTTTTTTTTCCCCTCACATGTTTTTCAGCCTGAAATATCACCAAGCTTGCCAGCCTAGCAGACAGGAACGGGAAGACCTGCTCCGTCCTACTCCGTCCTATCCGGATCGAGCGGCGGTTATCGTCTATGACCCGCAGAGATTATTTTGGATTACCCTTCTAGGATTAATTCGTGCCATCTTTCTAAATGGAGATGACGGAGCGGGCGAACTGATGAACGAGACGAGGTACAAAGCTGGTTATTAATTATCTTGTCATTCCGTCACAATGTTGTGAGAGCCAGTTTCTGGCTTGCGTAGTGGCATTTTTAGGTGCAAATGTCATTTAATAGCTGTCGTCCCGGCACACTAGTCGTTGAGGGTATGTGCTCGTGTAAGAGCACGCATCGATCTTTAGCGATGAAAGATAGAAGAGCGGCTATAATAAAATTTGTCTATAGCTCGACGCTGAAAGCTATTAGGACGGAGCGGTGCATTATCTCATGAGGTCTTAGCGTTGAGAATGACTGGAAATGTGAGTCAAAACTAGTACACAAAGTTTAATAAAAACAGACAGAGTTTTTCATTAAACACCCAAGCATTCGGAAAAACCCAGCTAAAAACTCCTTTGATTAATTTTTTTTATTTAACATGGTGCGTCTAGTATTTTTATTTTCCTTTTTTTGCAAATTCAGATACACACAAAATCTGTTGTGTTGGAAAAATCGCTTGTAGACACCAACAGACTTTATGAATCCACAGTCTGGGATTTCGGCAAAGAAATCCACCCCAGTTTTATTTTATTAGTCTGGTTCCCCAAAAAAAGGGTAAAAGTCTGCTGTGAGAATAAAAACCCCAAACTGGAACCTTATAACAAGGGGTATTTAGCTGTCTTAGCTGGTTTGTAGCGCTCCAGCGCCTGCTGATCTTTGATGTGACCTTGACGAGCTGTGTGAGTAAGACTACGGGGGAGAGAGAGAGAGATATACGGAGATGGAACTGACCCACTTCAACCACAGACAGAGTGCGCTTGGTGTATTAGTACATACCACTGGATGTCTTTTTCTTTACACAGTATATAAAGCCGATGCCACCATGTTTGACCTTTTTCCTGCTGCACAAACCCCATTAGTCTGTTTTTATCTGTGGAATTAATTATGGAACACGTGTACGCTGCCCGACATCTTTAAAGCTGTCTCTCTCACGTTAATCATGGATCACGGATTGGGCTTAGAAGACTAATCGATCATGTAGTCTTGTAAAGGGCTTTGAACTAACTCTCTAAACGGAAAACTCGAGCGGCACTGAGTCATCCTAGGCGTCCGTTTGGGAGTTTGTCCATTCTCTGTTCATCCTTAGGTGAAGGGCTTTGACTTTGACTCGTGATGAGGTGTCTAATTTCGGCACTTGTGGCATCGTCTACAGGCTTCGAAGGCGTAATCAACTGAAGATGAGAGGAATATGATCGTTTTTTCTTAACCCTAATTTTGCTGCAAGGAAAAACATCCTGTTCTATTATGCTGGTTCTATGATGACTTTTTGCTGTACTCTAAGAGGTGACTGCAAATATACCACCAGGGTCGGAGCTCAATGGGGAACCGGTCTGCGCATTTCCACTGGCTGGTGCCCAGATCCTAACAAGATGAATTAAAACCGTCATTTCAGCAATAGTTAACAGACCAATACTTTCTTTGGCTTTAGGCCGAGAAGAAAACCCAAGTCTAACTGGAAATTAAAAAAAGGGGGGGGGGAATCTGCATCTGTAAACATCCTCGTCACATGACACAGGGAGTTTTTGCTCCAAAAAGTGGGTTATTATGTGGGTCTTATGGCAGTCTGTCAGCCATACCACTCAGAATGTGATACCCACACGTGCAAAATTATTTGTATAAGTTGAAATTTGGCGTATCTAAAATTCTTATAATTTTAAGCTACCTTCCGTTAACAATTTTAACATCCTTCGTTCCTTCTGATCGACATTCGAAGCTGACAAGATGTGCTACCCCTGTTTCTTCATTTTTTAATTAAATGGTAGCTCAAGCTGAGTAATAAGCTTAGATCATTAAAGAAGACATGAGAAAATTGAACTACGTGTAGCACATTTCGATCAGGTAGGATAGATTGTCAGATCACCAGCCTTGGTGGAGGCGCAGTAACGGTGAATAAGAAGCCTCATGTGGTTTTAAGGCATTTGATTACTGAAGGCTCTTAAGTGACTTATTCTGCTGTGTTATTATGTCTTACTGTTCGACTCAAATTAATCAAATGACATAAAAATGTCTTGCTGGCAACTACCGCAACTCCAGGGACCTTAATGTGCTTCTTCATTAAGCAATTCATTTGTCGCCTCGACCGTGTGTCCTCCACAGGGTGAGACCTTGCATGGAGCCCCAGACCTATTTTTTTTTTCCTCTATCATTTGTTTTCTTGGTCATGGCCATAGTGGAGAGAATCTGAAATTGCTTCTGTGGACAGGTGTCTTTCTCTACAGGTAATGAGCTAAGATTAATGTAAATGCCTTTTATTTTGTCACATATACTTTTACAGCAGAGTGAAATTCTTTTTTCGCATATCCCATCTTAGTAAGTTGGGGTCCGAGCGCAGGGTCAGCTATGATACAGCGCCCCTGGAGCAGGAAGGGTTAAGGGTCTTGCTCAAGGACCCAACGGTGGTTGGCTTTCCGGTGGTGGGCTTATTCGGAGAACTTCCTTTAGAGCCCCTCTAAGAGACAGAAAACTTGCTGATTGATAGGTGATCAAATACTTATTTCACCCAGTAAAATGCAAAACTTAAAAAAAAAAAATGCATTTTACTGGATGTTATTCTGTCTCTCAGTGTTAAAAAAAAATAAAGTTTATAGACTGATAACTTACATTTTTATAATTTTTTTAGGCTCTTCTTAGCTATAGTGTTTTAATTGATGGTATTTTCTTCCATGCAATTGATTTAGTCTGTTTTAAATACACTTCCAGAGTTTACAGTTGGGTCTTGTTTCCGCCGGCTGTCTAGCCCTACCCACTTTAGTGAGCATGTATACTGTGTAGTGACTAAGAAGCTTCAATAATCGAGAAGGGAATAGGTAAAACGCTGCCTCGGAATCCGTCCTAAGGCTGCTGATCGTTGATGCTGAATCATATGGGACTTGTTTACCCCGGTCTCACTTCAGCATTCCAAAGCTTTATGTACTTCAGCCAGGAACTTCTAGAATGTTCATCTAGTCAGGGTGCAGTGTGAGTCTTTTGTACTGAGTAGGCAATAGTACCATGGGTTCAGGAGATTCAAAATACTGCATGTGGGTATGTATGCTGCTGTGAATTATTCTGCCTGTCTAATGTTTCATTCCCTCATGCCTGATATGCATGGGTGTAGAATAGACTGGTTATTGGATGATGTGAATCTGACAACAGCGTCCATTTTCTTCCGTAGCCATTCCTGAACTGAGTGCCCGAGGAGGCCGGGCTGGTCTGATGGTAAGCAACACTCTTTCTTGTTCTTCTCTATGCAGAACTGTTTGTCTTGTTCTTTGTTTCTATCTAAAAAAAAAGATGTACTGTGTGGGTTGATGTTTTTTCCTGCCAGATATTCTGTGAAACATTAAGTAGTGCCTTAACAGGGTGTTATTCTAATGTATAAAAAGGTTCAGTATTGACATTCCTATGATTAAAGAGACTGTCAGGGTTAATGGTTTTCTGTGTTGCAAGTAAGAAATTGCCCCAGTTCACACGCCACATAACCCACTCAACATAAAATGCTGCTTTAACTTATGTTTATGCTTTTGATGTCATCCGTCAGAGTAATTAAGAGGATTTGAGGGTGAATTCCTGCAGTGAACCTTGCTGAAGAGGTCTTACTCCACCTTCATAATTGAAATACCAGTTTATTCCAAAAATATCTTTGCTATCTTAGAATATTTCAGCAAATATGAATATAAATATTATAATAAACCATAAATGTGTGCTCAGCAAATTGAGAAGACTCCGTTAGCATTGCAGAAATTCAGAAATCCTGCGGATGTTTTCTCACATTACCACCCATGACTGTCGACTGCTTTGTAAAGTGTGTGTGTGTGTAGCAACAGAAGCAGTAATGCCTTGGCTTTGAGAAACATACAGGTTTGGCATGTTTTGTTTTGTCATTTAAGACTTACGGGATTGGAAAGGCAATGACTCATATCCTAATGATATCAGTTGAGGAACCTGACACCTCAGAATATGATTAGGTGCCACACCCAAGTATCTCAAAGCCAACTGAAGCGCTTGTGCTTTTGTTGTTAGCTCGAGCTTTCCTGTATTTGGTGCTTGTATCCCATCACTCATTGTTGCATGTCACAATCCATGTTGTTTCCTTCTGTGGTAGACGAGCATGGCTTTGAGCCTATCCGCAGATGCATGCATGCTCACAGAACCCACCCGACTGCCAAGACCCCTGCTTACTGGCATTTGAAACTGCCTGTCAAAGTTGTTAAAGGTTGCTGGGCTTAATTAGATACTGCCCCTATGCCGACTCTCTAAATTGAACCTGGCGGCCTTGACATGGATCAGGGCGCTCGTGAGCAACCTGCCGCTGAGGAGCCAGATTCCGGGGCTCGGGCTGAGCTGGGGTTGAGCAGGAGGGCTTCTGAGGCTGATCACAGCTTGTCCAAAATAACTCAAAATGCCCTGGAGAATATGGGTGCGCTTAGCCATGGCCTAAAACAGCTCTTCCAACCCCAGCGCAGGCGTTCGTCCGTCGTGCCGCAAGACCTCTCCTCTTCCTCTGTGAGTCCTGCACCTGAGGCCGCAGAGGCAGAGTCAGAGACCGGGGAAGCCACCGTTCCTAACGTCACCTCTCCTGACTCTGACCTCCCATCCACTTCCGCTCCCCCTGCAGCTCTGAGCCGTGTGCTGCAGCAGATCCGAGGTGCTCCCCCCATAATGAAGCGAGGGACCAGCCTGCAGAGTCGTCGAAGCAAGACTGGGGGTGGAGGGGAGCCCCCCCAGAAAGGTAGTCCCCAGATTCACCGACGCAGCACCCAGGAAGTCTTAATGCAGGCTGGACGCCCGCGGTCGTCCTCTACCACGGACACTCCCAGCAGCCCTGCCTTGGTCGACATGCTCCTGACCTCCGGCTATCACTCCACCGAGGAATCAGACAGAGTAAGTAATAAAAAAGCTCTTTTATTAATCAATTCCTTTTTTTTATTCCCTGTGCCCAAGAGGACTCCTTTAATTATAGACCAGTTTAGGATTTCAGAGGTGCTTTTGCGGTAAGATCAGGCTGCTCAAAGCTGATCCGTCTTGAGGGGCGTGAAGTTTTTTTTGGCTTAACCTATGACTTTCTGACCAAGATTTAAGTGCCTAAATTAGTTAATGGCAACATGACCAAGTTGTTTATTTGCTCTCATTAGATATGTATTGGCCAGCATTGACCAAAAGACCTACCAGCTACACTACACTATTATCGTCTAATCTAAAAGTTTATACACTTCTAACAAAACCCAAACTCCATAATCTTAGTTCTATTAAAACATGCATGCCCATTTCTCACACGTTTTGTTGTTGTGCAATTAAGAAGGTTTTTATAATTTATTTTAAAATAATAATAATATTCAACTTCATTGTGCGAGGTACGTGTAGAGAGCCAATGAAATGCATTTTTCGCATGTCCTATTTTAGTAAGTTGGGGGTCAGGGCGCAGGGTCAGCTATGATACAGCGCCCCTGGAGCAGGAGGGGTTAAGGGTCTTGCTCAAGGACCCAACGGTGGTTGACTTGCCGGTGGTGGGGCTTGAACCCAGGTGTTTCTGGTCTTCAGATCAGCAACTCGGCACCTTAAACATTTGAGCTACAACTCCCCCCAAAAAAGATAGCAAAATTTAGCGAAAGTAAAGCACACCTGTTGCATGATTTGGTCAAAACTATATGGACAACTGACCAGACAAGCTGGAAGCATGAAAAGATTAAAAATGTTTTTAGTCTGGTGATCTTAATCAGTTGTATTCTCAGGTTCTTTTCTGGATTAGAAATAATAAACCAGCCATGACAGGCTGGTCGTCTTGTCATCAATGCCATTTTTTTAAATCATTGTTGAGCGGATTTACCATTAATATATACTGACATCTCTGGTGTGAGGCCCAACAATGATCTGACTAGATCACGTGTCGGATGACCAAATGCTGCTAGGTGCTTTTATAGCAGGTTCTATGTAATAAAAAGAAAGACAGCTATATAAAAACTCGTACCAGGCACTGAAGCTGCTTTAATGGATGGCCATAAAATGTTTTTCAGCTCTATCCGACTAACTATAAACCCTTGGAGATACTAATTTAAAGCATTATTTTGAGTTTAGGTTGGTACTTTGGGATTTAAACCCACAACTGGGCAATTTGATGATGGCTAATTGATGTATAAGTTATACAATAGGCTCTATGCACATGTCAACTTGCGCGTTTGACATAAGGCTGTCCTTCTCGGACGGCATACGGAATTATAGTATGTTAGGATAGGATATTATTGTGTTAAATGTATTATTATTATGAATCTTTACAACTATTAGAAAATCTGAATATTGAGAAAATCACCTTTAAAGTTGTCCAGGTTAAGTTCTTAGCAGCTAATCGAACATTTGGTTTGGATCTTTAGGTAATATTCATATCATTTTTAGCATTAAAAAAAATCAATCGTTTTGATACCTGTGACTAGTCTTAAGGTCCAGGGATTATATAGTAAGTAATTTAATACGAAAAGAAACTGACCCACTTATTACATCACTTCATCTAGACTTGGAGGTTGTTCACTTCCCTGCTGTTTGTCCATTGCAGAGCACATCAGTAGTAGTTAGGAGTGCACTTCTTACAGCTTTAAAACGATTCTTTAACTTGTTTAATCGTTATAAATAAAGTTAACGTAAATGCGTAGGCTACATCTCTATAAAGCAAACAAACATTAAAACAATTATTTCTAGCTGTTTTAATGACTGTCCTTCCCGTAGTAGCACAATAGAGAGGTAGCTTTTCTGCGCATATTACAAAATTAACTAAAATCCTGCTTATATTCGAGTTCTTTTGAGGTTTGATGTTGTAGTGTTCCTTGTGTTTCCATGTGCACTCTAACGTGGAGCAGTGTGTTGCTTTATCAGTAATTCGAGCAACCAGTTGTTATCTCTGTGGCGTCTCGTCATAGTACAGAGGTCCAGGCAGTCAGAGTTTCCTGCCTGCATGCTAATTTGCTGCAGACGACATATAGAAGGGTGACTAGAAGTGTGCTCTGTCATGGCCAGCGACGAGACTGAGATTGCGGTCACGGTGATTTTATAGATTTTTTTTTTTTTTTTTAGGTTTTGTATGGATTTTTTTCTTCATTGTGCAAGAATGTAACATTGTAATATCTTGGGTCTTTCTTTCTTTGTCTGTCTATTTTTCCCCTCTTTATCTTCCTTTCCAGGTGGATCGTGTAGAAGTTTCCGGCTTGGCGGCATCCCCCAACGCTCTATCCAGCAGCTCGGATGGCGGTGGTGCATACGGCGTAGATTCGGTGGACGGCGCTCCTGACCCGCAGCGCACCAAACAAGCCATTTCACAACTACAGCAGAAGATCCTTAAACTCACAGAACAGATCAAGATCGAGCAGACGGCACGCGACGACAACGTAGCCGAGTACCTGAAGCTGGCCAACAACGCCGACAAACAGCAAAGCACGCGCATCAAACAAGTGTTCGAAAAGAAGAATCAAAAGTCCGCGCAGACCATCCAGCAGCTGCAGAGGAAGCTGGAACATTACCACCGCAAGCTGAGGGAGGTGGAGCACAACGGCATCCCGCGCCAGCCCAAAGACGTGCTACGTGACATGCACCAGGGCTTGAAGGACGTCGGCGCAAAGGTACTTCATCGCAGTTACGGGTCGTTGGAGTGGAGATTGTATGATGTCACTGTAAGAAGTGTTTTGGTTTCAGAAAACGATATTATTAATACGGCACTTTTTATTTGGGCTCCGTTTGAACAAGTTAAAGCCACTAACAGATTATTAAATATAATCTAAAGTAAGATATCGATTTTATTTACTATAATATTCCTATTAGTAGGTCCTGGATAAGGTAAAGGGTTATTACTTCTCATAAAGAGATAAGAGCTATGTATTGCATGGCATGCATATTCGCCCCGCTGGTACTTTTTATGTTGGTTAATTTTTATGTTGTGAATTAGGACTGAATTAGATTTACACACAATAAATCTACACAAAATAGCTTTTTAACGTGCAAAAGAGAAATAAATCAAGTATGCAGAAAAAAATATATACATGTATTAGTCATTATATGCCCCTAAATTAAAGCTACCCCTCTGGAAAATGTAGCAAGCTAAGCTACAACAACATGGCAAAAGTAATTTATTACATCTAAACAATTCTCTTAAACATATTATTTTTATATCAAATCAAGTTTAGGCTGTGGTGTAAATTCTCTCTGTTTTCGTTTATTCAGCTGAGAGTAATCAGTTCAAATCTTTAAAAAATAATTAAAAGTCACAAGTTTTTAAACCCGTATTAATTTAAACTAGTTGCAGGAACAGCAAGAATTTGCTCTCGTCATTTGTTTTTTCGTATCATGTTTTTGCTCCCATGGTTGTCATTTTATGACCAAGTTTATATTGCAGGTTATAAAGTGCTTTTACGTCTTTGTCAGGTGACCGGTGGGCTCTCCAGTATCTCGCAGGCCACTCACTCAGCCGCAGGTGCCGTCGTTTCCAAACCCCGTGAGTTCGCCTCGCTCATCCGCAACAAATTCGGCAGTGCGGACAACATCTCGTCCCTGAAAGACTCTCTGGACGAGCCGCAAGGAGACGAGGCTGTGCCGGGTGGGGTAACAGGCACCGGGACATCAGCTACTAGAGCTCCAGCACCCGGGCAGTTGCAGTCCAGTCCCAAATACGGCAGCGAAGACGACTGCTCGAGCGCCACGTCAGGCTCGGCAGGGGCCAACAGCACCACCGGCGCCCCAGGAGGGCCTCCGAGCTCCAAGGGCAACACGCTCGATCAAGGCCAGGTCTCGGGACTTGACACACTGTTTCACGAGATCCAGGAGTTGCGGGAGAACCAGGGTCGGCTGGACGAGTCATTTGAGAACCTAAAGAGCCACTACCAGAGGGACTACACGCTTATCATGCAATCCCTCCAGGAGGAAAGATTCAGGTACATACCGACACACTCAAACACTTTAACAGCCTGATATACAGTATGCATGTATTTATTTACAATAATGGATGACTTTAGTGACAAGCTGCTGTTGCCCCTGTAAAACAGATGCGAGCGTCTAGAGGAGCAGCTGAATGATCTTACTGAGCTCCATCAAAATGAAATTCTCAACCTGAAGCAGGAGCTCGCCAGCATGGAAGAAAAAATTGCCTACCAATCTTACGAAAGAGCCAGAGACATACAGGTCGCTAACCTCATCACTCATGTCGGCTGTATAAAAAAATGAATAAACGTGCAGATTATTTGCCGAGCCGTTTTTTTTTTTTTCTTCTTCTTCTTGATCAGAAAACAGGGACTAGTTTTACTGTTAGTTTATAATGCTGTACTTCTAAATTAGGGATCTGGTGGTTGGTGGTCCAGACCCAGTGAAGTATTTAAGACAACTCACTAGTTGAGTTGACAGATTTTACTGCCAAGTACTTGGCAGGTTAAATCTGTACAAAAATGATAGAGTTTTGTAGAACAAAACATTTAGTTTCTAAAACTGTACCAGATTATGACAAAAAAGGTCAACAATGTAAAAATCATTGTCGCAATCTGGCCATAGTTCCAGTCTGGTTAAAAATAGTAACTGTAAATCAAAATATAATTATTTCTAACTAATATTTTAGCCCTTAAAGGTTCACCGCTGTTACCAGTCAGCCATGTTTCTTCATTTGGTTTCATTTCACACTCTTGCCTGTAGGAGGCGTTGGAGGCCTGCCAGACACGCATCTCTAAGATGGAACTGCAGCAGCAGCAACAGCAGGTAGTGCAGTTAGAAGGATTGGAGAACGCCACGGCACGCACCCTACTCGGCAAGTTCATCAACGTTCTGCTAGCAGTCATGGCTGTCCTGCTGGTGTTCGTGTCGACGGTGGCGAACTGTGTGGTCCCCCTTATGAAGACCCGCAGCCGCACGCTCACCACTCTGCTCCTCGTCATCGTCCTCGCCTTCTTCTGGAGAAACTGGGAGGCGATTTCGCAGTACCTGGACCGTTTCTTGCTGCACTCTAGATGATCTGCACGGGAACCTGGATCGGCTTAATGAAGAGAACGTAAGGAACGGGGCCTGACGAAGAGCCCGGAGACGAGCGCACTGCCTCGGCCGCTGGGAGCTCCAGATGGTGGGGCTTGATAGGGATGGATGTCGAGAAAGCTCTTACAGATGATTTTGATGCTTTCATCCTTGCCCAAGAAGTGAATCTGTTTACATTTTGACTAAGATCTTTTTTCTGTCCACTGGAGAAAAAAAAATTGTAATGTATAGTTTTCCTTTTTTTTTTTTTTTTTTTTTTTTTTTTTTTTTTTTTTTTTTTTTTTTTTTTCTTTGGTATTGAAAGTGCTGCAAGTTGTGTTTTTCTTGGTGTCCTTGTATAATTATAGTAAGAGTATACAATTTATGCAAATAACCAGGATCTGGTGTTGTGGCACTGAAATAACACTGAGGTGTCTCGAGTGCAAACAGGATGATGTTCTCTTTATCAGCATAGCTTTTCATTACTATCATCACTAGTAATGCTTTTCTTACCATCCAGTCTGGTTCTACTGTCTTTCTTCACCACAGATTTACCCTCTCTCTATATATATATCTGTCTTTCTCTCTCTCTGCACATCTGTCTTACTCTTAATCTCTCTTTTTTTTCCTGGCTACGCTGCGTTTCTATTCCTCGTCCTCCTTCTAACGGCCCCCTTGTTGCGGAGACGGGACTTGTGCACAGTTATCAATGGAAGAAATGGGTTTAGCTGGGCTGTATTGGACTGGGCCTCTGATTAAGGACGTTTCTGGCCTATTAAAGACCCAGGCTGTGTCCTCGTTTTGCTTCTGTAGACCTGCCCATTATTTCCCTCTCTGGCCTGCGCTGATAGAGGCACTGCCTCTATCCCATAAACAGAATGAACATACTTGAAGAGCTAGAAATGCTCAAAGACTATCAGTGCTTCCGTACTGTTTCTTATAGCTACGATGAAATAGTCCTTTTTAGTTTTTATTTTTTAAAATTAAACGAATAAATGGGCTGTTTTAAAAGTGACTGGGTTGGTGTTATTTATGTACGCTGGATCCATGATGTATGAATGTGGTAATGTATAGCTTATGAACTGAGCAGTAAGCACACACACGCACACACACTTACAGTAAACAGCGTGCAACATCATGATTTAGCATTTCTACCATGTCGACTTAAGATTCAGGCACTTCAGAGTGGGACGGAGGACATGAGGCGGCCAATTAAAAGTAGCACAAACTGGGAAATGTATGCATGTGTATAAACCCCTAATGTTTTATTCAGATCCACATCAAAGCATGAGAAATTTCTCTAGGAGATGGATTTTTCTTTACGTTTGGCGCAATACTATTTATTCAGTAACTTTATCCGAAGCAATCATTACACTTTGTGTGATTCTGAAGCGACGCATGGCTGCAGTATAAAAGAATTTTTTATACATTTAATGGTTAATTATCTTGGCTTTATGTTAGTGATTTTACAATCGTGTTTCTGTTCGGCGGATTTTTTTATTTTTTTCAAACGTTTAAAAAACCAAATTTGTGTGATTTTAAAACATTCTGTTTCCTACCTATAAGCCTATGGTAATTTTTCTTTTTCTGGTAATTTTTGTTACAATGTGTTTTCAATGTTCGTCGGATTTTTTTTTTTAAAACAACCACAAACGTCGTTTATTTGTTTATTTTATTTACAACATTGTTTCCTACAGTTAAATATAAGCCTAAAGTAGTTTTTCTTTTTGTTTCTAAAATTATTTAATGTGAATTACATGCGCAAAGTTTTAAAGTTGACACATAAAGCTTTAATTTTCTAATAAGCAGTAATATTGATGATAATAATAATTCTAAAATAAATAGGATGAACTCCAGAAAATACGAGCATACGGATGATCCGGGTGATTATATAATGATCCACTAAAAAAATAAAAAAAACAAGCTTTAAAAACAAGATTCTTAAACAGAGAAAAATAAAAAAGAGAAAATGAAAAGCAAGAGAGAAAAATGAACTGTTTATAAGATACTTGTGGGGAAGTGGTTAAGGTGTTGGACTACCAACCTGAAGACTGTGGGTTCGATTCCCATCAAGGCACCGCTGTTGGGCCCCTGAGCAACGCCCTCAACCCCCGATTGCTCAGTTGTATAAATGAGCTACAGCTAAACGCTGTAAATGTACTTATAACCAGTTAGTTTGAAAACATTCTGATAAGCAATAAAATAAAAATAAGCTGATCTAAAAATCATAGTAATTATATAAAACCTGAGATAAAATACATTGTTATATAAATGTTGTTATATAAAAAAATAGTATAGTAAAAATATATTTACATAAATATATTTGCATAATGTACTGATTTATGCGTATTTATATTAAATATCCTTAAAACAACAAACATGATACATACATATTTTAACTATAATTAACAAAACCTGTACACAACTATAGTAAATTAACTAATTTACTCATTTATTAACGTAACTTAGTTTTAGGTTGTTGTTGTTGTTGTTGTTTTTTAGGTTTTATTAAACACTTTATTTTGTGCATCTTTGGCGTCAAAACGCGGGACTTTTAACTCTTCTCGTCGTTCACCGGAACAGGAAATGGTTACTGGAAAACGTTAGCTTAGCAACCGGACCTGCCCATGGAGCTTGTTAACGAGTATATGTTTTTATCGATAAAAAATCAATTTTCAAATTCGTTTTGTTTTAAAGGAATCGTGATTTTTTTTGCTTGCTTTTTAAGCTTAAAGCGTGTTTATTTTTAGCGCGTTTATTAGTGCGTATGTCCTTTTATTGTCTTTAGCATCCATGCTAGCTTCACTGGTTAGCAGTTACAGGACGCTTAAAATAGCCTCGCTGACCGGTTCCTCAGTCTGTTATTTACAAGCGTGAATTCGATATATTTACTATTTACTTCTTTTAAACTGTTTCTTTTATTTTTATTTATTAGGTTCTGCCTGAGAGAATTCTTGTGGTTGGGCAATACAGATATGTTATTAATGGAGCTTGAAATGCTGAATTAGACATTTTAAACAATGTTTTCTAGCTTCAGTGTTTCTTTTAACCCAGACAAACTGGGTATTTTAGGGTAAAAATAAAATATTATTCATGCTTTAAAAAAAAAAAAAAAAAAAAAAAAAAAAAAACAGGCTTCCAGACAGTCTAAGATGGACAAACTGGTGGTCCGGAATATATATTTGATGATTATAATAATGTCCACCTGAAAAAAGTCATAGCGAAGTGATTAAGGTGTTGGACTGCTAATTGGTTCGATTCCCACCACCAACCTACCACCACTGGGGCCCCCAAGCAAAGGAAATCTGCCAAATATACCAAAGTTACACATGACCTTATGTTGGCTTTCTTTCTCCAGGCAGTGTCTCCACGTCTGGGAAGATGGGAATGCTGTCCCAGTCTTTCCTGAGCCTTCTGATTTGTCTGGCTGTAGTTTTGGAAAATGCTTCAGCTTCCGAGTTCGATCCGTACAGGGTGCTGGGAGTCTCTCGACACGCCAGTCAGGCTGAGATCAGGAAGTCGTACAAGCAGCTTGTGAAGGAGTGGTGAGTAATGATGGGGGAAGCTCGTTGGAGGTTCGGAGAAATGGATCTGTATGTGTTAATTTGAGCTGTGTGCTTTTATTATAGGCATCCGGATAAGAACAAAGATCCAAATGCCGAGGACATGTTTATCAAGATTACGAAAGCCTACGACGTAGGTTACAACTTTATCGCACCTTTTAACGAAATCGATTTATTCGTACCTGAATACGAGTTTGCTACTGTTTTCTTCAGATTCTTTCGAGTGAGGACCGCAGAGCCAACTACGATCAATTCGGCCAGACCGACGAGAACCAGCACCAAAACCACGCCCCGCACGGCTTCCGTCACTTCCAGGACAGTTTCTATTTCGATCAGTCGTTCTTTCGTTTCACGCAGTCGACTCGGGATTTCACCGACAGCAAGCATCTGCTTCAGTATGATAAATATATGAACGAAGTGGTGCCCGACAGCTTTAAAAAGCCGTACCTGATTAAGATCACCTCCGAGTGGTGTTTCAGCTGCATCCATATCGAGCCTGTTTGGAAGGAAACGGTTCAGGAGCTGGAGCCGCTAGGTGAGGGTTGTAAAAAGTCTTCTACCGTAGTACCTGCTGTGATGTAATCGACAGGTTCTACATAGGACACATTTACATTTCTGCCATTTAGCCCTTATTAAGGGGCAATTTAACCCCATGACCTTCCGCTCAGCAGTCCAACACCCTAAGCTCCTGAGTTACCACTTCCCAGAGTACTTGTGGTGATTTTAGTGATCTTTTGTTTTCAGATATCACAAATAGTGAGCTGTCCATGGTAGCTTTGCTCCGCAAACAGGTAGTTTAAGCTCGTCTGGAAGTTAAACCCAGAACCTCTTGCACTCTTGGCGAGAATCGTAACCCTAGACTATCCAGTCATTAGCCAGTCATAAACAGATAAAAGAAATCAAATGCATTATTTGACAATCTAAACCTTATTATTCTTAATAATTTTTCCCAATTATTTCACTTACATTTATCTTATTTATACAACTAAGCAACTGGGGGTTAAGGGCCTTGCTCAGGGGTGGTGCTGGGTATCAAACCCACAATCTTCGGGTTGGTAGTCCAACACCTTAACTGTGAGCCACCACATCCCCCGCTCATTTATATTTGTTTACTGACATTTACAGTTACAGAATTTGGCCCCTTATCCAGAGTGACTAATGTTTGTTTCTTTTATACAACTAAGCCATTGGGGGTTAAGGGCCTTAACCACTGCGTTACCACATCCCCACTTGACTTATACAGACCGATTAATACAGACAGAAAAAGCAAAAAGCCTGGTGGTGTTGAAGTAAATCCTATTACAGCCTGCGTATCAAATACATGCAGTCGTTGCTAAAATAATTCACTTAATTACACACACCTGATGCTGTGTTTTATTCCTAATATGAAGTAGAATAGGCGTGGTTCTGGTTAGACGGCATTGGCTTAGCACCCTTTGTAATATTTGGGCATTGTTCGTTTTTGTCACGTTTAACAAACATAACAGAGGGGGTTGGGGAATGATAGTGATCTTAGTGGCATCCAGAATAAAGTGCTCAGAATAAAGAATCAAGTGTCACTATTCACCTGTAAAAAAATTTGTGCATTTACATTTGGAAATTTGTTAAACTCTTTAAAAGTTTTATGTGTGTTTACTTACACGTTCGCGTTTGCCTTGGTTGTAGGTGTGGGGATTGGCGTTGTGGACATCGGTTACGAGAGGCGGTTAGCCAACCATCTGGGAACCCGTGGCGCACCTTCTATTCTGGTGCTTATCAACGGCAGATTGACCTTTTTCCAGAACGCCGTGGCCCGAGAGAATCTGAGGCAGTTTGTGGAAAGCTTGCTGCCACAGAACCTCGTAGAGAAGGTTAGATTAAAAAAAAAAAAAAAAAAAAAAATACTAACATGTTCAGTCATAAGCTTGATGGATGTAGTAGTGTGTTAAAATAGAAGATTTATTACCAGTGTAACTGTCCTGTCTTTTGCAATCTTAAATATTAAAAGTAAAAATAAGTAATTAATTCATTTATTTATTTATGTATTTCTCTGATCAGGTGACCGATGATAACTACATTCAGTTTTTGAACGGTTGGCGGGAAGAGAACAAACCAAGCGTCCTGCTGTTCGACGCTGCTGCTTCAGCACCATTGCTTTATAAGGTAAACCGCTAGATATTAAACGAAAGTAAATCTACTCATCAGGGATGCAACAGTTATTTTCTAATTCAGTGTCTCTTAATTATTATATAATGATGCATTTTTTTAATTTTAAGTCTACAGTAAAGAGTGTAAAAGGTTTGTACATCACTATCATGCTTCCTTATATGGTTTTAGTGCTGCATCACACCCCATGCCTTCTTTGCTCCCTTTTCCTGGACGGAGAATCAGCAGAATCAGTGCTGTTTGTGGGTTGTAAAAGCTCCTGTTGTGTTGCTCTGTTTGTAGCTCTCTGCTTTTGCGTATCGGGACTTTGTGCGGTTTGGATATGTAGATCAGACTCGGACCGCGCGTATCCAGCAGCAGTTCAGAATCAACACGTACGCTCCCACCATGCTGCTGTTTAAGGAGAACATCGAGAAACCTGCAGACGCCATACAGGTAATGACAGACGCGTCTGTCCACTCGCATACAGACCCTTTTATTTAGCTTCAAATTTATTTTTAGTGGCTTCATTACAAGCGTATGAATGAGCAGCCATTTAAACTGAGTTGCCAGTTAATTCGAAACTCCCTATGAAACTATTGCTATACAGCTGTTATTTGTGAGGCAAATACCGGGTTCGGTGCTTAAATTGGTGGTGTCGTTGGTGTTGGGTGAATTTAATAAGTTGGTGAATTTCTAGTTTATACACTTATGCGCATCTTCCTATTTTTAGTCCAGAGGAATGAAAAAGCAAACCATTGACGAGTTTGTCTCCAGCAACCGTTTCCTGTTGGTGCCCCGACTGGTCAATCAGAAGCTGTTCGATGAGCTGTGTCCGGTTAAACAGTTCCACCGCCGTCGGAAGTAAGAATTCCTGCTCTTTTATTTTCTTTCCTGAGCTTAAAGTGTTGTATGTTTATATAAATTCTGAATCTGTTTTATCCCATTAGTCAATTCTTGTCACTAATTCCGATAGTTTATGGTGACTAATGTGTTCCCTCATCCGTTTAGATACTGTGTCTTGCTCATCACTGGGGCGGATGAGACCTTTGTTTCTGTAAACGATGCCTTCTTTAACTTTGCTGCTTCTAACACCAAAGAGGTGGTGCGATTCGCCTACGTCTATCAAAGACAGCAGCAGCCTCTCTGCGATGCGCTGCTCAAAACGCAAGATGTTAAGCCTCCCCAGGTCAGAGTCATCCACATGCTGTCTTTGATGGATTTTTTATTATTTTTTTTAATGTATTTGTGTATATTTCTGTGTGCATTTAACAGGTGATTATTCTGGAGAGGCGAAGTGCCACAGGCAAGGTGCTGTACCGGACAGTGACAGGTGGGTGGAACGGAAGTGACGACGATAAGCACCGCCTTCACGAGCAACTGGAGCTCTTGCAGAGAGACCCGACCTTTCTGCACTATGACGCCATGCTGCCTGAACTCAACAATGAGCTCGCCTCAGTAAGTCTGACGGTCTCTTCCACAATCGCGCTGAAACGAATAGCTAATTCCAGCGATACCGTGCAGTGAAACTAGCATAGTTTCAATGCGTATTTGGAAGAATCGCATCAGAAATAATCGATTGAAACTGTAAATTTGTGCAAAAAAAGGATTATTTCAATGGGGAAGTGGTAACGCAGTGGTTAAGGTGTTGGACTGCTAATTGGAAGATCGGGATTTGTTTTACAGCACCACCAAGTTGCCACTGCTGTGCCCCTAAGCAAGGCCCTTAACCCCCGATGATTTAGTTACATAAATGTAAGTCACTTTGGATAAGGGCGCCTGCAAATATGCTTCATAAGGGGTCGTTCACATATCCTGTCTTTTGCACACTCAATTTTACTATTTTGATTGTATACGAGGTTGTTTTTTTTTTTTTTCCAGGGACGTAATTAGTGTATCAATAGCAGCGTTTATATTGGTGCTGCTGTAGACAAAAGATTTGTTCTGTAGTATAAGGAAAACATAAGTGTCCCATTCCACCTAGTTTTAATCTGTGCCCTTTCTAATTTGCTTTATCGCAGATGTTTTTAATTCGGTGGATGAACGCTGCCTACGATTACCTTTCTAATGTCTGCTTTGACCTGCTCTACTCAAACTGGTAAGCATGAGAAGGATCAAAGAGATCTGATGGTATTTCTAAAGTTCATAACATCTGTAGCATAACCAATAGTGACCTGGGTATGTAAGGGTTCTATCAGCATTTAGTTTATATTTATATGAAAATAAGTTCATGCCTGATACATGTGTCTGATCAGATTTTGCTGTAAAATATTCGCACATACGGATTAGATTTTCTGTCTCCCTCAGGCGTGAGGTGATGCCCATTGTGTCTCTGATCTTCTCCGCTCTCTTCATTCTGTTTGGCACCGTCATCATTCAGGCTTTCAGGTAGGAGCCGAAACACGGTTGGGACATCGGTACACATTTAACTTATTGCTGTGTAGCTAAACCTGAAATTCACTTCACTTCTCCACCAATCTGCAGTGACTCAGAGGTGAAAACAGCCAAGCGGAAGACTAAGGAATCCCAAAAGACAGCAGGAAGTGCTTCAGATGCAGAGAACACATCCAGGTCTGACAGTACTTGAAATTAAATTTGTGTGAATTGAGCGAAAGCATTGAAGCATTTCTGTTGTGCGAATTACACTTAAACTGAACTGTAACACTGTAATGCTGTGCTTTTCTGGGATTTCGAGCGTAACTTTTGATTTTGTCATTCAGTCGTCCTTCAAAAAAGAACTTTGTGGAAGTGACGGAGCTGACGGACATGACCTACACCAGCAATCTGGTAAAATTAAAGCCAGGACACATCAATGTAGTGCTGGTGCTTACAGACTCGTCTAAACAGATCCTACTGAAGAAGTTTGCCAAGGAGGTCTACTCATTCTCAGGGTGAGGCTCCAAGTACCTCCAAGCGACAGACTTAAATTTTCTATCTTTTAGGGCTGTTGAATGGCAAGGGCCTCCCGATACAATACATGGGTCGCGATACAATTAAACACAATTGACACAATGGCAGTATGTGTGAACGAGTGAAGGAGGATGTCGTTTGAGACAAGGATTTTAGTTCAATATCAACGTAAACATCAATCAGAACGAAACCTAATTATATATTTTAATATTTTAATTATATATGTTTTAATATTAGGGGTTAAAATATTGATACAATATTGTGGAAAAAGAATTGCGATAGTTGATCAATATTTTGACACAGCCCCATTTATTTTATATTCTGCTGGTGATACGTTTTCTTTCGCGTTTATGAATCAAAATAAACACAAATAAAATGATGTGATATTTTGTCGCACGCTGCATATCATGTTATTTCTGCTAAAACTGAAGGTTGAAGAAACAGCATTGAATCGAACAGCTGTTGTTTTTAGTTGTTGTATATTTTTTGCTTTAATTATTTATAACGTATTACGGAACATTTTATATCTAATTATTTTTCCAACTGCGTGTGTTTTTGCTCAGATATCAGACTCTTCACTACTCCTTCTTAAACAATGACAAACACAATGGATGGATGGACTCTCTCCTGCAGTTGGCACCCTCTGCCAGACTTTCAGAAAACGAGGAAGAAGAGGACTCCCCTTCCTGTAATCTCTATTATATAGGCCATGTTCTGGCCCTCAACGGTCATAAAAAGTACTTTTGTCTGTTCAGACCTGCGCTGATTAAGGCAGAGGATGACACTGTACAGCTTCATCACAAACTGGACCGACTCAACCTATGGATGGAGAAGCTGACCGAGGGCACGCTGCCCAGGCATTACGTCCCTGCCTGGCCTGATCTGCACACCCCTAAAAAATAAAAAAAAAAGGTGGGTTTGGGGGAAGAAAAAAAAAAAAAAAACCTAGTGGGAAATATTTTAGATATCAGGCCTGGACTCTACTGTGTAACGTTTATTTTGTGTTGTTGACAGCAGGAGTTTTTGCCGCAGTCTAGTGTGTGTGTAGTATGTGTTCCTGACTAGAAAATTATGCAGAATATTTTTCTGCATCATGCACTAGCTGTTTTTTTGCCTAATGGCAGCACCAGGTACATGCTTCTTGCTGCCAGCAGGGGGCTGCACTATCACCTATGGGTTTTTTTTTTTATATGGTGGAAGAAAAGTCTTTGGACTTTATTTTAGCTGCTGATTTATACTGTAGGAACATTCACAGATAGTTTCCTGCACGAACGAGAAAGGATATCACGAGTAGGCGTTATGCAAGGATCAAGTGCCACTTGTTTATCGGCGAGAGATGAGCTGTGTAACAAAAGGCGCTAATGAAAAAGCAGTACTACACTTTGTGTGCACAAATGCTCTTTTAGATCTCAAGTAAAATATCGACCTTTAAATGAATTGTCTATTATTTTCCTAAGAATATTAATTAAGCTAATACGTCATCCTGTCGTTTACCACTTAGTGCATTAATAAATTAAGTAACAGAATTGTTTAACGCCAACAATTTGTAGCATCTTCCATCCACAGTCGGTTGAAAGCTGTGATAGTTGACTAACGTTTTCCTGCTGACTAATGCGCTTCTGATAGAACCAAACTTATATAACCAACCAAATCCACTGTTACTTTATTTCTGCCTGCGTGTGTTTGCCTGTATAAAAAAAAAAGACTTATAGTTGCCAGGTTATGCTTTGACTGTAGTGACCTCTTGGGCCGTATATATAAAAAAAAAATTCTATCCATCCTTAAAACATCATTATTATTATTGAATGCGTTAAATTTTGCGTCTCGACCTCAAACGTTTTTTTTTTTTTGTTGTTGTTAGTTGGCACCGTTATTTAATGAAAGATGTTTTAATTTATAAGATGTTACATTGTTGGGTTGTTTATTTCATGCATAATGTTTAATTTAAATAAACTTCGCACGAAAAGACTACAAAACACATGCTATTGTTTTATTTTACTAATATACCGCGCTTCAAACGTTTCATTCTGATTGGTCGAAAGCTGTTTTAAAAAAGTATTGTAAGAGTGTTAAGGCTTATCTAAGAAATCAACACTGTGAAGGGTTCGATGACACCTGATCGAAGGTAAGTGATGAACTGACTCGTTTTACAGATATTTTACAATGTTGAAAGTAAAAAGTGTAACATGGTTTTTATAACATGGTTATAACATAGGAAAAATACATTACGCTTACTTTGTAGGTGATTTATTTATATAACGGTGTTGCTTAATAATGAATAAGTCATTAAAAAAATTTTGTACATGTTTTTGGAGCAGTTATGTCGTAACGCCCCACAGGAGGGAGGGGTGGGGTAAGAAGTGATTATTAGCATTTAAAGCAACATGCACTGAAACGGGTGGGGTTTTTTTTGTTTTTTTTTACATTACTAATGAGAATGAAAAGTATATAATATACGTTAATTACTAATTACCCCAAAAGACCCTAAAAAAATCATATCAACTTGGTAAATGGGTATCCGATGAACCCTTTAATACCAATAACTTCATTTTATACTACATGCTGTACCCTTTCCCTACTTCCCTAAGTCTTTGACCACTTCAATACAAGCTGAATAAGATTCTGTATCACCAAATATTTTGGGGGGAAAAATAACGACAACCCTGCAAAAATGTTCATCTTAACATTTATTTGGAATAGTGTGCATTTTCTTCCTCTTCAGATCCTCCAGGTCCAAAAGACTCGGGCAGAACCGTCATCTCCACATAGCTACCATCTGGCTTAGACAAGTACACCACCCAGCTGCCACCAAACTGATTATAAGAGAGAAAAAAAAAACCCTGAGTTATTACGTTAGAGTAGTTATTGTGCAATCCTACACAGTGATTGTTGCGTGAACTGCCTACACGCTCCGCAGGGGGGGGGATGAACTGTTTGCACTAGCAAACCAAAGCAAACCTACAGTAAATAAAGACTGCTGAAACAGTTGCTTGGTCGATTTGTGTATTTATTGACATTTTATAATAAGCGCTGACTTGTACGCTGTCTTTGAGATGGCGGTCCTCTTGACACAGATGCGCAGGGTGGGGCGGGCATTTTCAACATTGCAGCCTATTTCGGATTAAAAAAATCACAAGATACGATTGCTTTGGTTTAAGGTGTTATATCAGTGCTGGGACATGTCTTAAGAGGGCTCTAAGCCATTAATATGACTAATTATTTGCACGCTATACATCGAACACACACATTATCCATAATATTTGTTGTCGATGTGTTTCTTGTATAATTTGAGTGATTTATCCTTCGATGCGGTCTGCATCCTGTTAACATGTATTATATATTATTGCATTTTTGTGTAATTACCATTGTATTCATATACTTTTGGGGACCCCCTGGTGGCCAAGGGAGCTTGGTTCGCTTTAGCTTTGGGCGCTGCGATATATATATATATATATATATAACAGTGTCTTTTCTAGAGCAGCAGGTCTGCGAGTAACAAGTCTAAATATTGAAAATGCAGGTTTATATTAAGGAACATTTATGTAGTGTCATCTTTCAACATAGTAATATTTTAAACACATTTTAGACTTTTCTTTTTAGTCTTTTTTAAGCGAGTCTCCAGTGTCAGCAATAAGAACTAATTTGTTAAATGCAACAAAGTTAAGTTAAAAATGGTGGGGTAATTAATTTTTTTTCCTTTGTTATAAATGGCTTTTAATTATTTGGGTAAAATTTTGGTACTGTTACTTTCAATTCCCCAAAATGCCGCCAGAATTAGTAATGAAACCTCTTCTAATAAATGTTCTATTTACACAGGACAGGAACATAGTGCTAAACATCATGTTAATAACTAGCACAGTAGTGCATTTTATGGACATGATGACTAGAAAGATGCTTAACCAAATCTTTCTTTCTCTCTCTATCTCTGCCCCCACGCAGACACAGTTCAGTACAGTTCGTCCTCTCCCACCATCATCACACATCACAGGGACAGTGAGTGACCACAGTCGCAATCTATCTGTTGCTAATGATCTGAGCGGAGGGTTTAAATTATGGATGTGCTTCGAGTGCACTCGACTGACTAAGAGCTGCATGGCAGTCTAACCTTGACATCCCAGTAGTGTTATACTGTAAAGAAGAAAAGATATCATGATGAATATCTGTTGATTATGTGTACAGAGTAGACAGACAGATTGATAAAAATAAGATAGATATGTAGACAGATCCATAGATGGATAAACAGACAGATGGAACGGTAGGTGGGTAGATAAAAAGGTAGGTAAATGCATGCTAGATAGATAAAAAGATAGATAGATGTCTAGATAGTTAGACAGATAAGTAGATAGACAGATAGTTAGATAGACAGATACACAGACTAATGGGCGGACAGACAGACAGATGTATAGATGGATAGACAGATATATAGTTATGTAGATAGATAGTTATGTAGACAGATAGATAGACAGATACACAGGCTAATGGACAGACAGATGGATGGATAGATAGATGGATGGATAGATAGTTATGTAGATAGATAGATGTGTAGACGGATAGATAGACAGATACACAGGCTAATGAACAGACAGACAGATGTCTAGATAGACCGATAGATAGATGTTTAGATAGATGTGTAGACAGATAGATAGCCGATAGACAGATCGACAGATGTGTAGACAGATGCATAAATATGTAGACAGACAGATAGATAGATATGAAGACAGAAGAACAGATATGTGGACAGATAGTTGGACAGATGGATAGATGGATAAAAAGATGTATAGCTGGATAATCTGTTTAATAGAGGGACGGCTAAATAGATCATAGGTGATAGTTTTCATTTGCAGCCGCTCACCTGTAAACACTTTGCCGTCATGTGTCAGAAGTGCAGCCCCCACACTGAATTTGCTGTAGGGACAGTATGCGAATCCTTTAGCCTCCAGAGAGCGACGAATCAGCCCTGTTACCCCTAAGACGGTTAATATTTACTCCCGTTGTCATGCCATGTAGCAGGTTGTGTCTGCTTTTCAGGTCTCCTATTGGGCTGTGTTGTCTTATTTCTGTGTGTGTGTGTGTGTGTGTTTGTGTGTCTTTCTATACCTGCATTCTTTGACTCTTGACTATATGTCGATACAGAATTTTGACATGTAGCCTATCTGTGTTCTAGTATTTTCTCTCCTTTGCTCCACCCCCCCGACCTCAGGGTGACGGAGTGTTACTCGGAGTGCCTTTATGCATTGAGTGTACATGACTTATATAACGACATCAGAGTCAAAGGTCAGTGTATAATGACGGTGATGTTTTGTTTGCCTAAACATTTGGGGCTAGTAATTGTAATTATATTGCTATAATTCTTTGTGGTACGATTTATATTGCTTAAAATTATGACATTGTAATTCTGCAGAAACACAGCAACACTGTCCGAGAATAACAATACTTTATTACTTTATTGTATGTTGTTACATGCATTTTATATGACAGTGCACTCGTCCACCAAAAGCTGACATGACTATAAATTGCTTTCCGGAAAGTTTCGAGACGCGCCAGCAGATGGCAGCACAAGGCTCAGATAGCAAACGTGTCTTAAAACTTCTTGATACCCCCTCGTATTTACCTATTGTGCTTTTCGTTTAGGTATAATATGGAAAAGTGCAAGCATGCAGTTAAAGCATTAGACTGCTCATAAGAAGATCATGGGTTCAATTCCCTGCACCGCCAAGTTGCCACTGACGGGCCTCTAAGCAAAGCCCTTAACTGCTCAGTTGGTAAAATAGAAATCAGTCTGTCAAATGTCACAAATATAAACTGTAAAGCAGCAAAACGATGAGATAAATGTGGATGAGGAAGTCTGCCAAATGACGTAAATGTGATGTTTTATTTAAGTCGAATATACAAATATCCGTTAGAGAACCAGTAGAGAACCGTTATCTCTATCTGGAATCTATTGTGGAGATTTACAGAGATTATACACTTATCAGTTCTAACATTATATAACATTAAAACCGTCTGTCTAACGGTGTGTGTGGGTTTTCCTTCCTCTGCTGCAAAACAGCTTTAACCTTTTGCGCGTCTAAAAGTGTGCTGTAATAACTAAAAAAATAGCAGGTTCTGTTAGTTGTGTTTTTTTTTTTTTTTTAAAGGGGCAAATAAGGTGCCATAAATTACATTTACAGCATTTGGCAGATGCCCTTATTCAAAGCGACTTACCTTCATCTCTTTCATACAACTGAGCAATTGGGGGTTAAGGGCCTTGCTCAGGGGCCCAGAGGAGGTTGCTTGGTGGTGCTGGAAATTAAACCCTGGTCTTTCAGGTATCAGTCTAACTTAACCACTGCGCTACCACTTTCCCGCCACCAAAATTAGACATTTGTCCAGCAATTCCTATAAACTGACTGACGGTTAATCTGAATTATTAGTATTAAATTATTAATTTGTATATATCTAACATGAATTGTCATAATTTCCCCCACAGGGACAAATAAATACTGAACTGCAACCAGACTTTAGATTAGATGCCGATCTCGGTAATGTAAATGTCACGTCAATGAGGGGGATACTTGATCTGCAACAATGTACAGATCGGGTTGTGTGTTTTCAGGACCACGGATAGTAACATCACACTGTCTGTTCCAACTTCTCTTCTTCTCCTCTTTCTTATTCGAGACAACTTTTCCCTGGTAAAAAATTTGGCCAATGTAAGTTCCTCATATCCGTATGCTTGCCTTGTCATTGGACGTTCACTTGCTGCTTAGTTTATTTCACTATTTGACAGGTGACATGGCTGTTTATACTGTCGTGTATGTGCACTTAAATATGTTTAGGTATTATAAATGGGTTACAAATGAATAAGAAACCTCTTGTTTTCTAGGTAAGATCGGAGTAAAGTCTGGAATGTCTGGAATAGTCTATAGGCTGTAATCTTTACAATTTATTTTCATTAGGTAAATAAATTACAGGATATAAACAGGCTAAATAAACTTAAATTTGATTTACGATATTTCACGAGAAGAAATATCTTGCTAATGTGTCGTACAATAGAAATTTTTGCTATTTATAGTACCATGAAAATATGTAAGAGCTCATTATTATTATTATTATTATTATTATTATTATTATTTACATTTTTCATCATTCTGTTGCCTTTATTTATTAATTACATGGAAAGCCGACCCCCTGACCTCCCACGGTCACTGTGTTGATTCCCTGAATATTTGATTCTTTCTGTAAAAAAAAAAAAAGCTTTAACAAAGAACCGAAAGAATCTAGTTCCTGTAGGTATCAATAATCCAATTGATCCAGCGGATGTAGTTACGAACTTTGGTGTAGACTCCAGGGAAATATGGATTTGCACAGCCAATGCCCCAGGAGACGATGCCTTCAAAGTAGCCGTTACATATAAGAGGGCTGCCAGAGTCACCCTGCCCGTGAAAAAGAAAACTGTAATGGTGCAGATTATAACCGAACCTATTTTGTGTGTGTGTAATTCATATCTGTTAGGTTTTTGGTCCAGGATTACCTGACATGAGTCTTTTCCTCCGAGTGGCGAGCCGGCACACACCATGTTCTGTGTTATTCTATAGAAATAGTAGTACTGGCAGTTGGGGATGATTTGTACATCCACGGCACGCAGTACGGGGGAAAGATAGTAGCTGTAGACCTGTGTGACCCCCCAGCCGCTCACTGCGCAGAACATGCCCCCTGTAGTTGGCGGGGTGGTGTCTGGGTTTGGCATTTGAACCGGCTGCACTTTAGAGTTCAGGTCAGCTGGTTGTTCGAGCTTGAACACACACACCAGCACAATCATTTCAATGTTTCTTTATTCATTCATTTAATTAATTACTGTGAAGGTGCACTGGATCCATCGCTGTGATGAATTTTATTGCTAGGGCAGTTTAAAAGGACAGTTATAGCTTAACTACACTGATTCTACACTGCAATAATGATGCCGTTGGTCTCTTAAAAGCCCTTTAAACTGCGAAACTGCATACATCTTAAAAAGAGCTCTGACCGGCTAGGCTTATGCCAAAAAAAAAAAAAAACTTTCCTCCTGTTAAACTCTAAACACACTTGTGTCAATTCATCAGCATTTACTTCAGTATCTCAAATTTGCACAGAAAATTTCCTTTTTACTATGTTAAAGTTTCCTCTTCAGGATTTTTCTGGGCACTTCCTTTTTGGAGTACATTTCTAGATTTCTTCATCTATAGATGTATAGCTTAAGTGTTTCAATCCAATTGATGATTCTGCGTTGGGTCACCAAAAGATGTTGGTTCCACTTACCTTTAGAAGCATGATGTCATTATCAAAAGTCCTATAGTTGTACAGGTAGTAGACTATGGCTCGGGAGACGTTAAACACCTGCTCGGCTCCTTCTCTCTTGAAGAGATTATGCTCGCTCAGCACTACTTTGATTAGATAATTTCTGCAGATTAGGGATTTTATTTGTTAGTTGATTGAGGTTCTTAGACTCAAGTTTAAGGCTTTGATTCAGGCAGGAAAACGAATCCAATGACATGGCTACAGTACTTACGGCTTCCAGCAGTGGGCAGCAGACACCACCCACTGTGGGTGAATCAGAGTTCCTCCACAGTAGTGCTGGTTGTTGGACTGGAGCGATGCTTGGTATTTGATAGAGTAGGGCTCAACCTCTTGGCCTCCGATGATCCTTTGCTGTAGGGAAACTACGAGGAGAAGAAAATCTAGGGCTCCGAATCCTTTATATATCTTTAATGGTTTATTATTCAGTAACAACAGTTTAGTAACCACTTATCGCTCAAGTATCATCACACACTTATTTACACACCATTTTAATTAAGCCGATCAGCCTCATACAGTGCAGATCCAAAGTCCTGGGTTCAAACCAGCACCCATAGGACAGGATTAAACCATAATGTCATAATTATTATTATTACTCTATTCTAGTTTGGTTCTTTAGGGCTGTAATCTACAGGCTCACACGTTAAAAACAATAAAAAAAATTAAAAAAAACCTTTACCTTGCATGAAGGAAATAACGACAAGCAGTGAATAGTCAACATTGTTTTTCATGCTGAAAAGATGGACATAAAAGTAGTTTAGAGTTTAAAATCAGCTTTGCAATGTGTTGCAGTGGATAAACATCCTATAAGCATCGTCACTAGATCAATAACCGTACTTACATTTTCTTTCGGGTAAAGCAGCACAGCACAGATCCGACACTGGTGGCACTGAGAACGGTGCAGTTAGGTTTTATACTGTAACCACATCCATCCCTCGGGTATGGTAGTTTGCCTGGTGTATTGTTTTCTTAACACAGATCTAGACAATACAAAAAGTGCTGACAAATTTCAATAGATTTGGTGGACTCCTTTAATTCATTAAACCGTCTCCGGTGTGTCTGCGTCTTTACCCGATTAAAATAGATTAAAATGAGTTCTATCTGTTACACTAATTTAAATGCACTGTTTAGGATATTTGTACAATTTTTTTTGCTGTGCCCAATAGGATATTTTTGTCGTACCATATTCCAGATTCATTTAACCTGTTCTTTTTTTTTTTTTTTTTTTTTTTTTGGCCAGAGATTACACCGTTTCTCACCGTGTGACAAATTTATAATCTTTCTCTTCCTGTATTACTGTGTTTATTCCCTCTGACCTCTTTCAGCATCCCGACAGAGTGAATGGCATTGTTCTGTTTTCTCCCCGGGGCCGATAGCTACACCGGGACAGGATGTCGCGCTGAAATACACCAGTCACGCCTGCACAAAGAGGTCAGTGTGGGTTAGATGTTTACCATGCATGTTATATATCCAGATAAAAGATGTAGTAGTGTATGTGTGGGGGTTTTTTTTGAGTATTTTGTCCCCTATAATAACATTCACACCTCTGGAAGGGATGTGGGGATTTGCTTATTCATCCACAAAATGTTTAGTAAAGGTCAGACCCTGCTGGCGGGTGGGGAGGTTTAGCGTGCAGTTCATTTGAATTGAATATCGAAATACAGGCTATTGCCAAAAGTTTGTGGACACCTGACTATAAAAAAACATGTGCTTTTAAATATCATATTTCAGATTTACTCCCCTTTTCATTAAATGTATATATTCAACTTTGTCATTGTGCAAGGTACGTGTAGAGAGCCAATGAAATGCATTTTTCGCATATCCCATCTTAGTAAGTTGGGGGTCAGAGCGCAGGGTCAGTTATAATACAGCGCCCCTGGAGCAGGAAGGGTTAAGGGTCTTGCTCAAGGACCCAACAGTGGTTGGCTTGCCGGTGGTGGGGCTTAAACCCAGGTGTTTCTGGTCTACAGATCAGCAACTCAGAACCTTAACCATTTCAGCTACCACTGCCCCCCTAAAGTTCTAGGGAAGCCTTTCATTACAATTCGGAGCTTGAATGTGAGATATGTCTTCAGTCAGCTAGGTGATCTGTGGCGCAGTCGGCGTTCCGGTTCATCCAAAAGGTGTTTGGTGGTGTTAAGATCAAGGCTTTGTGCAGTTTTTTCACTTCAATTAGAACACACCGGGTCTTAATAGAGATCAGGGGGTTTGTCATGCCTGAACAGTGTTTGAGTCTCAGCGCCGGTGAAGAATAATGTAATGCTACAGCATACAAAGTCTGTGCTTTCACATTTTTTTGAGTCACATATGGATCTGATGGCGAGGTGTCCACAAATTTTTTGGCAATATAGCATAGATCGATTATTAATGCAAGCTCACCTTGTTCCACCATCCCCTAGGACACAGGGTAGGTCTGACTTTTCTCTGTTCTAGCACCAAGATCAATGTCAGAACAGCAGAGTCACTGGTCGTCTTCAAGAGGTGTTTGAAAACTCATCTCTTTCTTAAATACCTGACATAAAAACAAGCGCTAATCCTTCAATAATTTTTTGTTGTTGTTGTTACACCGATTTGTAGACTATTGTATCAGTACCGAGCTGTTTAACGATGTGACTCAAAGCACTTTTTGTTCGTCGCTCTGGACAAAAGCGTCTGCTAAATGCTGTAAATGTAAGTGACATTGCAAACGTTCTTATTTGTAATAGTTAATAGTGTCTCCAGACTTTTAAAATAATTAAAGTACTAGAAGGCATAAGGCGAGTGTGTACACTTAGATCACACTGTTCGTCATTTGGGCAATTCCACTGGGTCGAATAAAAAGTTTGGCAATAATAAACTGGACAGCAGGGTATGCAGTAGCTGCATGGGCAGAGGATGGATGGATGGATGGATGGATGGATGGATGGATGGATGTAGATTGTATGTATAACAGAGATAATATACAGTGTATATACAGATAGAGTAAATAATAAATAAAGTAACTAAGGCTAAACAAATTCCCACCATTCAAAAAAACAAACCGATTGTAGGACAACAAACACACTCATGAATGTCTGGCAAAGGTATGAGTAGCCCAGAATAAAACTCCATCAAATGCCACTCAATATTTCCGACTGCTTCTTTACAACACCCTTTTAAGGAATGTAAGGCTAAAAAAACGATCAGACCTCTGCTTTCCTGCCGCTAAAATACGATGGGCAATAAAAGGGCCATTTGGCGTTCCTGAAGGCACAGAGGTGCTGATAGCGATCAAGGCCTTTAGGACAACATGTGTATACATTAGGGGTCTGCTAAGGGTCACTTGGTTTATACAGTGGGTGAAGCTGTAATTTGCTGATTGGTCAGTTTAAATGTTTCACATTTGGCGGGGGGTTCTTAGTCACATGGTCAAGGAAGGGATAAAAGAGGATAGTGCTTCGGTGGGTGTGTGTGTGTGTGTGGGGGGGGGGTAATAAACAAGGAATGTACAGTTTTATACCATTGTGCTGATAACCTTTCTTTAGTCGGCAATCCTACAGTTTAAACCATCCACCGATCCACCATTACAGTTATACCATATTTCATATAATTTATCCTTCTATCAGGAAATATTAAATACTAAAGCATGATCAGATAAAACAAGGGTGTGTGTTCTTTAGCATTTCTAGTGGGCTTTAGTTTATTCAGAATAACAACACGAGCTTTATTTCTCTTGCTGAGTCAAAGAGAAGAGTTAGAGGACAAAATAAACTCATCTGTCTCATAGCAGCATGAATTGTAGCCTCGTACAGGAAACCGCAACCTGAGACACTTGTGGACAGCTTCTGATATGGTTTCTTCTTGGATTTGAGGTGAGTCTTTATTTATTTATTTATTTTTTTAGCCAGGTTCAACCAGGTGCTGTTATATCACGTTTATTATTCTTCTGTCTTCTGCCGTCATGCCTAGGATTCTGTTTTGGATCTTTGTGCTTCTGAAGCTCTTCATAAGCAGCGGTAAGTGGACTTATTTAAAAATATATATTTTTTTTCAAAATAAAAGAACTAAATTTCAGGGTTGTCCTTTTAATATTAAAATGTTTATGATCTCTAGGACATATAAGGTTTAAGGTTCATGCTGGCTGTACAGGATTGTGTAGGTTGACGGCTGTCTCGTAGATCCCTTAAAGCCTCCCTGAAGCAAGGACAATGACTTGCACTTGTGCTTTTTTGGTGTTTTGTATTCAGTCCTGCTCGATAGTCAGTCCCATTTCTTATTAAACAGCGAGTAAAGCCGTTATTTCCCTTCTCTCACAGGTATTTTTTAAAATCCTAGATAAGCCATCTGTGATGCCTGAAAGGTCTTTAAATCTCGAGCAATCTGTTCATTATTTTTTTATTTTTTTTTTTTTTTTTACCAGGTCAAGATTTTTTTCAGCGCCGGAAAGCTGGTGATTATGTCTCATCACCGCATTCAGTCAAGTATATTGTGTCATTGCAAACCTCAAAAGGACAGCATTTCTGTGCCGGATCCTTGGTGCATAAATATTGGGTTCTCACTGCTGCACATTGTAATACAGGGTGAGTCCCCCTTTATGCTTAACTAAGCCAATTAGAATTATTTGTGTTGTTTGAAAAGGATTAACTAAATCATGGCAGCGTCATGGGCCAAACACATAACCTTTCCCACAACTTTTGGATAAAGTACAGTTGCCCCCCCCCCTTTTCCCCAAAAGCAAAAAAAACGGGAACACTGGCACATTATAGGAAGGATAACCTTGATGTGTCATTATTGTGCTTTTCAAAACAAAAGGCAAATTCTTATCTGCATATTTGCCCCAAACCTCCCCTACAGGCTTATTGTTTCTCAGCAGGTACCTTAATCGGATGGTGGAAGGTAAAATGCAATTATTAAAAAAAAAAAAAAAAGCTCACAATAACCATGCTAGAGTTAATATATAAGACCAAACCCTTTCTCCTGATTCAAAACCCAATTGTGGTTTAGCAAAGTTGTGGTTGACAGTAGCCCCTAACCCATAACCCTCTTGTTTTTATTTTAACTACCCCTGCCCTACCCATTGCTAATTACCTGGTTCAGGTTTGTTTAGTCAAACAGAAGCTGAAAATTTTAAATGATGGTGGAATTGGGGAAGACCTGGTGATTTGGTGTTTTCTACCCTTTGATTGACTAAACACACCTGGCAGTGGGTAGGGCAGGGGTACAAAGTAAGTTAATGGTTGCCCAGCTCTGGTTGTTTATCAAGTTCTTAGTTGCTGGAGTCAGGACTGGAGATCATTGGTGATTACCAAAGGAAAACAACCGATGAAGGGTTGAAGTGATGTAGAGTTCCTCCTATGTTGTCATGTTAGCAATCAAATGTTGATGAAGAGACCATTTTACCTAAACAGTCATTGTTCCATCACACCTTCAGAGAGCGAAACGAGTGTCCTTGGCCTTTGAGTTTCAAGTGAGACTTGTCTCTAATTTATCATGTATGAGATGCAGATGTCTTGCACTCAGGCTGGATCAGATGATGATAGTGGCTGGAGACGACTTCCTTGGCAGGTACGAAGGGATGGAGCAGTATTCGAAACCACACTCCGTTACGCTTCACCCATTGTACAACAAGAGCACCAATAATGCAGACATCATGCTCATTAAGGTGAGCATCATCATGTGTAGAGTTTTTAGGTTCACTTTCGGTGTTAATGACGAATAAATACGTAGAATTTTATTGTTAAAAATAAAAGTTTATAATGAAGAAATAATGATGCTCTGTACGTACGTTTAGCCGATAAATACGCTGCCACCTTTAAGATTGAAATGGGTTAGCATAATAACTGACTGTCTGTATATTACATTGCTAGCAGTGCCAGTGTAAATATTATCTGTAATCCTATCCAGAAGGTTGCCGTGATTAAATGCTCGAGAATAACCCAGATGCCCAGCTCTAATCTCCACACCATGTCTGTGTTTGTTTAAGCTCCGGGCTCCAATAAAGCTGAACAGGTATGCCTCCCTGGCTCCTCTTCCCAAACAAAACACAGGAGTACTGCCTGGACGGCTGTGTCAGGTGTCCGGTTGGGGTTCCACGAGCCAGGGAAGTAGCGTGAGCCCCCTTACGCTTTGCTCTGTAACTCTACCAATCATCTCTACTGCTAAGTGTAATAGCAGCAAGTTTATTAATGGAAGCATTACAAGCAATATGATCTGTGCTGGCGGCAGTACTGGAGGCAAGGAGGCATGCAAGGTATCTGGTCGTGAAGGGTTTAAGTTCAGTTTGTGTAATTGTCTGTATAATTATGGCTTGTAGTTTTGATTTGAGGCAACTGGAACAGACACTTTTATCCAGAGCCACTTACATTTACTAACTGAGCAGTTAAGGGGGTTAAGGGTCTTTCTTCAGGGCCCAGCGGTGGCAGCTTGGTGGTGCTTGGATTTGAACCTACAATCTTCTGATCATCAGTCCAACACTTGAACTATTGAACTTCAACTTCCATAAATTAAACCATAAATACCATTTAATTGGTATCAAGAAAGTCAGAAATTATTTTCAGATTTGATGACACATTATAATAAACAAATGTCAAGTTATACAGTATAATATACAGCTTTTAGAAAATGTTAGTTTTAGTGTTGCCAACGTGATCATCATCATGGTCTGTCATTGGTGGTTGTTGTGAGCAATAGGGATCATTCATACAGGTCGATATGAATGACTAGGAATCATCAGTAAGGATTAATATAAATTACTTTGCATCATCGGTATAGATCAAATTGAAATTACTGGGGGTTCGTAAAAATATAGATCAGTAAAAATTACTGGGGCTTATCAGTATGGATTATTAAAAATTCCAGGAATGATCAGTATTGACTAGTATAAATTACTGGGGATCATTAGTATAGATCAATATAAATTTCCGGTGATCATTAAAACACACCAATATATCAAAATATATTATCGGAGATTATCAATATAGATCAATATATATTTCTAGGGATCATCAATATAAATTACCGGGTATCGTCAATGTAGATCAATATAAATTACCGGGGATTATCAATATAAATTTCTCGGGATTATCAATATGGATCAGTATAAATTATTGGGTATCGCCAATATAGATCAATATAAATTACCGGGAATTATTAATATCAATGTCTGGGAATTATTAATTTGCATTAATATGAATTACTGGGTATCGTCAATATAGATCAATATAAATTACCGGGGATTATCGATATAAATTTCTGGGGATTATCAATATGGATTAATATAAATTATTGGGTATCGCCAACATAGATCAATATAAAATTACTGTAGATGATCAGTATTGATCATAAGTTATAGGGTTTTATCAGTATAGTTAAATATAAATAACTCAGGATTTTTCTTGATTAATTGCTTACATCAGCTTCATTAGGCAATAAGTGTGTTTTAACAATGTGTTTGTAACACTGTGTTTGTTGTGATGTTTTAGTGGCATTCTGGAGAGCTGCTTGTGTGTAATGGCCGACTCTACGGACTAGCTTCCTGGGGGCACAGCTGCAGAGATGCCAGCTTTCCGGTAGTCTACACGGCGGTATCCAGGTTTCGCCGGTGGATAGACCGTACCATCTACAGGTCTTTGACACCATGTTATAAGTACAGACTTCCATTGTCCTCAAAATCCACTTTGAGACGTGTGTAGTTTAACATGTACTGGAATATACCGAACAAATCGCTTAACGACAATTGTTTTACATGTATACGCTCTATATAGCCAAAAAAGTGGAGGTTATTATAAGAGTAAGACTAAATCTGGATGTGATGGTCAGGTGAGCAAAGAATTTTGTCTAAACCATTTGTCATTTAATCTATACAGCGATAACGAACTGATTTCAGAGGGAGGTATGTTTTTGTGTAATGCTAGAAATCATGACCGAAATAATTCATTAAATCCTGGCAAATATTGTTAGTGTCTGGAAATATTAATACGCAGTTGAAATACACACCAGATTGAAACATCTTCCTGAATAGATCCCGGCTGTAGATCCTACTAGATTGGGTGTGTCGACACAACTTGTTAGTGAAGCTGGCATCAGTCAGGAAAGTTTCTGGTTTCACTGCCTGCGCTGGTGTAAAATGATAGTAGCAGCAGATAGCGAGACGTTGTGACTAACAGCCGTTCACACCTGTTTATTCATAAAGCCGTTCACGCGTTGTCAAGCTGAAAGGTTCAGGATACAATGTAATGGCGTAATCCTCTTATGTCATGCTTTCTACGCTGGTTAGCACGGGTGGTATGGTGCGATTTACTGAAGTATATCATTTGGATTGTTGCTTGTTGCTTGAGTAAAGCAGGTCTAATGAAGGCAATAAGTAGAAAATAGTCTCATATCGACCCACTGGATGGAGCCTATTTTTCGCCGATTAGTAAATAAACGACTTAATCCTGCACTGTGACACCATGTTTTTTGTTTTTTTTTATTTCAGTATATCTCTCTTTCAAATTTTCTTTTCTACTTCCTCATATTTGTCAATGGTGAGTAATTTGACTATCAGTTTTCCCCTAAAATCAGTCAGGGTTATTTTTTAACAGCTATTTTACACAGACATGGAATCTGAAAATATACAAATGCAAAATAGCTCTGCAGGCCTAGAGCTTGCATCATTCTTGCTCCAGCCTAGTACTACAACAAAAAGGCAAAAAAGCACGAATGTAAACAGCTGTCTGCTTTTTTAGACTGAGGCTTGCGTCATATATCTCAGCATGAGTCACATGGATCCTAATGAGTCTAGTGTACAGTTAGAGTGGAACAGCTGTGCTGTTAAATTATGTGAAATGACTGTTTGGACTCGTAAATGCGTTTTATTAGAAAACCTTGTACTACGTGGGTTTCCGAAGCGTTTTGTCAGCATTATTAACGGGTGATATTTTGCCTCACACATTCAGCATCCTTTGGTTTCATTCAGAAAACAAGTTAATATTAATGGGGTTTTTTTTTCGGTTTCTGTGATGGTTTCCTCAGGGTTCTTTGGTTTTAATGTCAGAAACATTAGGTGGGAAGTTAAAATGAATAAATATGTAGGTGCAATGCAACGAATGAGCATGATATTTTTTCGCTTCTTCTCACTGTTCCTGGGATTGAATCCAATAGTAATCAGAGGGTTTCGCAGTATCGGAGTTGGTATTTTAAATGTCTTTGGTTAAATTTAAAAAAAAAATCAACAAGTCTTATAAGTGTCTCTATGGCTGTGTGTGATAATAAAGCAACATATAGGTTACAATGAAAATATGTGCTTGTCCAAAGAGCACCTGTCCTATATAGAAGACTTGGTAGCTACTTACCAAGTTATCGCAAAATATTAACAAAATAAAACATTTTAGTTGTACTATTAATGTTAATTTAAGTTTTTAGGGGACTCGGGGAAACAAGTATGTTTGTGGGTCCAAAAAAATTAATTCCTTTTCCAAAAATTGTTGTGACCCAGGTTTAATTCCGGTCTCTCCCTTCTATCTCGCCTATATTATCCCGCTGTCCCATCAATAAAGGCAAAAATTTCCCCAAAATATCTTTTAAAAATATATATATAGTCTTTTTATATTTTTGGTCCCATGTAGTTGGTCCATTGCAACGTAAGTCGTTCCTTTTTTTGTTCTCCTCTCTAGTGGTCAACATTAGTATTACAGCCATCATCTTTAAATCCGATTGATATCTAAATGGCAAAATTATTAGAGTAATTATCTTAATTCATTTCTGATAATAAACCAATGTTTATCTTACATTATTAAATTTAATGATTGATGGTTAATTCATTATATCCTTTAAATATTTTAGATATAGCAGTAAAAATACATCCTCATCATTGGCTATTCACAAAAACATTTACGCGCCAGTCGCCACTGGCTGAATTATATATCTACCTGATAAAGCGTTCAGTGGGGACGTACACTACACAGGGTAGGTGGTATTTAAGCATAGGAAAAAAAATCTAACAGCCCAAACTCAGCGCGCGCTTCTTTCCCTTTAGGGGTAAACGCACCACCGGTGACGTGTGCCCCCCCCCCCTTTTCCAGACGCACACACAAAGTCTTGCGCCGGGCTTTTGTTTTGCATCACTTGCCCATTTGCATTCAGTTCTCAGGTGTGTTTTTCCCAGAGCCACGCTCGAGCCCTGGTGAGTCTGGCGCGCACTGACACACACACACACACACGCGCACGCACGCACACGCGCGCAACTCCGCCGAAACGGGCGCTCCCGCTCTCAACGAGTTTCTGCGTTCGAAATCCCTTCCATTAACCCCCCACCCCACAGCCCCACCGGGGAAAAAAGCGGCATTTCTTTGTTGAAAATTGTTATTGAAGCTGGTTAATTTTTTGTGTGTTTTTTTTGTAAGCCCCACGGTCAGGGGCGTGCACACAGCGCGAGGGAGGGAGAGACAAGTAAGAAAGGAAGCGCGCGCCGAAAGCTGAACGGTCGCGCAAAAACAGGCTCGCCGCCGCGCGCGTGTGTGTCTGTGCGTGTGTGAGCGTGCGTGCGCGCGTGTTTTTTTTTTTTTTTTTTTCTCACTCGCGAAGAGAAAGAGAAGAGGGAGGGTTCACCGGAACGGCAGCTGCGGTTTGCGCGCCTGGCTTCGTGCTTTCAGCATGTCGGAGGTGCTGCCATACAGCGAGGAGAAAATGGCTCATTACGGGAACGACGGCGACGATGAGGATCACCTCTCGTTCACCTGTCGCCTGCAGGACACCAACAACTTCTTCAGCGGCAACCAGAACAAGCGACCACCCAAGCTTGGCCAGATTGGGAGAAGCAAACGAGGTAACGGATTTTTGTTGTGCGCCACGCATTTAAAAAAAAACCCCGCAATTTATGATCGGGTTATGTTCACGCACGCGCTTGGTATGGGCTTCGTAGATTTGGTGCGCAATTCGTCCTGCGCCATTCCATCTTTCATCAGTGTTTGCGTTCTGCCTGAATGCCTGACATGACAGATCATTCACTGTCTTGTTAGAAAGGCTTGCACTGCCTTTAAAATCCATTTTTTAAGCTATTCATGTGCTTGTTTCTATCCAAACACAATGAGAAGTAGAATCTGACATATGAGCATGCAATGCACCCCCCCCCATGTCAACTCTTTCTCATCTCCTGTCTTCTTTTACGTACAGTGGAGGAAGACGGTGATGCCGAGGCGCTGGAGAAGACGGCGGACAAGACGTCGTCATCTGCGTGAGCGGATTCCCAAAGACACTTGATCTTTGATGTGTGTACCCAAAGACATTGTAAAGAAGCAACCCCCTCTCCCATCCGGCAACCAAGCACGTCACACTCTCTTGCTTTCCGACCCCCTCTTTCCATCTGAACAAGGGATGGCTGGTGGACAGTGCGGTGGGCATGGGAATGCATGGGAATCTGGACGGAATGGGGGCCCCGGGAATGGGAAGGGATAAATACTGTGTTTTCCAAACTCCATTTCGAGCTATGTGCAATGAGTGGGGTGGGGTGGGGTGGGCATCACCTCGTTAACCGAGGGCCGTCCCGTCCCGTCCCACTGGGATATATAATGAAGCAATTCGAGTGACTGAGCAAATTGTACCATTAACATCGAACCAGTATCTTCTTCCCCAAGCTGTAGTTCAAAACTTAGCTGAGTCGCTGGCTGATGATGTTGATGGTAAAATAGCAATGTCGACTTCTCTTCCACAGTGAATTTCAAAAGGAGATTCACTATGTATTTAAGATTTAAAAAAAAAAAAGGCTATTTATTAAATCTTTGGATACTTTTTTTTTTTTTGCAGTGTTGGAGGTCTGAGTAAATTTTCTAGAGAACGACAAGGAAAAATGGTGACTTTTTTTCCTTCTCTGCTTTTTGTTTTGAATGTAGCTTGACTAAGGGATTACCGTGGTCTACCCCTAAAATACCCCTCCCTTTTCTTCTACCCAACCCTTAATCCCCCCCCCCTTTCTCTTGCTATTTCATGCATTTGGTGTTTCTAAAATAATGAGTTAGATCAGGTATAATCGAGGAAAAAAAAAACATTTAAAGAAACCTTACTGTCGCATTATGATTAATATTGTACTACATATTTACCGTAGGTGTGCCAAATAATCATGACAGAAATATGTATTTCTGTGCTCTCTTCACACGCACAGTTTTATTAATATTCGGTGTTCATGTTTACAGGGCTTTTTTCATACTAGTGATGTACTTTAGTCATGCATGACGAACCTGACGACCTCAAGAGAATCTTATATAATGGCAAATGTTGTGTTGAGTTCACAGGAAAAAAAAACAAAAAAAAAAAACATTTCTACGGGAATATCTGTAATATTAAAGATTTTGAAAAATGGAAGGAAAAAAAATCTGTTTTTTTTTTTGTGACAAATTATTGCTGAAAGACGTTTCAATCTGTGTGTATGTGTAAGAAAGAAAGAAAGAGAGCGAGCGAGCGAGAGAGAGAGAGAGAGAGAGAGTGAGTGAGTGTGTGTGTTTATACATCCAGGGGACGTGACATTTCCGTAGCCAGTGCACGTGTTGAATGATTCATGTTATTGGGAGTGCCTTTGTCAGAATGCATTTCAAGCCGGTTGCCTGAGATTTCGAAAAAATGACACAGGAAGCCAAATATCCTCTGCAGGCGGTCTATAGGAGGGATGCTGGCGAAGAGGCTTCTCGGGCTTCTGCCCCTCCTTTAGCAGCCTGGGCTTCACACTCATTCAAAACACATGGACTGGATAGGCTGCCATGGCAACAGATGCACCTTGCGCTCGGCACTGTCGAAAGCTACGCCGTAGGAAAAGCAGGAACGGATCACGCCTTAGTGTCTTTTCACCAGCAGCGCCCGTATTTCTTTTTTTTTTCGGTCTTGAGTTAGTTGTGATATCTGCCGTGAAGTTAAGATTTAATGCACCAAAATTCCCAATCGAGGTTGTACAATAAAAGGATGAACCACAAGTGGTCATTTGAATCAAGCATAAAGGTCAGTAAGGGGTCAAACCTGGCATCAGTAGTACATCTCGAACACTCCAATTATGGAGAACAGAGATATGAAGATCAGGAAATGAGAATAGAATTTAGCCTTTTCATCAGGAGCCCTTACGTAATGCTCTGGGGAAGTCACCCCCAACACACCCCACCCTGCTCCACCCCACCGTGTCGCACAGCCAAAGCACTGTGTTAGAGACATGCAAATATCGCCATACCGAGTTCGATTTGCATTTCGCTGCGTGTACTTTGGCATGCTGCATGGGGCCTCCCTTTCTAGGAGGAATTAGGAGTGCCCGGTTCCACCCAAAGGAGTGAGTCACTAAGTGAAAAAAACAAATAGAGAGAGAGAGAGAGAGAGAGAGAGAGGGGTATCCAGGCAAAGCAAGTTAATGGGCCAGGAGGAAAAACCCATTTGGCTGCTTTCCCAAACGATCAAGGATTCCACTATTGGTTGATGATGGTAACCGCACAAAGGTTGTCGACATTTTTTTTTTAGTTTTTCAGAAGTTCGCACAAACTAATTGTAGTTTTAAAGGTCATAATACTTTTTGAAACGATTCACAGAGGATTCCAAAGGTGTCCCATTAAAAAAAAAACTCTAGAGTCTAAAAAAAAGAGAAGTCTAGAAGATATTTTCTACATTATCATTTGCATGTCTCAATCTTTCTCAGCCCATGTAAGAGCAAAAGTTATAATTCATCATATAAATTTACCCCTTCAAGTCCGTTATTTGGACGAGGTCTCATGCGGGATTTGTGGATTTGTATGGACGGCTGCTCGTTGTTTGGAAGCCGAGGGAAGCGAGCGCACTCTGCATGTACACCGAGCATGCCAGATAGAGACACTGTTGGCTGGCTGGACTGTTTCCATGGCAACCGTTACAGGTTTCAACTCCTCTTGCTGCTGCAAAGTCATGGGGAAGGAGGGGGGTGATAGTGGTGTTGGGGTGGGTGTGTGTGTGTGTGTGTGTGTGTGATGGGGTAGAATACAAGAGAAGTTTTCAGAGAGAAAGAGAGAGAGAGAAAGGTGTGTTTTTATATTTGGTGCAGAGGCTTCAAAAGAAAATGTTGGTGTCTGGATATTCATGTGTTTACTACATAGTTCATCTTCGGTACATCTAAAAACATTGTGTTACATCTTTCGGGCTCTGGAACCTAAATTATGAGTGTCTCTGCACGCAGGCTTTGACACTCTGTCTCATAAAATGAAACTGGATTTGGTTCCTTATTCACAGCATGAAAAGACAAAAACAGTGTGAGGCAGCGTCCCCTCGATTGTGTGTATGTGTCTGGAATAATCTAGACTGCATTTGCCTTTGATGTTTACTGCATAGACACCGAACCTCATAACTTCGAGAACAATCTTAAGTCAAACTCCAAAACATGACGTCACCAATTTATATACTGGAATAAAAGTTTCATTCGTCTCCCTCGGTATTTTTCTCCCATAGGAATAAGCCCTAAACCTCATAACAAGGGAAGATGAGACAGAGTACTTGTCCTATACTGAGCCGTGTCTACCAAAACCGCGTGGTCCTTTTGTGTTCATGCTACAAGATGGCTGCGGAGGCTACATGAGTCTCCTGAATAAAAGATGTTGGCCCAGATGAATGTCCACTATCAGCCTCCCGCTCTCAAGTTTTTGGGCAGACATCCAAAACTTAAAGGACAGTGGACACAATTTCAGCCTTTGCTAATAAATCCCAATTTATTCTCGAAGCTAAATGTACAAAATAATAAAAGGGACATTTAAATAATAAACAGCTCTGATCTAATATTAATATTAAAGTTCTAATATTACATGGATTAGTGTAATAGTTCTAACTGTTATCTAATGTACCGTAATGACCGGCAGCAACTAATAAAAAGATCTGATCAATTATTTATGAATGAGTTACAGACAGCGGCGGAGGAGTGTTAAGTATCAACTCTATAAAGAACGTGATGCATTATTAAGAGAGGAATAACGCAGGAACGGCTGCATGTTCGAACCGGATGAATGCTCCTGTCAGGGGCTGACGAAACAAACGGCCAGCTCTTTGTTCGATATTTTATATAGTGTTGTTATAGTAAGTTTGTGTAGTAATAAGTGGTCGGTGTCAGTATTAAATCTGTTCTGCAGGAGGACAGAAAGTCTGTAACAACAAGCTTGTCTGTCGAAAAGATATATTACGCTCCATACGGCGGCAAAGCAGCACTCGGGAGGAAAAAAAAACACAGTTTCTTAATAACTTTTGCCCTTCAGGCGCTGAAGCAAGTCTCGTATTTGAAACTGCTGTTTCTTACAAAGTGGAACAAATTGTGACTGACACCCAAAAATATCTCGTCACGTCACGTCACCGGATTCAGAGCATTACATTCATTTACTGCTATAAAACTCTGCAAAGACGTGTTTCTGTTCTTGCTGTGGTTTTTTTTTTTGTATTTTGTTCTATGGTTGTGTTTAGTTTTTTGTGTTCTGTTTTTTTGTGTTTTGGTTTTCTTGTTTTTTTTGTGTGTTCGTTTTGTTGTGTTGTTTTGCTGTGTGTTTTCTGTTTGTGTTTGTTTGCTTGTTGTGTTGTTGTTGTTTTGATTTGCTGTTGTCTTTTTCTGTTGCTGTGTTTTGATTTGCTGTTGTGTTTTTCTGTTGCTGTGTTTTGATTTGCTGTTGTGTTTTTCTTTTATTTTGTTGTGTTTTGATTTTGTTGTGTATTTGTGTTGTGATTCTATGTGATTTGGTTGCTTTGGTTTTGTTGCCGTATTTAGATTTTTCTGTGAGTTGTGTTTTTATTTTGTTGTGCTTTTTGTTTTTATGTAAATTTTTGTTGTTTTGGTTTTGATTTGGCTGCGTTATATTTTTGTTGTGGGTCTGTGTTTTCGTTTTGTTTTTATTTTGTTACGCTTTTGATTAAGTTGTGTTTTTGTCTTGTGATTTTATTGTAACGTTTTTGATTCTGGCGTGTTTTTGGTTTTTACCTAGTATCTCATGGTTAGGAATGAATTTTGCACTTCCGGGCCACCGTAGTTGAAGCTGTTGGAGGACAGAGGGAGATCTTTGCTCTGTAATTTCTGTTTAAAAGACGTAAAGCGATGAAGCTCTGAAGATTTTCACAGATGTGCTTGTATAGATGAAATATGTTCATCCCCTGTAATTACACCATCTGTTCTAGAGTACACGCTGTACACACACACACACACACACACAGGAGGAAAAAACACTGTACCAAATCTATATAAATCAGATAATCAGATCATTTTATATCCTATATATTGTTTAATCCGTTAAAGATGACAGCAGTAATGATGATCACATTAAATCACTTTAGACGTGAAACAGTTTTAAGACTTACACCACATCCTGCCGACGTCTTACTTGCTCGTCTGTAGCAATCCTTTTTTAGTGTTTTAATATAAAATCTGAAATAAGAAAAAATAATCAATTTATTAGATATGAGCTTAACATTTACAGGTAATTAATGCACAGTATGATCAGTGGGCTATTGTAAAAAAAAAAAACAGCATTCATTGATTTTGCCTTGGTATTAAAATTAATATATAATAAATCAAAATTAATTACTTTTAAAATATTAATTTTTTTATTATAGTACTTTCAATCGAAGATTTAATTTAAATATTGTGATATTTGATTACGTGGAAATATCGTAGGGAAATAATATCTAATGTGATGATGTAATATGATGATGTAATATATACATATATATATATATATATATATATATATATATATATAGTATATATACATATATATATATATACATATATATAATATATATATATATATATATATATATATATATATATATATATATAGTGTATTATATATTGTATATATTATTATATAATTTTGTTCAACGTGAATGCTAATATACCACGTACCGTTCTACTACCTATGTAGCTGGTTAAAGGAACCATTAAAGTGGACGCACTTGTTTCCGCCCGGACGTATTTAAGTGCAGCGCAGCTTGTAAAGAAGTAAGCACGCCATTGTATGTATTCGCATTATTTAAGACAAAATAATTTCAACCTTCCAGAGTTTAGCGACAAGTCGTGCAGTTTAGAAACTTTTGTCTTAAAGAAATAATATTTTAATTTGACTTACGGATATGGCTACGGATTCCTGGGCTCAGGCTGTGGATCAACAAGAAGCTGCAGCCGAGTCGGTAAGCGTGGGCTTCTTTTTTTTCCCCACATTAATAACTGTTTAAATGTTTGTCTTTTTTAAATAACAAACCCGTTGTATCTTGTTTCGTCTTAAATAATCGTGTCATTCACTTGTTATTCCGTTATTTAGCTAACTTTGTCAACTCCCGCTAAGGTGGAAGCTAATGAGGCTACAGCTAACATAGTTTGGGTGCTAGCTAGCAGGCTAACGTTAGCTGGTACTTATGCCAACTTTCGCTTTTAGTTTCGAAAAGCTGGTAAATTTATTATTCTCTTGCAGAAAATCATTACAGTTAACTGACCGTGGGAAAATAATGTTTTGTTTGTTTTATACTTGATGCTTTAAAGGTTTATCGCACGGAGTGTTTAGTTTGCTAGGTAATGCTACAGACTCGGGCGGAGTAACAAATCGCTTCCTGGTGGTCGTGTAGTGCGCTAGATAGGAAGCACGGAAACGGTTGTATCAAGTGCGAAGTGCACTTGTATAGGGACGAGGGTTGTTATTGGCGTTTAGCCTGGTTTTCAATTGTTTTTGCGTGTCATGGTCACAAATTATCATCATTTATTTGAAAGCTGTTTCACTAAAACGCGCCTTTTATTTGACAGATAAGCAGTCTTCAATTAAATGAAAAGGAAGACAAAACAAAAGTAGAAGAAAATGGTAACTAAATACATCTTGTTTATTAAAACTCCAAAAATATAACCAAAATTTAACATCCGGTTTTTTTCTAATTAGGTGCCAAAGCTGAGGGAGAAGGAGAAAAGACCGAGGAGGAAGAAAAAGGTCAGATTCTATCCCATAATTTATTATCTAAGCACTAATAATCTGTCTGTGTTTCACTCCAAAATGTCATGTTTGGCTTGTAGACGACAAAGCAGCTCAATCGCTGTTAAACAAGTTGATACGAAGCAATCTGGTGAACAACACGAACCAAGTGGAAGTTCTTCAGCGGGATCCGAACTCTCCGCTGTACTCGGTCAAGACCTTCGAGGAGCTGCGATTGTAAGGTTTTGCGTTGGTGCAAATGCTCTGATTGGTGGGCAGCGTTTTTCCTTTTTACTGAGAGGTTTGTGTCACTGCGCTTGTAGGAAACCTCAGCTGCTTCAAGGGGTTTACGCCATGGGATTCAACCGACCCTCTAAAATCCAGGAGACGGCGTTGCCCATGATGCTCGCAGAACCGTAAGTGACTGAAACACCTACCTGATGAGCTCCCAGTTTAACTAGACAAACCTCCGCATTAATAATCGGGGGAAGTGGTAGCTCAGTGGATATGGTGTTGGACTGCTGATCGGAAGAGCATAGGTTCATTTTCCAGCTCGACCAAGCTGCCACTATTGGGCCCCTGAGCTAGGTTCCTAATTCTCAACTGCTTAATTAGATAAGTTAAGTGCAAGTCTCGCTGCATAATGGTAAAAAGAAGTCCAGATGTTAGAAATAAAAAGAATTCCAGGTGTTTCTCTAGGATATTTCTCTCATCCTTGTTTGTGTTAGGAACTTGTGCAAAAAGACTCTGTTCTTTATAATAAATTAGTTTGGCGTGGTCTTTTTGGCTTTGGTGGAAGTCTTTCCGCTGATTCCGGTTAAAGAAAAGTGTTTAAGTAAATTTACTGTACACAGGTTTTCTGGAAACCACAGTGTTTCTCGAGCTGAACAACGACGTCATCGTGTTGACGGGAAGAGTAAATTGTCTTTATGTTAGGTTGTTGTTTTAAGAGCGAAATTACACAGTTTTGCCGGAACAGCAGGTTTGGTATTTGACTTTTTTTTTTTTTAAACGGTAAATGCTGTTTTAAAAATATTTTTCCCAAAGAGGGCCTAGAACCATTAATAAGATTAAATATCGAATAAATTGACCACTATGGATTAATTGTATATTTAAGAATAGTACAAAACTAACACTTTTTGAAATGCTTTTTCTTTTCTTTTTTTTTCTAGCCCACAGAACCTTATAGCACAGTCTCAGTCGGGTACGGGTAAAACCGCCGCCTTCGTCCTGGCCATGCTGAGTCATGTGGATCCCAACAATAAATTCCCTCAGGTGTGACCCACATTATTATTATTTTTTTTTAAATCACAGAGCGAAAAATAAAAGGTAATGCTGCACATGTCTGCGATGTGACATTACATTAAAGGCTGAGCTTTATTGTATCACCTGTGATTAAGCTTAACGTTGAATCGTTGTTGATTCACCACATTGTCACATTTGCTCTGTGGTTATAAATAAGCTGTTATAAAAACGTTTTGTTTGGCGGGCATAAAGGTGTCCAGTCTGACAGCCCCTGTCTCCAGCCATGACAGTGGACACAGACTAGACGCAGATTATCAGCCATCCAGTAAAGGGGACGTTTCCCAAGCTGGACTCGGTCCTAAAGGCAGGATGGGACACTTGTTGAAATGTTTAAAATTATGTCATCAAAATTGATGATGCCAAAAACAATGTCTGGACTAATAATACAGAAGTATTATTTCCTTCTTGTACTTGTATGTACTTTGGTGCTTATTTCAATAATATAGACATTTTATAACACTCTTTAAGACAATATTGAATAGGTGCATGTGTAAGATGCCCAAGCGCTGTTAAGAAAAGGAACGTTGTTTAACGAGTTTCAATTTTTTTTTTACATTTTTGTAGTGTCTGTGTGTGTCGCCTACATACGAGCTTGCCCTTCAGACGGGTAAGGTCATCGAGCAGATGGGCAAATATTACCCTGAAGTCCAGTTGATGTATGCGATCCGAGGAAACAAATGTGAGCCTTTATATTCTTCAGGCCGTGTTTATGCTTCTGTCAGTAATAAACATTATCTAGGTTTCCTTTATAAAAGTTCGTTTACAGAAGTGTTAGAAATGATTTTCGTCTGATGCAAACCTGTATATTAAATCTGTGTTTGTGCAGTGGAAAGAGGGGTGAAGATCGAGGAGCAGATTGTGATCGGAACCCCCGGCACGGTCCTGGACTGGTGCCAGAAGCTCAGATTCTTTGACCCCAAAAAAATAAAAGTGTTCGTACTGGACGAGGCAGACGTCATGATTGCCACACAGGGTCACCAGGATCAAAGCATTCGTATCCAGAGGTGTGTATGCTAATTTTATCCGGGGCTGGGATTCCTGTCCAAAATACCCTTCATTTTAATAATGATGATTGAACTTGGTAAGGTTATGGTGTATTGTTAACAAAATAAAATGGTGGCTCTGTCGGAAATCACATACTTCCATGCTATAGAGTGTGTGGAACTGAGTATGCAAGGCAAGTATTATGTTCGAATCTTTGGTATGTAAAAAGCAGTACATGAAAAGTGTACTGTATCTATTAATCTTGCCTGGAGCTACTACCTTTGCCTGGATTTTGAAGTATACTAGCACACTTTACATGATCGTAACCATACGGTAACCATACGGTGGACACGCAGACTAGACATAGCTGAAGAGATATCCAGGAATGGGGTTGTTTCCTAAATGGGCAGGATGGGATACTCTGTTTAAAATATTTAGTATTGATGCACAAAATATATTTCATTATATTTTATACGGATGTACAAAGAGGTATCAAAAAAATTCAAGACACCTCAACAGATGGCAGCACTAGGCTGCATGCACAGTCACAGAGTACAGCCATCTTGTGCTGCCATGTGTTGAAGTGTTTTAAAACTTTTTATACCTCATCGTTTTTTTTTTTGTCCAAATCATAGTTAAAAACACACCAAAAGCAGCTAAAAGTATAAGATGTATAAAGCATTATTTTATTATAACTATGGAAGTCTTAAATCATGAAATATAATTAAATCATAAAGTGCCTAAAATGTCCAAAACATTATCTATAACCCAAATTGTGCTAATTTGCAGTGGTCATGTTTTCTATATTTTAGAATGTTGCCCAAATCTTGCCAAATGCTCCTGTTTTCTGCCACATTCGAGGAGTCTGTGTGGAACTTTGCCACAAGGATCATCCCGGACCCAAACATCATCAAACTGAAGCGGGAGGAAGAAACACTAGACACGATAAAACAGTATTATGTCACTTGCAACAATAAGGAGGAGAAGTTTCAAGCCCTGTGTAACATCTACGGTGCCATCACTATCGCACAGGCCATGATCTTCTGTCACGTAGGGTCATAAACTATTCTCTTAGCTGGTCGATATCCGTCTCGTTCGGTTACAGTGTGTGAATTCTGCTTCTGTTTGTTTACAGACCAGGAAAACCGCAGGCTGGCTAGCAGGAGAGCTGTCTAGGGAGGGCCACCAGGTGGCGTTACTAAGTGGAGAGATGCAGGTGGAACAGAGGGCAGCAGTCATTGACCGTTTTCGCCACGGCAAAGAGAAAGTCCTGGTCACTACAAATGTCTGTGCCAGAGGTGACCATCGAGTTCTAACTTTAGTAACGTGAGGTTTTGCCTGTAATTAAATCGGCTTATGATGTAAACATGGCCTAAATCTCCTCTTTATGGATAACAGGTATCGATGTGGAGCAAGTCTCCGTAGTCATTAACTTCGATTTACCCGTGGACAAGGATGGAAACCCGGACAACGAGACGTACCTGCACCGAATCGGACGCACAGGACGATTTGGCAAAAGAGGCCTGGCAATCAACATGGTGGACAGCAAGTTTAACATGAACATTCTCAATCGCATTCAGGAGCACTTCAGTAAGTTACACCTGTTCACTGAGCTTTATAAACCCTGCAGTAAAGGCCATCGTAATTTTTATTTCCCAGATTAGATACGAAAGAACTTTGTTACAGACGGAATTCTTTTGCCAGAGACTGTTTAGAAGAGAAGGAAGTGTAAAGTCTATCTATCTCTTGACTTGTCTGTCTTTCTAACACACACACACACAAAAGTACAAGAAGATTGTTCACGTCATATTGTAGATTCTATAGGCAATGTTAGATTTTTTTTTTAGTCCATATTGTCCCATACTGTCTTGTAAAATGTGTTAATTTTGTAAGAAACAACCTTTTCAGATTATCTTGTTGTTGTTTTTTTGCAAATAAGCTGAAACGCTGTAAAGCGACACGTGAAAACGATTTCGCACTGGCCCTGCTTTATTTTTTTTATTAATCCGCTGATAATTTAACTTCCAATAAATCCCATAATTTAAATGATTTTTTTCCCCCCCTCACAGATAAGAAAATCGAAAAACTGGACACGGACGATTTGGATGAAATCGAGAAAATAGCGAACTGAGCAGAGGGATGTGCACGTCTTCAGCCGTGCTTTAAGCTGGAAGTAGAACTACGCTGTGGAAAATCCTGACTGAGGATGTGGAAATGTCTTATTTTAGATTTTCTCTTTATAGTTTTTAACATTTAATGCAGTTTCACTCTTTTGCTTCTTAATAAAAAAATCTGAAAGTTTAGGTTTTTTGTTGTGTGAGTAAATAGTAAATTTACCAGATTTATGTTTGTGCGCTGAAGCCTGAAAGGGCTACGATCAATTTAGAGAAAATATTGCGTTTTTACATGACAGAACCTGCTATTGAATTATGAAAATGGACAATTTGTAACCGCTATATCGTCTATATGGCAGTTAAACCTCGAAAAAAAAGTCCAATTTTTCTTCAGTGGTAGTAGTCGTGTATTTCTTAGGTTATGTACCCCAAAAGTAGCTGTTTGTATGAGTAGCGTTTCTTATAACGTTACAAATAAAGTTGCCAAAGGTTGGGACTTTTTGGATCAGCCAAACACCTGTGCCTGTATACTGATTGTAAAAATAAAAGTCCCCAAATCCTGTATTTTAATGATTGGACATCGGAAGTATTAGTTTTGGTTGGTTTTTAAATTTTTTTTATTAAGATGCACAAAGAGTGAAAAATACAATATTATAATTGAAAAAGGTGTTAACTGTGTGACGTGGTGAGTGTCTGAGCCATGCGTAACAAACACTTTCTATCAGGTGCACGTCAGTACCGGTGTCCTCCAAACGATTCTCTGCTATTTCAAAGTAGACAAATTAGGTTTGCGAGACATTTCGGATTAATATTTACACCAGAGACCGTGTCTCGGATCATATTTCATTACATAAGTGCTTGAAGAAACAAGTCAATATGCAACCGACGATATCAAATGTTCACGTTTGTCACAAGTTGTTCATTTTATTTGTGCATTTTGGTTTTCCCCAAAATAAGACAATGATTATTAAACTGCCTGTTTGGTAGAAGTGTCAACATTTCTGACATTTGAAGAAAAAAATCACCAAAAATATGCCATGTAACAACACGTAATTCTCTTGTCCTCTACTTTGTGTCCTCTTATAAAGAGGAATCGGTAAATTATTATAACAGCATCTCTCGTTTTCCAGTAAATTGTTTCTTTCGGCTGGGTAAATTTTATTTTATTCGCCATGTCCATGAGTTTAATCGTGTAATCCTAAAAGTAGTCTCCTGTGTCCTTTAATTACAGAGACAACTAGGACACCAGTTAGCTTTCATGCTGATTTAAACTATACATTTAGCTAACTCTAACTCAATGACCATAATTTGATAACTAGGAAAAAAAGATGTCTGCCAGATGTCTTGCCACTACCAGTAAGCAGTTCCTGACCGTACAGGCGGTAATATTTGTACGCCCATATTTGTCCCTATCCTTCTTAAACCTTGAAACTCTGGGAAAATGCTCATCATCCTGACTTTTCTAGAATGACACAAACAAATGAAACTAAACTGTTGCAACATCTCAAAGATGCTTCGAGTCCCAGTTCTGTTCAATGTTTAAGTCACTTGTGTATAAATGCTGTAAAATGAGGATGCTGGCTAAAATTATAATTATTATTAATTAAATTTTCCTTATTAATTACCTTCTATTAACTAAATTGAATCAACGTTTGGTGCCCTGGCTACACTTACAGTTTTTCAGGTCGGACATTTGAAGCATCTTAGAAACGTTGCCATAGTTTTTTTTTTTTTTCCCCTCTCACAGTTTGTGGATTTATTCTGTCTGAGTTTGTTCTGTTTTTTCATGTCATTCTAGACTGACTGGATGATGATATTGTGATCAGATTCTTGTGGAGCTCTGAGTGTTGTGCAAACAAAAATCTCACTGGATTATTACAATTATTGGCAAAAAATGAATGTAAACTGATATTTGCTACTAAGCAAAAGATGGAAATGACAGTTTTTTTTAGTTGGAGTTATTTTGGCCTTCACTGCATCCGTGATGAAAAACTTCAAGGATTCTTTTTACCTGTTAAAAAAAAAAAACAACAGACACTCAATACTTCATCCATAAATACAAAATTTATTTCCTTTATACAGCTATAATAACAGGTTCCCATGTGTGCTGTCTGTTTGTTCACTATGAGCGTCTCCTGTAGAAGGCTTCAGATCTGTAACAGTAAACAGAAACAGGCGGCTGTTAGGAGTTTAACTGTAATAAAGCAGAAAAAAAAAAATTCCAATCAGTAGAAAAAGGAGTCTTTACCCGAGTTATTATACTCCACGTTGATCAGAAAGAGGCCGTAGGGTGGCGCCACCATGTTTTGAGGGTAGGCCAAGCTGTCTCTGCTGTGTAACAGATCCTGAACCTGCCTGACTGACAGTTTACCCTGGCCAACTGCAACTAACGCCCCAACCATCCTCCGCACCTGAACCAACACGATTAATCTCATTTACAAAAATACAACCTAATAACCAAGTAACAACTGTGCTTAAACGTGTAGGAGTTATTTTAATATAAGGTCTAATAAAAGTTATTCCTTATAGCAAGCATGGAAAGACATGTAGGTCCGTGCGAAATATTTTACATTTTCTTTTTTGTATTTTTAGATTTAGGAGGTTATTCCTACTACTGAAATCCTAATAGTGACCATTAAATCAACGAGTTTATCAATTAAAGCTAATCCAAAGCAATAACTAGCGTCATAAATGTCTCACAAAGAAGACCAGGATTTTGCGCTCGAATATCCACCATTAAATAGATTTTTTTTAATTACACAACATTTTTTCTAGACGCTTCCAGCAGCACTGCGGGTTTGGCAGAGATCTGAGGTCAGTTACGTTACCGCTTCTATTTTTTTTTTTCCATAGACATATTCTAACATATATTGTCGATCATATAGTTGCAGTTTTTCTTTCTCTACACAGGATGGCGCACCAGAGACAGCGTTTTGTTTTTTTGTTTCCCCCCCCCCCACAAAGAGAATGGAACCATACTCACTTGTTTGTATAAAAACGACCTACTTTTAAAGGTGAGCTCCCAAAACTGGATGTCTCTGCAAATGACAAACAAATAACCTGTCATGCAAACGCTCCGTAATGAATTCTGTTCTATTGTAGCCGTGTTATTGTGTGAACGGGCCTGACCGTCTTTGTGCATTTGACTCATGTACATACAAATGACATCACATGGAGGGAGATCAATGGGGGCATTAATATTTATATCGCTGCTTTGTTGATTGTTTAAAGCTCCTCTTACGTTACATATGATAAAGAAGGTTTGCAAATAGACCAGAGGAACCGATACGGTGCTTCATAATACATTCGGAATAAAACACACCTGCTGCAGAATTTGGCCCTCTTTAGTGTTAGAACCCAGAGGTAGTTCGGTTTTTTAATACTAGCAACAATTTTAATAACCAATTCATACATTTACAGCATTTGGTAGACGTCCTTATCCAGAGCGACATAACACGTATCTCTTTTATACAACTGAGCAATCAGTGGGTTAAGTGCCTTGCTCAGGGGTCCAACAGTTGGGAACATGGTGGTGTTGGGAATCGAACTCTGGTCTTCCAATTAGCAGTCCAACACCTTAACCCCTGTGCTACCACTTCCTTTGCATCCATTCAGAGTTTACTATAGTGAAACATGCAAGAGAAAAGTTAGTTCCTGTTTTTACTTACTTTATAGTAGCGACCTAAATTCACTTTATTTGGTTTTGGTTTTTTTTTTTTGAAATTTAGAACTTTTTAATTCGATAAAACGTGGAATCCACCAGTAGTCTATTACATGGAAAAAAAGAAGGGGAAAAAAAAAAAGGACAGGATGTAACCATAGTTTTACAGAAATGACTATTAGGGGACTATACAGATTATGTGCATGTATACGGTTGACTGTTTATTTCAGATTATTGCTTTTATTGCTAATCATATGGAAAAATAAACACATCCAACAGGTGCTGTGAAGCTAAACAGCGACGTGAACACCTTCAGCCTACATTGATTATAGATGTCTACATCAACTGCTTGTAGTTATGCGTCGATGCAGAATGATGACAAGGTGATGTCGCTCTATAATAGCGTAAACTGAGGTGTCACCACAAAACCTCTGATCTGTCAAATACCATATATAGAAATGGCACGAATTGGAACTGAAAAGATCAGATTTCATACGGTTTGTGCTGTTCACACTGTCAGGACAAAAACAGATCCGATTCATATGTGAGCAAAAAAAAAAAAAATCAGATTTGGGCGAGTGTGAACGTAGCCTAAGCATCTGTTTACACCTGGTCACTTCATGCATTTTTTCGCTGGGAAAATGCCTTAAAGACAGATATGAATCTAATTGATCAAATCACTTCAGGAGGTGTTCTGGGATGCATTTCAGACGAAACTGGACAAGTCTAAATGCATCCGTCGGCGCTTGTCTCCTCCCACACGGAAATACGCCATTCACTTTAGCACGCTTGTATATCCTGACGGAGGTAAATGGGCGTCTTTGTTAAATCGATTTGCAGGATTACATTAAGATATTTAAAGGTCCTGCGTCCTATTTGGAAACAGGAAGTCAGCATGATATATTTTCCCACTCTGAGCTCTTATCCACGTATCTCGCTGGGTCTTGAACTTTAAAACTGCCCACAGCTGCAGATACTGTAATAATCACTGCCGTCTGATGTGTATGCGTTGCTGCAGGATTTCTTTTTGATTGCATCAACAAGCCCAACTAGAGCCGGAACAGAAGATCAAATTCATATCTTCTCTGTTAAAACTCATCTATGTGGCCAAGTGTAAATGAAACCGCTTCGACATATTCGGTTAAAAAAACAACAACAAAAAAAAAAACCACATGAAGTGACCAGGGGGTAAATAGGCTCTAAGGCACAGGACAGATGTTTTGCGATGTGGCCGCAGACCAAGAAGGGACTCTTTATAAACCTCTAAAGAAAAAGACAGATGCAATGACAGCTTTTACAGACTCAGGCAAAAAAAAAAAAACCCAGCATGTGCCTTCACCCGCTGTGATAATCTCTCCTGTATCCAAAACCAGACCTGCCCAATACCTGTTGCCTAGCAACTGTTTTCAAATGTAATATCATATCTTGCAACTCCTACTCTCAAAATGTCACTATCCCACACACACACACACAAACACACTGCTCGCCCTCGCTAACCCGACCTGAGCCTAGTTATATAATATGAACAGGAAACATAATATAAACTGCACGATAGCAGTTAAAAGTATTATTCTGTATTATTTGCAGCTCAGTGTGTTAATATATCACAGGCTTGATTAACATGTAACACTGCAATCAGCCAATGATAAGAGAATAATAATTTTCATGCCTTACATGCTTTAACATAATGTTAGTTTTTAATTGGTAGCCGATTGTTTTGAGAAACATGGAGTTTAAGTCAGATTTCATTTGACATTTAAATAAAAAATATTAATAAACTCTTTTTTCTCCAGAGTTTGTGGGTTGTTACACTTTGTTTTGTGATCTAGCGGATCGGTATTGATCTGTTCATTAATGAGACTTAAATCATTTTGAATAAAGGCGTCTGCTGAACGATGCTGTAATGTCGGTCAATCCATACCGAGTGTGTGAAAAATCCTCAGGATTTCTAGATTACCCACAATTCCCAAGATATGCCGCCGTGGAGTGTGTGTGTACCTGTGGAAGTGGCGCTGACTAAAGGAGAGGCCCGGGTCTACCTGCACCAGCTCCATGGTCTTCACTGGACTCTTGATCGGAGCGTCTGAACTGAGTGCACGGAAGGTGCTGAAATCATGTGTTCCCTGGAGCAAAGCTCCCGCCTCCCGCATGGCATCAATGTTCAGCTTCCTGCCGAGTGAGTTACAAAGACAGATTATAATGTTGTTGGTTTTTTCTCTATAGCTTCTACAGAATTTTAATTAGATTCCAGTCATTGTTTTTTTTTTTCATCATCATGACATCATGTGTGATGTTTACATCGGTAGCCTAATAGGTAGCGTGTGGACATAATTGTATTACTGTAATACTGTATAAAAGCGATGTGTGTATCGCTCCGCCACACAAATCTGAAGTGTCGCTTCTTTGTGATTTATTTCCATCGTGCATAAAAAAAATAATAATTAGTTATTTAAGATTTATGTGTTATTTATCAACCTGTAACTATCAGACTCGCAAAACCTTTAAAGAAGAAATGTAAATGTCGTGTCGAATTAAGTGAGATAAAAAAGCCAAACCAAAAAAAAGACTGCATGCAATTATGGATGATGGAAAACAAGAGGAATGTATGCGTGTTAAGATGTGTATAACTGAGGCACAGAGAGAGAGAGGGAGAGAGGGAGAGAGAGACAGACGCTTGTGTGGGTGTTTTACGTCACTATAGCCTGCAGCTTCTGCTGCCCTAAAAAAGTGAACGAGTGCACAAAAAGATGTTACGGCAGCAGTCTTAGGGGTAAAAAACATGCCAAAGTGTTCGTCAGTCACACTGAGCATCTGCTTCAGCGCGAATCCTTCCCTTCAAGCTGATTTTTTTTTTTTGGGTTGTCCTGGAGAAAACCTGCATATTGAAATTTACACATAACTTCATTTTCTTATGAATTTCAAAAAAGTCGATAGATTTTTGACTGATTACATCCGAAAGTAACGTAAAACTTTAAATACTTTAAACTATTTTTAAAATTATATTTATTAAGATGCCTAGACCGTCTAGCAGTCATTATATGTTTATTATTAATTATACATTTATTTGATAGGAAGAGAAAAATTATTTATTACTAATATCTCTAATGGGAATCATTTTATTTACCATCCTTAATAATCACATGACTCTGACATCATCTGTAATATTTTCCTATTTGGAATGATTTCAGCTTTAACTGTAGTTGATAAGGTTAATTAGACTTTATTGAGGATTAGAAGCAGACAAGTTTAGCCACAGAGACGTGTGACTGGCTTTCCCCAATATTACTGAAACTCACGTAGCATTTGTTTGTGTGTAATTTGCCATTTGCTCATACATATTTATTATTTGTGTCACATCAGTATCTATATCTAAATATATTTATATCTATATCAGTATCTAAAAATGACTTTAGATACTCGGATGATAGAGATAATCGCTGCGACTGCTGCGACTGCTGCACCTGAATACGCAAGAAAACATATTACATCCCATCTTTTACCTTATCGAGTGAGTAAATAAAAAAAAACACACAAAAAAAAAAACACAAGCCGTAGAACTCACGTGTCCCATAAAGTCCAGCACAAGTCTTTCTCTGTTATGGGTAGTTCGGTGTGACGGCGGGCTCCCGTAGCCAAGCGGTAGACGTAGGTTCTTGAAATGGCTCGATATCGGGCATGGAAGTCTTTCTGAACGCAGTGGACTTTTGTGATTCTGGTTTAAAACACAAAATAAAAGTCAAAAATAACTTTAAATATAATTAGGCACATTATAAAGACAGGTACAGTGTGTGTTACCTACACTTTCATCCTATTGTAAAAAAAAACGTTAGCAGATTTGTGCTAATGTTTATCACAGTAATATAGTCACAGTGTGTGGGAAAGCATAGAACATTCTCTTCAAATCAGTGTTACTTGAAGCATTCAGTTGAAATTCAATGCGTTATTAGCTGCTTTAACTTGCCGTAAATGATAACAGGAAGTAGCTTGTTATGTGGACTGCATTCAAGATCGTTTTGTTAATTATAATAAATTGGCCTTAGTGCTGATTTCATTTCACAAAAAGACTTTTATTCACATCGTAGGTGTGTGAAGTGTACAAAAAACAAAAAAAACCTTTAATAAAAGCTTGGAAGGTTCAATTCCCAATCCTGACACTTACAGAACCCATTTTTTATTAAACATTATATTAACTGTAATTAGATTGGAGCTATTTATAGATCTTCAGGGAAAAATGAAACAAGCTAACGATATGCTTCACTGACCTGATTTCCAGAATCGTATAAATGTGAATAAAATTCTACTTTAATTTAGTGAAGTTAATTAAAATTTGGTTACCTGATAAAGTCGAAGCTATTATCTGGTATACGATGAGCGCTAATAATGATGTAGGCATTACTTATCCTCTATATCTATTACCCTATATATAAAAAACCCCTCACGTTATCATTATATTTACAGCATTTAACTGACACACCTTTTATCTCTTTTATACAACTGAGCAATTAGAGCTTAATGTTCTTGCTCATTGGCTCATCTGGTTATGGAGTTTACACGTTAACATTACCAATAACCCCATGGATTTTAGTCTACATTAGACATTTACGCAGTCCCTTCATCACCCACGGAACAGCCTTTATCACACGAGTAAAGGAGGTCAAGTGCCATTATTACACTCGGCGGGGCTCCTATTCAGGATCGTAGACTGAAACTACCAGGAGTTTGAATGCGGCCGAGTCAAACCGCCTGCACCCACCTACACAAATGCAAATCTGATTAATGATACTATGTGCTTGAGTCTGTAAGTCAAATTAGATTTTCCGCACCAAAAATGATGGAAAAAAAAATACCTGTCAATACCTAATAAACTATTACATAAAAGATATAAACTGATAAAAGGACCCCAGTGCCAGTAAAAGATGTTAAACTGTTTGGCTGATTTAACCATTACATTTAACAAAAATTATTTTTTTTTGCTCCTGGTTAATGAGCACATAACCAGTTTATACAGTCGCTTATAACATCTATAAAAAACACACAATCCTAAAGTGCAGCTCCATGGAAATAATTATCCAAGAGAAAATGTTCGGAATTCTCCAACAAATATTGTTTTTTAAGGAAGAAAAATAAAGCAAAGAATGCTCATGTTTAGTTTAGAAGTCGATGTGCTAAAAAAAAAACAAACAAAAAAACAAATCGAAAAATCTGGGGACAAATAATCAGCCGTGTGTTTTAGCACTTTTTTTGGCTAAGACTTTGTTCCAGCAGTCTAAAAGAATGTGTATTATAATGTGTGTATTATAACTATTTCCTATTTCAAGTCGCAATGTGTGAAACAATATGTTTTCTTGTCTATTAATGAGAGAATATCGAATAAGAGCATTAATATAAGCTTATGACACTTATGTTAGCGTTGTAACACAATGCGAACCAAACGATTACGGTTCCGGTACGTCACCGTCACATGCTTTTTAACACTACAGAACATTACCTGATGGGCTCCGGTTTTAAAATGAAGTTTAAGGCATCAGTCAGGACTTGTTCAGTAAAAGGAGGTTTGTCTCCTCTGCGTTGGATGTCCAGATGTGCAGAGTTACAGAGCGCATGTACGCCGGTGTCTGTGCGACTGGAGATGAACACCGACACTTCATTTACAGGCTTTAGCTTTCGCACTGCGTTCTAATAAGCAATGGACAAAAAAAAGTCAGTCACAGTATGTGTGGCGGTGATATTAAATATAAATATTCCAAACCTAGTCATTGTTCAAAGCAAAACCTGAGTAGTGTTTTTGTGGGATTCGTACTGTGCATTTAGCTAAATAACTGTTTAATGCCATTGACACATTTTTATTTTAAAATACAGTATAAAAAAAAAATGCTAAAACATACGCTTTTGCGTGGCAAACCTGTGATTTTTGTAGCAGGCTACAGCGAATCTTGATATAATTAACATTTGGATTACATTTAAATCTAAAAATTAAACTAATATTTCTCAGTTTTAGTTGCCTTGGGTTGAAGACGTGACTTGTGAGTATTTTCTGTAACAGGAACTTCATTACACTAGTTTTTGTTGGGGGGGTTTTTTTGCACATACTTTTCATGATGTGAAATTTATCATGGCTGTTTTAACCCTTAAAGGATTCAGAGAAAAAAAAAAATCTAGCTTTTTAGTTTAGTAAATATAAAACTGTACCCTACCCTATTTTATGAGGGTTTTTAAAGTAATAAACACACCCTTTATTTTGTTAGTAGAACCGCAGTATAGTAGTATAGTCGAGATGTCAGTTGAAGTGTTAAAGGGATTGCTTTAATCTGCTATACACAAGATTTACCGCCTGGAAAAGGTTCTGTTTCGGGTTTGGGAACCTGATTTAAAATGTTCCAAAAACATGAAATTATCCGGGTTTTTTTTTATAGCATTGGTAGAACCCTGTTTTCTGGTTATTTTATTAGTGGGGTTCTAAATAATGCATTCATAAAGACAGAATAACATCAAAAGGCTGTTCTATTAACATGACAAGAACATAGTTTAACTATTTAAGTTGTGTCCTAATAGTTAGACAACATTTAAAGAACGTTAGCAAAAGTTATGGGGAACATTTTTTTTTTTATTTTGGGGGGAGTTTTAGTTAGCTTGGGGTCTGACGTCACCAAATACGTCATACAAAAGTATACTTGTTAAAAACGAAAAACTTTAAAAACAACAAAATAGTTTTTCCCAGTAAAAACAATGTATAATAAACTTTTTTTCTTGGGAATCCCTTGCAATGTGTAGTTTATTTTGAAACATTATTCTTATGATTAATTTTTAAGAGTTGTACCACTGACCTCTAAATGATTCTGCACCCCCTGCAGCGCCTGATGTGGCGGAGACTTCATCACTCCACTGTTAACACACATTACATTACATTATTATCACATCGAACACAATAACACTATCAGACGCCATTATAAACACTCACACCTGTATTTGGTTCCCAGGTATTGAAAGAAGATCAGATAACGAGTGACAGAATGACTCTGCTGCATGACTGACTGGCTTATGAATTACAATAAGAGTGGAAAAGTTTAATAAATAAAGGACATTATTATTATTATTATTATTATTATTATTATTATTATTGCATTACTGCGGTCTGTTTTATAAACCAAACAGAGCTGCACATGTCATGTTCATCAATTCAAACCACTTCCGTGTGTCTGAGCTTCGGTACGTCCGGTTCAGTGCCTGAACAAAACAAAAATAAAATAGCGTTAATACTTTTCGTTTAAAAAAATACACTAATTACGAAAATAAACTACTATTTTCTGAATTTATTTTATTTACTAAAAGTATAATTACTACTATTAATATACTGTACAATGAAAAAGCAATAGGCACTTTTCTGACGTTTACACTGTCACTTTTGGGGTCCTTTGAGCAGCCATGCTTATGGGTAATGTAGTATTATCCTGTTAAGCGTAATTGATTAATAACAAATTTGTTATTAATAGTTTATTATACATGCGGAGAGTAAAAAAAGCATTAGAGTATTTTATTTTTGTTTTTTTCCTCCACAAAGCTTTTAATACTTCTTTTTTATGGTGTAAAAATGCGTTTAAAGCGAAATCTAGTATAAACTGTTATTTTTTTACTTTCTTTATTACCTTTTCATAATTAGTATTCATGGCTCGCCTTAGCGATGAATGTATGTGTGATTATTGCATAGACAATAAATAACATATATCACATATAACACATATCGTATTTTCTGGTTTAAAAGTGGTTTTTTTTAATTTTTATTATTTCTTTATGATTTGTTTTCTATTATTTCTTTATTTGTTTTAAACAGGTTAAAGGGAACGTGTCCAAAGTTTTTTAACTGCAGTTTCCTTTCCAGGCAGCAGAGGGCGCTGCATATTCCCACATGCTTCTTTAAAACTGTATTAAAATTTATTTGTGCTTCCTGTAGCTCGATGAACTTTACTACAATTTATCAGTTTTTATCATTCTTTCTATCATCACTTGATAGTTTAAGAACACCTTTTTTTAACCCTTAACATTTTCTTTAAGATCTTCAGGCTTGTCATTGTGTTTAAATTTAAAAGGCACCACATTCACCACACCTCATATTTATCCTAAACATCTTAACTAATTACAGATGATCTAATCAGGCATCCAACAGCATGTCTTGATTTAATGGACCCATGTAATAAAAAAATTCATTATTTAATAACTTAACATCATGACACCAAAATGTTAACCAACTTATAGTCGCATTTGATGATGTGAAACATAATTTATTTCTTTCTCTCCTTTTTTTTTTCTTATAATGCAGATTGTCATGTTTTAGAAGAACATTTAGGAAGAAGTGCCACTAAAGCCTTACTTCTGGTTCTATAACACAGAATCTGGGGACTCACAATATCAGTAATTATTCATTTTATTTGCAATAACATATTAAAGCCAGTGCATTCATTTAAAATCCCTGATGTACAGTATGTGCCATGCAGCCTACACTATTCCTAGAATTACCTTCTGACCAATCACAATAGAGAATGCAACATCACTGCCATATAACTTAATGTATTAATGGTGTAATATACTGTTTATATGTTGACATATTATTAGTCCTACATCAAACATCATTTATCTGTCATTGTAATAGTCTATTCTTCTTACAGTAGATCTTATGGAGAGGTTATTAACGGCCGCCTTCATTCCAGCTATAGGACAACCTTATTTTATTTTTCATTTTTTTTAAGACAGGAACATTTTTTTTATTGCCCAGGCTACAAGTCTAGTTAGGAGGAATGTTTTTCATTTGAGGAACTGTTAACAGTTTTAATTTGTGTGAGAACTTTAGCGACAGTCCCTTAGCTCAGCCCAGCGGCGGCTTGTGATACAAATTGAACCGTATCGATTCCCAGCAGCAGCAGCAGCAGCGTGTCAGTGTGTGTGTGTGTGTGTGTATGTCAGCGCTCAGAGCTCACATTTTCACCGATCTGTGTGTGAGAGAGGACAGCGTGTGCGATGTGTTTTTTACGATTGTGACTGAATCGGAATTAAAACGCCAGAATGACTTTGGATTTTGAGGAGTGTATTAAAGACTCGCCGCGGTTCAGGTGAGAGAATCAGAATCAGTTCACTAAACTAAAACCTCCCGCATCTCAAAGCCTGTTGGACGCTGATCATTTGCGGTGCTTTAGAAAAAGACGGATTTAAACCGGAATGAAGAGCCGGGAGTCTGAGGAAGAATCAGATTTTATAGGTTTTTTTAATTAATTTTAATCATGTTGAATATTTTTTTTTATTCGATCATTATTGATTTTTCTTATATTTTTAATCGTCTGTCTATTAATAGATTATTCGATTTTTTTTCCCTAAGGATGCTTATAAATATTCACTGATGCTGATGCATCATATTTATTTCAGATTAAATTAAATTAACACAATCTAATATAAAACATTACAGATTAAATCAGATTTAAACTAATGTAAACAAGAAGTCCAGATAGTAATAAACATCTCGTGTATTTGAGAGCACTCCAGGGGGCGTGGTCTGTGTTTGAATCACGGCACGGGGCGTGGTCTATTTGACAGCGTCTGAAATGAGGGTTGAAATAAAACTGATCATATAAAGTTAGTCTTTAATACAATATTATAACAATAACCAGTAGCTGTGTGATTAAATGTGCTGGGCCCCTGTGCAAGGCCCCTCAGTTAGATATAAGAATTAAATGAGAGTCACTCTGGATAAGGGAAAATGACAGAAATCTAAGTGCTAATTAAAATGTTGATTATTATAAAGGCAGTCACGAAGTTCTGGCTGACATTTTTTTTATCTATCATACACATTTATGGCATTTGGCAGACTTCATTTATCTCCTTTATACATCTGCGCAATTAGGGGTTAAGATCCTTGCTCAAGGGCCCAGCAGTGGCAACTAGGTGGTGCTGGGAATCGAACCCTGATCTTCCAAATAGCGGTCCAACCACCATTTTAACCACCGAGCTACCACTTCATCATTTTACCACTACTATTGGTCCATTCACTAACCTTAATCTTAGTCTTTTTTTTAATTATGATGTGCTTAATGACAACCCACAGAAATAACGACACTTATTTTCACTGCTACTTATAGGTTTGCTTGAACTTTCTTTGCACTAGAGCATCATGTAGGATCTGATGCACGAGCTTTAACCAACTGCTATGAGTTATTTATAAAATATTTCCAGAATTTATGGTGATTCTAGATCAGCCCTGATTCAAAAAGGAAATCGTTTCACATGGATGCATCTGTAAAGACTGCTATATGGACATATGGCCATAATCGTAGGTTCGACTAACCCTACTTTTTTTCTTTTATTATTCTTTTTCATCATTATACATCCTGTACATAAGTCTACCGAATGCTAGCCATGTTTCTGACTCCCTTCTTCAACAGTGATGTAATCCTCTTGGTTTCCTGTTACTAAAGCACATTGGGACCTTGGTACCATCCCCATAGCACTATTTCTTGGGAAAGTGAGTGATATCCAGAAGCGTGACTTTCTCCCCCGCAGGCCAGGGGACGGGATAAGAGGTCTTGTGGTTGGATGTGCTGTGAGAAGGTGCTCATTCTGGGCTGAGCTCCAGAACATTCTCTTAATGTCATGTGAAAATACCACAAACCAGAGACAAGATGGGTGACTCCAGTCTGGTCACGTTATGAGGAACAAAACACAGAGTCACCATTAAGATGGATTACGATCACGTCAGTGACGCCACAGATTGCATGCCTCGGCTTTTTCATTGACATGAACCTACAAGTTTGTGGCTTTAATGAAAAAGTTCTGTTCTTAGCGGTCCTTCGCATCTATTTCTGGATGTAAGACCACACAGACGCAGACGCTTTCTTTCTCTGATATTTACAATGCGATATCACCCCCGATATTCACACTAAGCAGCTCACATCATGCTTACATCATGAGTGCGATATATGCATTTCTGCTTCGTCTTTATTAAATAGTCTAACCTGACACAGAGATTCATCAGAATTAGAATATTAGAATATTAGAATAAAGAGATTTTTTTTGGATTAGACTTCACAAATAGTTCTATAGCTCGTAATGTGCTACGATTGCGTAATGAGACGGTTCAGGGAGATTTTTCTCACTCACTTCTTAAACTCTCTTCCAGGTGTAAAAGCTTTTACCTGCAGGTCTGAGCCTGTAAGGTGTAACAAAGGAGGCGGGATTTGAAAAAAATGTCACTGTTATACTGGTATGAATAACAAGCAATTAAAAGTGTGTTTTTTGTTGTTTAAGCGATCGTACTGAGCTTAGCGGTTGATCCACATGGTAGTAATGATAAAATAATTCAGATCAGTTCAGTGGCTCACTCAGCAAAATGAACGAATCTATTTTGAGTCGTTTTGTTCATTTAAGCAGAATAGAATTATTCTATTATTCTACTATTAGTGTTGCGTGTTGATAGCTGATTAACTTGAAACATCTACTGACGCAAAAGTTGTTTGCAGCCGGAATGTGACAAAGCTATAAATCAACCAAGGCCAAATAGTAGAAAAGAAAAAACAATTGATTCATCGCTTAGCAGGGTATGTAGTTTACCCCACCTAACCAAAGTTTATAGGGCTGTCATGTGATAAACAAACAACTCGAGAGATGAACTAATCATGTTTCCCGAGGAACCTATATGGGGAAGTGGTGGCTTAGTGGTTAAGGTGTTTCCTTAACCACGCATAGGTGACATCCTATAGGTTTACATTTACATTTACATTGACAGCATTTGGCAGACGTCCTTATCCAGAGCGACTTACATTTATCTATTTTATACAACAATTGGGGGTTAAGGGCCATGCTCAGATGCCCAACAGTGGTGGCTTGGTGGTGCTGGGAATCGAACCCCGGTCTTTCTGGTATCAGTCCAACCTCTGAACCACCAATACAAAATGAATAAAACACTGCTCTTTTGTCGTTCCATAATTCGTTCAAAATAAATGAATCTTTCATTAATGACACGCTGATTTTATGATCATGTTGACCTCCTGCGTTCCAGGTTTTTTTTTTAGACCAACATGATCCAGCATTTTTCTATACGTTTGTTTTAGATTTTTTTTTCACACAACCTTTCTAACCATGCAAGAATACAGTAGTGCGTCTTTTCAATCTTACGTAAATGAACTACAGTGTACGACAATGCTCGCCTGTCACATGGCCTTTCTATTAGGTTCCGTTTCTCCCTTATTTCTAATCTCCTACACACACCACCCAAGTACAAATGTTACTCCCAGATCACCTCTATTCAGCTTGTTAACTCCACGACCCTAAACAACCTCCTTTCCAACCAAGGCAGCTAAGCCGAGGTTTTACCGCCTTAACAAAGAGTCGCAAGTCGAGCCTTACTGACGCTCTTCGAATGCATTGTTCTTAATGCAACATTTGCACTTTACAATGCCGACGTTCATCACCCTCTATTAAATCCAGGCGAGATTTTCCCGGAGTGGATTGATGAACTCATCGCAAACACACCCTGATCAGACAGGCTTTTTTTAGTCATTGCAAGGTGGGAGCGTTCCTTGTCATTCTTACCTCTTGGCTCGAAAGGCTTTCACTAACCAGCCCTTTTAACCGCATACTTTCTGTTTGGTCGCCTTGGTTACAGGAAATTACCACTTTACATATTCCCAGTCAGCTTCAGTGCAAAAAAACACACATACTAGGTCATGACCTTGGAACGCAACATCTGTTTCTAATAAACCTTTTTGCCTAAATGGCACTCTGGAACGCACAGGAACGTAAAACGTAAATAGTACGTACAGTATGTACCGTGTGTACTGTGTATGTATATATAATGCAGTGAGGAAACTTTTCCTACCGGATGATTAGCAGAAAATCCCACTGATTTATTGCTGTTTTTCTCACCTTCATTTGCTTATAGTCATCAATTTATGGACAACAACAAAACAGGGACAAAAACCTCCTGTATATTAAACACAGAACCTAATGAATATGTCACATGATCAACAACATGTGACTCCTGTTGCTGATCCTTCATGTGATGTGAATGTCGCTTCTCTTCTGAACGGAATGGTTTTTTAAGTAGTTGGGCAAGTCACATGACCGGTGATGCGGCTTAACACCGACTATCGCAGCAACCTTACTAGTTACGATGATACTTGGTTGGATTTATTACACACGATGCCACTGTAGATTATCGGAGACGTTGAAATGATGTTCTGGATTATTGTTTTATAGAAACTTTGATGTCTTTCCTTTTTCTTCAGAAGGCAATTTGTCCGTATGGTTATGTTTTCATTCAAAAAGCGTTCCGTTAATTTAATTGTCTTGTATTAGGCTACGATTTCTGTCAGCCAACCCCACCCCCCACCCCCCTCTTTTCTGATGAGGCAGCATGAGGGGTTTTTTGTCATCACCGGCAGCCATGGCAACAGGCTTCCTGGGTCGAAGGTGGATGCCTGCCTCACTCAACTGTGTGTGCAAGCTTACCCATGTGTGTATGGACGTGCATTAACCACTGCATTGACCGCCAGATTTTTACAGGAAGCACAAGCTCACACATAATCTCTCATGATTGGCTTGCCTAATTCCTGATCACGCCTCAAAGCATAAAAGAGCTTTTAATCAAGAGATCCCTTTATTTTAATCTAGTGTTCTGCTCTCTGAAACAAGGCTTCCGGCGTGTGCGGTGAACATTAGGGAATCTCCTTTCATGTTAACACTATAAATAACCTCAAAGCAACAGGAGAAATGTGACACTAGGAAAAAAAAAACCTCTTCGTTGATCAGATTTGATCCTGAATCTGTTTGGTCTCAATTAAAATCTTGGCTGACATGAATTATAATATAAACATTGAGGAGCTTGAGGAGTCGCCAAGTTTATGATCCAGTTGTGTCAGAAATCTGAAATGATTTTACTTATGCAATATATTCAAAGGTATTAATTTGTAGTTGTATAATTATAATGACTAAAAGGTTAATTAGTCATTAGTATTGAACATGTCATACCATATAAGGGGATTTAAGGTGATGCGTCCTCACATGTATGATTTCCCGATGAATCATACAGGAAGTGCCGGAAATCTCTGGCTTACTTTTATAATTACAGAACTTTCCACCTGACTTACGGTGAAATTACTCAATAATTAATATTAGTTACCACATAATGCACTTAAATATATTAGAGGATTTGGGCAAAAATAATGTACACATCTACTTTTCTTCACACTGTTTTTTTCTTTCAATGAGATCCCTGGTTTTTGTTAAGTGGTGCCGGAATCCAGAGGTTTAGCTGACATTGTGCAAGTCCGGCATTCACTCACGTTCTGGACGTAACATATACTGACTGGAAAACAGTTTAGAATGTACAAATAGTCCAGCGAGATTTAAAGCCTGGCCCGGAGCCACTCGTTGCAACGTGTTACGTCGCACAAATCTTACAGCTTTAACTAAACAAAACCAGCTCTTTGTATTTCATGTAGATTTTGAGTTGATAAAACACTGTAATCCCTGCATGTATTTTGACGTGATATGTGGATTATATAAAGGTAGGGCGTCTGGGTCTCCTCTCACACACAGCACTAGAGGAAGGCACATTTTTTTTCTTTTGTGTATATATAGAAAACTGCTTGCTAGGTGAGTCATACCAAAGGCATGGATTGAATGAGCTCATCTAGTCGTATTTTCATATTTAAAAGCTCTTTGTTGAGGAGAAAAACCAAGACAAAATTGTTGTGAATTGTTCATATCCTGCCCTGGAGTTAGCTCGAATGCATTATAGATAGTATCAGTGTGCTAACAGGGCTAACTCACTTCTAGACATTAAAAAAGACAGTTTTATTCTTGGCTTTCAGACTTCAATATTATTTCCTGTTGATTAATAAAGATGGATCATTTGGGATTGTTAGCACCAAGGCTCGAAGCGGTAAGTCTAGGGCTGATTTCTTTCTAGCCCAGACTGTAGATCCATGCTGACTATCAGCGAGAGTCGTGTAACCGGATCACAGAGAGTAAAACGCATTTAGATCTTCATTTCAGTCACCCAGGGTAATGGATGTAATACAATCCCAGGGTAATTAATGTAAACAAGAAGGAATCAAATTAAATCAAAATGATGCGTGTGTGTGTGGGAGATAATTCACCCATTCACGGCATTCTTATTGTGCCTTTCATGAAGCATTGTGATTTTAAGCAATTGGTATTAGATCATAAAGAAATTTAATGTCTTTTATTGTTCATTCAAACACTGAAGGTCCGGCCGTTATGCTCCGGGGATAACCGGTTTGTATGGATTAAATTATAAGATGAGGTCATAACTTCGGAGGTAACGAAGAAACCGTTTTAGACTTATGATTGGACTTGTGATTCATCTTTTTGAACACTGAATTGGTCAGAAACAGTTTACTTAGTCTAGTTATTTATGAAACGTTAACAAGTGGAAGGCAGCGTTGCGTTTTACTGATCATTTGCTGATTAAGGGGCTTGGTCACCTTATGTATTTATTCCTGGTCTTTAACTTTATGCAATTTATACCTGGTGACTTTATGCATTTTTTTGTAATTTTTTGATCAGATAGCTATCTGATTTGTTGAAACAGTTTTATTTACACTCGGCCACATAAATGCGTCTTAGTAAAGTGGATCAATTTCCTGTTCATAAAATAAATACATATTTCTGATGACATGAAATGGCACCCGACATTATTTTTGCTCTATTTGGGTTTGGAAATGCAGAAAAGTCTTGTAGCAACGCTAACACACCAAAAGATAAACTTCAACTCTTAGCGAAATACTTGGCGGGGAGCTTCAACACTGGTGGGAAAATCTAGTACTGGCTTGTTTTCCGGAACAAGACTGTCTATCCTGTTTCCGAATAGGGCGCAGGACCTTCGACTTTCTTTGAGTGACCCTGCAAATCAGTTTAACAAAGAGGCCCACTCACCTCCGTCAGTGAACGAGCGTGCTAAAGTGAGCTACGTATCTCCGTATTTCCACATGTGTTTTGAACAGACGGATGCATTTAGACTTGTCCAGGTTCGTCTGAATAACACGCATCCCAGAACACCTCCTGAAGTGGTTCGAGTAATCGGATTCAGATGCATTCTGGAGGAAATTTACACCTGGAATTTCTACTATCGGATATCTATCCCATCAGAAAAAACTCGATCACAAAGTGACCAGGTGGTAGTAAGGAAAGTTTTTGAATGGACCGTTGATACAAACTCAATCTCAGGGTTGATCATCTTTATTTATTACAATTTAGGCTCTTAGCGAGTTAACACAAACTCCTGTGTGGTCGCCCATGTCATGCACCGTTGCTTTTTCGACCTCTAAAAGCTTTTAATCTTTCAGTGTGAAATATCTTTATGTATACAGGACACCCATGAGTCATCCTTCAAACCCGGGGCTGTGTCCATTCACCATCTGGAGCTGATCGTTCATGCTTGACATGTTGCCTTTAGGTTTATTGTAGTCTTAACAGTATTTATTCTCCTCTTTGCCTAATGACACACTGAATGACAAAGTTTTACAAAAACCCTTAAAGTAAAGCAGCTTAATTGATTGTCAAATTCTAAATCTTTTTTTTTTTCCCCTTTCTTTCATTACAAATAAATTTTTTTATTCCTTACAGTGTAGAAATTTAATGGATGGACATCATTAGTTGAAATGCCGAGACGGATCCTTTTTTAATGAATACTTTATAAAAATTCCCTGTGAAGGCCACTAGTTGGAATATTTACTTACATCACATTTGCATTGTATGGTAAAGAAAACGTTTTTCACTTGCCACAACCCAAAATGACCAGGTTTGCTTGTCAAGCTGTTCGCACTGCCGGTCTTGGCCGTTCTGCGGCGTATCAGGGAAATGTGTTGCTGTTTAGAGTGCAGCCATATTGCTCACAGGCCTTAGCAATGTTTCCTTTGTTGTTGCGTTTTGGCCACGAATGTATCGAGTGAAATCTGAGGACGGCTAAATAGGCAACATGTGGTGAACATCTGAAACATCCAGCTTAGCAATGTTTCACTTACTAATGGGAAAAGCTTACAAACTGTAGCCCAAAGAGGCTTCCGCAGAAATCCTGGAATATTTCCTTTAATTCCTTAATGTGGTCACTGAATGGCTCATGTCTTCGCAAATAACAAAGCATGCCAAAACTGGACCAGTTTTCCTTCTAGAGAATAAAAGATTTATTTTAAGGAAGACTTTTTGCATGTTTTGACAGCTCGATCGTCTGTATTTGTCCTTAAACCGTGTCTGCTTGATAGATCAATATCCATGAATAATGCTTAGCACTGATTGTACTGTCAGATCCATTAGGGCTTAGCTGCTTTGTCTCAATCGCAAAAATGTTCAGTAAGTATGTGACAGTGAGTGTCGGAGTATTGATAGAGATGCGCACTCTTTCACTGGCTCGCCGCGTCTCATGCCATTAGAAGCGATCAGAAAAAAGATCAGCGAGACATTCAACATCCATCAGCAAACTTATCGATTACTAATTTAAGCCAAATAATCAATTAATTATTGTAGTTTCTTCTATTGGGCACCTACGATGATCTGATTTAGTAATTTCCCAATCCAGATTAAAGCTTTTGGGAGATAATTGCCTCTGTTTATCAGATCTGCTAGAACAATTTTAGGGACTGAAAGGACAAGGACACGTGTGTGTGTCGTAATTTGGCTTTTCTACAATCATTTAGCTCATCATACATTCTAGCAGATTAGGCGTACATAATAAATAAACCTTTATTTATACCATATTATTGACAGCAGGTGCAAGACTCTTTCTATGTAGACCTGCATGTGTGTGTGTTTGTGTGTTTTTCCTCCAGCTTCCCAGAAGACCTTTTATTACCCTGGAGCTAAAATGTCAACAGAAAACATTTCTAGCTTTAACATTTTCTTTTAATAATAGGAGTAATGACGGTTCTCTGCTGTCCTTCTCGCACCCAGGCTCAGCGTAGGATGTCTGCCACTGTGAAAATATTTCGTTATAGTAATAATGATGAAAATAGGTTCGCAGAAGAAAGACGTTACATTCGGAAAACTTATGAAATAAAGTGTATAATAAGTCAAACTGAAGTAATACAAAGTCGAAGCTTAAGTTTGTCAAAATACAGTCTTACCATATATATACTAGCTTTTTTGTTAGCATGAAAAAACAATACACAATTTCAGCGGAATGGTTTAGTATTGAAAAAAAAAAATCCCCAATGACAGATTATTATATAACCCAGAAGTTAAAATAACGTCCCTTTTCCTCCGTAAAGCACATGTTTCGCAGTCTGGAGAACTATTCATTTTTTTACAAGTCAGCTTTAAAACATGGACCGGTAGGAGCCGGATTTGGAAAACCCCAAACAGATGAAGTTTTTTTTTCTTTTTGCTTGTTGGATGTGTTTATGGCAGAAAGGAAGTGCCATGTTTGGCACTTCCATGTTTGGTTGGGTTCCTGAGTGATGATGAGGAAGTGCCCAGCTTGAGCGTTTGAGAGAAGGAGAGATGTTATATGGGAGCCAGAGCGGCAGCTTGGCGAGCTCTAGTCTTGAAGTGAATAATGCTGACTAAGGGTTTGGTTTTTTTTGCGTGTTCTGAGTGTGTGTTGTTCCTTTTGATGATTGAGCCCCAGACGTCAGCGACTGGAGTGTATGCCTTGGTGCCCAGCATGTCCAAGTGTCCTGACAGTGTTTATGTTTTAGGCTTTATTTCTATTAAGTAAAAGTTTACATTGCTTTAAATGAAATTTGCTGTTTTGAGACAATATCAACTGTTAAAAGCGCCATAGAAGTACAATTTTAATTGATATAATTAATAGTATAGTATTGTCCAGGAGGACACCTGTTTTTTCGTCAAAGTCTGTTGAGTTTTTAGATAAATTAGGAACTTGAAGTTAGCTGTAATTAGTTGTAAGTGAATAGATGCTTCATCATGTTGACAGCTGCTCTTGTTCGGGTAATGTATTGAACCCAAAATAGTAAAAAAAAGGAAGTGGAAATGGTTGAGGTGTGGCGCACCGCTGAGCAGAAGATCGCAGGTTCCATTCCCATCACTACAAACTGCCATTGCTGGGCCCCTGAGCAAAGCCCTCAACCCTTAACTGCTCAATTGGAAAAGGAAAAGGACGCCTGCGAAACGCCAGAAATGTAACTGTAAATGAACTGTGTGATGAAATGGCTTGTGTTCTGATACAACTTCTGCCTCAAAATGCAAACTAATATGTGCTGAATCAAGCGCTATTTTATAATCTGGCGAATAAAAAAGGCTGGAATGTTGTTAAACGAAACCAAATGCACTGGTTAATGCGCTCAATACAGCTTGGACTGTTCACACAGCAAGATTTTGGCAATATTCTCGACTTCGATTAGGTTAGATGTTCAAACGTTTTGCCTTTATTTTATAATATATTACATCTGACAGCAATGAGAAGACTTTTTTTTTCTTCTTTTTTCAGTCGGATTTTAATATTCATGACTTTTTTTTTTTTTTTACAGGCGGTTTAGATACTGTAGAAAATTCTGAATGATTCCAGATTTTGTCCAAATCCTGTTTTTTATGTAAATCCTTACATGACAATTTTAATTGTGTATGTAAATTTGCAATCAAATGGTATTGCGTTGTTATATTGTTCTTTTAACACACCAACCTGGCGACATAAGGGTTAACTAATGTCTTTTTGAGATTGCATAATATGTCACAGACCACCCTGTGTTTGTATAAAGCTGCCTAGAGGAACCTCTCAAAATCTTTACTATGACTTATGTGAATTCCTCTCCCTCTCCCTCTCTCTCTCTCTCTCTCTCTCTCTCTCTCTCTCGATATATATATATATGAGGTCTGGACAACAACAACAGCTTTTTAGGTTTGTTTTTTTCATCATCATTTTTTTGATGTCTTTCCAAGATTTTACTCCTATAAAAGTAATTAGCTGGATCCCTCGTCAATCAAAATGACATCTTATTTCTAGTGTCTTAACTTCTCTATGCGTCAAAAATATTCACCAACTAGTCCATACAGCTTACATACAGCTGTGAACATTCTAACCCTTTATTTCCTCTTTAGGACAAAAAAAAAGCAGCTTACATATTTCCCCAGCTACATAAGGCCCATCCATGAGAACATCTGTATGTTTTTTGTTTTTTTTTAACTTCTAGCTCCCAGACTGATAAATCGTTTTGAAAACACAGCTAAGCAGAGCTACGTCCTCTCAGCACTTTAGTGGCGTAAAAGATTCGGTTTTGTTATCGCTTGTGCCGTTGTTTTAAGTGTGTCATCGCGCCTTCGGAGTCACCGTTAAACTATCTGGGTGTGATTACTATCCGATCCAAGCCATGACTCAATTAAACATTCCAGAACGTACAATGAAAGGACAATAAGGGTTGAATCAAGACGTCGACTCCCTGCTCTCCGTTTTGTGAAGTTGCTCCTTTTATTTCTTTCTCTTTTTTTTTTTTTTAATACTCCTCACTGGCGCTACATGTCTTGGCTTATCTGTTCGCTCCAGCTGTTTCTGCCAAGTACAACAACCTCCCGCCAAGACAATTAGCCACATATCCAGAAATCCTGAACTCTATATAGAGTTCTCTTATGATTGCTAATACTTCTTTTTCTCCACCAGCTTATGCTAACAGTAACTGCTGTCTGGAGAACTGGTTTAGTTTGACAGTGAGCTCTGTGTTTGTGTTGCATTTTGTAGAAGAAATACATTGATAAGACAGTTTTTGAAGAGCAGCAGGATCACCCGGTCTGAGCTCTGGTCTGGGCTCCGGTCTGTCTTTCTTTCTTAAGATAAAGACAAAGACCTTGTGTCAGCATTTCTCCTGACATTCTTCTTAGTTGTTTTAAAGGGTTCATGACTGTACCGACAATCTTTTTTTTAAATTTTTTGACGCTCGGTTGAAGAGTAGGAATGTTCGCTGTGATGCTGGCTTACCTGTATAGTCATAAGCGGGTTTTTGTCCTTCTTCTTCAAAAGGTCTGGCTTGTTAACAGCTTTATAAAAAACAAATCTATAAAATGATACCATTTTTTAGCATTGTTTATCAGACTAAACATATCTGTTTCAGATTAATGACTCGAAAAGAAAGAAATTAAAATCAAGCTAGCTAGCTATTAGCTAATAAATAACGAAACACTTGACTATTTGACAATTATTTTATTTTTACAGCGTTTGGCAGACGCCCTTGTCCAGAGCTACTTACATGTATCTCTTTTATACAGCTGAGCGATTAAGGGTGAAGCAGTGGAGGCTTGGTGGTGCTAGGAATCAAACCCTGATTTTCCAATAAAAAGTCCAACAGCTTAACCATAACGCTTCCACTTGTCCCATGTTCAGTTCTTTCCCTCGCTTTTATTTAGCTTATAATTGCCCGTGTGCGTTTTATTTCCTCTTTTTAAATTATTGCTTGCTTAAATGGGCAACAAAAAGAAAATCAGCTAAATTAAACATAGAAAACGGTGTTCAGTGTTTCATTGTAGTGTTTGTTCTTATCTGAACTAAATGATTTTTTTACCTACAAAACAAATACTTTGAAAAATCAAAATGGCGGTGGGCAAATGACCTGCGCTATCGTAGCAAGGCTGTGTAAACGCAAATTGTATGGGTATTTATATGTGTGTGTAGAAAAAGCTTGGTCATTTCTAACTAATGTGTGTGTCAATCAAACTAAGTATAGTATCAAATAAAGACATACTACAGTGTACATTTCTGCTTGGGGCAAATAGCTAATTTGATCCAAACACGTTGTATAACTTTTACTGATTTGAGTAAATGATTTTTTTAAGAACTTGTAGTCAAATGGTGAGAAAATACACCGGAGATCTCTCTCTTATTGAAATGTTTTTGCTCTCACATGGAGCAGAAACCACAAGTCTTGGGCGTGTGTTCAGAGTGAAAAAATCTACATGGGTGGGCCTTGATGATGATGATGATGACAACTTCCACATATTTGAATGTATTCAATGTTCTGCTGTCAGCTTTCACATTCCTGCAGCTCAGGAACATGTTACAATACAGTTCATGCTTTTCTTAGGGTATCACTTGGCATCAGGTAGTAATTACTGGTTAGTGGTGATTGAGTTAATCAGCACATTTGAGAACTGCGGTATGGTGGTTTGGAAAATATTACCGACACTTGAGAACACCGTTTTCCGTATAAGCCTCCACTTTTATGTTTTGTGTACACGGTGCAGAAATATGGTTTTGTTCAACGTTTTTTTTTCTGTTACAACACATAAAACATGCTTACTTTTCTCCAGATGCCTTGTTATATTTAAGGGACTAATCATTGCCAGAGGCAACATTAGAATTAGATTAAAAAGCCTCCCTGAGACCATGACAGATTCTATTAGCAGTAGAGGAAAAACCCTAGGGGTGCACCGATACCATTGTTTAAAGGCCGAATATGAGTACCGATATTTTTTTTTAATGGTACTTGCCGATACCGATACCTGTACTGTTTTGGAATGTGGGCTCCCTGGTTTTTCTTGCCATTTTTTCTCGTCTTGAAAGGGTTTGCTGCAGGGTTGGTTTCCGCGTGCTAACGTTACGCTAGCAGCAAATTCTCCTTGCTTACTTTTGATTTCAGATGTTATATCAACGTACTCATTTTTTGCTGAGCCTTTATGTAGAACCTTTTAAAGAGTACGAGTACATGAGCTTGGTATCCGACCTGATACCAGTATCGGTATCTGTGCATCCCTAGTATAAATGCAGATCCTGGATCAGCTTGGATAATTTAAATGTTATAAATACAAATTGGTTGGCTAATGCAAATTGTTGGCTCTTAGCTTATTTACATGGATTTCAGGGCTAAAGTGTCGGTCAGGTTTCTTTTGGCCATCACTGTGAAGTTGGGAAACTTTCAATGTCTTGTGTAACCCATGGGAAATTTTGGCTCAGTGGACACCTTGTAAAATACGCTTGTCTGGAGAGCATCCAGACTCTTTCAATGTTTAATTTGTATAGGGTAGGGACGCTTAAACAAAAAGAGACGGCTGTGTAATTAATTTAAGCGCACATCTGGACAGTGCATTAGCTAAGTAAATGCATTGTGCAATCTTACAGTTTAATCAATGCAATTAATCATCATGCTAAATTCTGGCCTAGAAACATCAGTTTATCAGTCAGTTTGAGGTGATGAACCTGCATGGTTGATGTTCAAGTTATATATAATTAAAGAAATAATTATTCCAAGTTTTACACCATCTTGTAGCATCTCCCTCTCCCAATTGGTGGATTGTAATCCAAACTATATTTTCCGGACTAAAATGAAAGATTTTGTTTGTTTAATCCCAGTGTGACATTCTGACCCAGTCTGCACAAATATTTCTGGATGTTTTAAGATCAAACCTGCTAACATATTAGCTATAATTTAGCTACATGTCTTACAGCAGGAATGCTGCATTTCAGAAAAGGAAAGGAATGCGCCTTGTCGTGGTGATTACAGGACAGCCAACTCGTAGACCATATAGAGCATACCATGTGACAAGAAAGCAGCTGCGGTACGCAACTGCGCAAACAAGAGACTACCATTTTAAGACACTGTACATGGCGGACTAAAAACGAGTTACTATAATCGTAACATTTGCAAAACAAAATCAAAATGTGTCTGAACCAACCAACGAAAACACGTTTAGATGTTGGTGCAAGCATTGTACGAAATGAACCGTACACCTCTGCTAACACAATCTGCATCGCTAGTGTAACAGCCAATGCATGTTGTAACCCTGTGCTTGATTGGCCAGCAAACTCACCCGACCTAAAGCCCATAGAGAATCTATAGCGTATTATAAAAAAAAAAGATACACCAAAGGCCAATATCAGAGCAACCTGGGCTTCCATAAGTCTGACCACAGACTGATGATCACCTCCATGTCATGTCGCATTTCTGCAGAAATTCATACGAAGGGATCCCCAACCAGAACATGTCAAAACTTTTCAGTAGGCCAACATTACTGCTGACAAATCTTAGTAATGAGATACCGAATTTTGGCTTTTCGTTAGCATAGTAGCTTCGTGTTTGCTGCATGACAGGTAATAATTTTACGAATATTTCGGAATATATCCGAACAGACAATAACCCAGTAAGTAGTCAGAACTAAAGTTTGTTTTTGTCTCAAGTCTTCATCTGACTAAACCAGACTAGCTTCTCACCAGGACCATCTATCCCTGAAGTAAATATGCTGCTTCCGAGGAAGCTATTTTGTCAATTGCTTTGGGGCTTTGTCCGTTTCTCACCTTGTCTCGATCCAGGAGGTGGAGAGAAATCCCATTTATAGCCCTGTAGGCTTTCATAAGAGACTGGGTACAGAGGCAAGAACCAGGAGAATGGATTTATTTTGCTTCTTTTTCCCTATTCCGTGATTCCACTCATCAGCATGTCTGTATTCACCCTATAGCTGAATACCTTCATGATGAAAGATTGAAGACTTTTTTTTTTTTTTTAATTCTTGACCTTTTTGCCATCTAAACCGAAACAAACACATCACAGATTTTTCTCCTAGCTCTAGATCTGGCCTGGATGTAGTGGTGACTAGATGATAAATGACAAGCCATTTTATCATTGTTTATACTTCATAAAATTCCACTTTATGGCTTTTCTTCGCTGTTCCAGATAGCCTGAAGTGGTTAGGATGCTGTAGTTTGTGTGCAATCCAAACAGCAGGGAGACTCCCAGTTTCTTGCTGTGACGTGTGAATCAGATCCCTGTCATTATCTCATGCCGGTGTTTTTTTGGGGTTTAAAATTGCACTTTGTGGGAGCAGGAGGTGTGATGCTAATGTACATGAGCCACGGTATGTGGTGTGAGATAAAGAGTTGTATCTCAGAGTTTACCAAGTAGATTGTTGTATTATTCAGAAAGGGTCATGATGGAAATATGCCTAAACCAGGAACTCAACTATGAGTTTTAAATAGAGAAAAAATTGATACCCTACAAAGATTACTCTTTTAAGAGCAAATGCATTTTATTTGAGAAGGTGTGCAACCTGTTTTCTTCATGAATCACTGACACACAAGGCAACACAAATCAGCCAGAATTGTTCTTTGGATCATTTTTTTTGTAAGGGAATAAAAACCCACATGTCTGATCGCCAGCCAGTTGGCAAGAAAACTGGTCACTCAATCTGCTCTGTAATAACAGTGATAACATTTGGTAATATAAATCTTTAATTAATTACTCGAGTATCTCTATCAAAAAGGTCTAAAATCTGCTTGGGGTTTAGAAGAAATCTGAACACGTGCATTGTTAGTAACCACCTCCATATTGCTAAATTGGTTGAACCGGTTCTTTTCTGACTCATTTTTTTCTTTTTTTTGTGTCTAGAAATAAAGTGGTGATGTGGCGACTGTGGGACATTTAATATATTCAGGAAGTAAAATATTTTAATCCATTGTGAATATCTGCCATACCGAAAATACAATTTTTTATAGACTTTTATCTGAAGTCATGTCGTTTTCCTGCTATATATATATATTACATTGTGAGGTCTGTGCATTTTGTTCAGCTATATTTCACAAACAATAATAACATACGGAAATCTTAATCTAAATTGTGTTTGGCGTTCAAAAGACTGTATGAAAAGATAGTTGAATTAATTTATATCTTAATTTATTATCTTTATTTCAGTTAGATGCAGGGATAGTCTTTAATTTTTCTGACACGCATCCTATAAAGCACGACTGACATCATATATATACGTCAGCGAGAAGAATCCTGTGAGATTTCTTGCGTTGTGTAGCGCGATATGGCGATAGGCCATAGAAAATGCACACACAAACAACGTACGGTTGTGTATTAAAGTACAGTTTTTCGGGTTTTTTTTAAATAATTGACGACTAAATAGTTTTACTTTGTTTTTAATTTGTGACACACTGTAGATTTAACTTATTTTTAACAAGCGTTCTTTTCTGGGTGGGCGTCACCGCAGCCCCCCCTATTGACCAGCCTCCAGTGCTAAAAATACACTTAGTATATATTTTTGACAATACAATCGCTTAGACACATACCTCTCTAATTTATTCACCATTTCCAGCGCTGTTTGCCACACCGGTGACGATCTTATGTCTTTTTTTGTCTAGTTTTATAAAGGGTATGTGTTTTTTCGGCTGTAAACACCACCTGTACAATAGAGCCATGAGTGGACGCTAAATCCTCAAAACAATGGACAGACTGCAAATATAGGAAGTATATTATCTCTTTGTTGACTGGCTATACCAGTCAGTCTTCTCGCCCTAAACACATTTGTATTGCCCACTGACAAAAAAAAAAAAGAGATCCTCTGTTCTTAAACATAAAGAGACTGACTTTTGTTTTGCCTGTTCATAAAGAGAGGTCTGTAAAGTTCAGACACATGTGAATATAGATTGATGTTCAGCTAAAAGCTTAGCCCTCTCCCTAAAGGCTCCAGTCATCAGCCGGATGAAATCAGCTGCTGTTTAAGCCAATCGAGGTCGTTTACTAACAGCCCCGGCTTTGTCAGCGCTCCAGCGGCCGCTCGGATGCTGGAATTTGCTGAGACAACGTAGCATTTTAACCACGTGCAGGTGTTCTTTCTCCAGCATGTGTGCCAGTGCAGCTTCCCAGTATTCCCAGTGCGGATGATGTATATGGGATATGCTTTTTGCAGCTGGCACCAATACAATGCATTTCCGGGTGGATTTAAAGGTCAGCTCCTGCCTGGGGCGAGGCTGATAAACAGTGTGTGTGTGTGTGTTTGGTTGAAAAATGGTGAAGGATGTGGTGCCAGATAAATAAAGTGAAAAGAGTAGGACTTTATTATGTAGACTTTCCAACACAGAAATTTTAAAAGCATGATTTAAGCTCAAAATAAATTGTTTGCTTTATATGCAAAATGCCCAGCTTATATTTTGCATCTGTCTCATCGGAGAAGAATTGCGACCTGACATGCGCATAAGCGCTTTAGTTTCCCACTAACAGCCTGTAAAAAACATAGTGGTTAAGACCAACAACATACTTGTGACAAAGCAGAGCCTTTTTAGAAACCTTCAGAAAAAGCAATGGTTAGAACCGAACATCAAAAAAAAGTAGAAGAATTTAGTGACTACTTCCTGTTTTGGTTTTTCTCATTAATAATAATAAAAAAAAAAAATCACAAAGACCTATAATTACAAACAGGGAACGAAAAAGAATATGTCATTATTAAAAAGGGGAGTGTTTTATGAATGATGATGTTAATTATCACGTTAAATTATCATGTTAAATGTTAATTAAGTTAAACAAAACGTAACATTGTGTTTTTAGATTTGTTCTATTAGAATGCGAATAGTTTTGCCAACCGTTATAAAGTATATGCTGCAAAACTAAAGAAATGATTGGCGTTATAGTGTTAACTGGTTAACTGCTCCAATCAGTTCCGTTACTTAAAAGTGTGCGGTCGTTTTGTTTGTTCTGATTGGATTGTTTGTTCTTATTATCCTGCACCCGAATCTTCTAAATGATGGGATGTGCTCGTCTCTACCGAACTTCCAGATTTTTGTATTTTAAAAAAAGTGAATAATAATCATGACAAAATTCAACATGGCTACTGAAGCAAATCATAAGACCCATGATTAGCATTGGCATGATTATTCTCTGCCCTTTTGCTACTTTTACCCACAGATGTTAATATGTAAAGAATCCTAATTGTGAAATATAATATTTGTGGTCCAACCAGCAGCAAGTGCAGATCAATGTTGGTTCAACTGCTGTCAGATGGTTTACAGACCTATCACATTTCATTCAACCTATTAGAGATACACATGTATTGTATTGGAGGTGGGAAGTGGTGGCTCATGGTTAAGGTGTTGGACTGCCTATCTGAAGATTGTGGGTTCGATTCCCAGCTCCACCAAGCCACCACTGCTGGGCCCTTAACCCCCAATTGCTCAGTTTACATTTACAGCGTTTGGCAGACGTCCCTTATCCAGAGCGACTTACATTTATCTCATTTACACAATTGAGGGTTAAGGGCCCTGCTCAGGGGCCAAGCTGTGGCTTGGTGAAACTGGAAATCGAACCTACAATCTTCTGGTTGGCAGTCCAACACCTTAACCATGAACCACCCCACAGTTCTATAAAATAAGATAAATGTAAGTCGCTCTGGATGAGGGCGTCTGCTAAATGCTGTAAATGTATATGTATTATATTGTATTGCATAAGATTTATATATAAACTATAAATAAACAGGCTTTTAATCCTAAAGAGATCAGTACATGGCAGAACCAGGGAGGTCTTTTCATCTCAGCTGTCTGTGCTATAGTCAGGTAAAAATCGCAGGAATGTGACATCCGTGTGGCCTTGTCTCTAAGCTGTTTTTGTTCTCATTCTCAGCTGTCTTGGACGTCAAATCTAAACCTGACAAAGTCCATGTCTGCTACTTGAGGCTGGTTGTTTTTTTCTTTTTGCCATACAGCAGCATGTTAGTATTGCTTTAGGCTAGTTTTAGCTCAAATCATGCAGAAATTGGCTAGGAAATTAGTCCAACAAAATAAAAAAACGCTGTCAAGAACTGTGTGTACCTCTTAACCTATTCCCAGAGCCATCATTACACGGAATGAATTAGTGACTATATGTAGCGGTATTATGTTCCACTAGTGAGTTTTTGTCTGGAGGTTTAAGTTGAATCTCGACTATTGACTTTTTTTTTTTTAATGACTCCATGCTTTCTGGATGATTAGTGCACTCAGGAGAAAAGGACCCTGTTGAAACCGTTGTACCCCACCGTGCTATTTTACACGGCACACAATCGGTATTTTAAACGGTGCCTAAATGATTTGATTGCCGCATGGTGTGCTAAATAATTCCAACAGCCTGAATTGGTATAAAACAGTGAATCAGAGGGGGGTTAAGGCAAGTACCAGGAAGCAATTAAAAAATAAATAAAACATACACAGAGATGCTAGGGAAATTAACTGAGTGTTATTGATTAGTTTTTGAGCAGGAAGTACACTCCCACAAACACAGTCATAACCTTCAGACTTGTCGTACAATTGTTTTTGTGTGTGTGTGTGTGTGTGTGTGTATCCATATGTATTAAGGACAGCTAGGATATCCGCTTGATCTCTTGCGTCAGAGATGAAGAGTTTACATCAGAGGGGGTTTTGTCTTGGATTGTGGTTGTTTCACTGTACCGCTGCTGGTGAGTTCAAGTCTAGTAATTCTAGTTAGTTTAGTCGAGTCATGTCATGTCGAGTGTGTTCAGTCTAGTTAGGTTGAGTCGGTGTTTGTTGTTTTGCAAAGATAAATGTGTGTAACAGTAGTATTTTTTGTTAGTCAAAACTTATTTAGCAAACTGATGTCCAGGCCAAAATGGACCAACATTGGAACATTTGTCCAATCGGCCAATGTTACATCACTGGGGCTAATATAGTTTTGTAATGACTTCAATTATGCCCTTAAGGGGCAGCTTGGCGGTGCTGGGAATTGAACCCATAATCTTCTAGTCAGCAGATGGAATTTCAGCGAGAATCAAAGGGGAAGGTGAGATCAGCTGTGATGTACAATTTAGTGGCAGCGACACTGAGGTAGAGGTGGAGGTAGCAGAGCTGAAAAGGTTGAGGTTCTCTTTGGAAGTGACGTCAGTGGACATCAAAGCACATCAGAGAGACGGCTTATGTTCGAAGTTTCAGGAACAAAGTCAGACAGGCCAGATTGAGATGGTTTGGACCTGTGCAACAGAGGGATATTGGGAATATTGGATGTTGGACATAGCTGCCAGGTTGGAGGCAGAGAGAAGAAAGTCCAAAGAGGAGGTATATGGATGTGAGTGAAGAGGATGCAGAAGATAGAGCTTGGTGGAGGCAGGTGATTCGCTGAAAAACAGCTGAAAGGAATAATATCTTATATTTCAACACCTTCACCACTCAGCTACCACTTCCCACACTTATCATGGTCTTATCATAATTAATAACTGGAATTTACATAAGCCTGGCAGCAAGATGCACATTATGAATTTTTGTCCAATAACGACGCTGTTGCGTACTCTGAGTTCAGTAACTGTTCCAGGAACAGGGTCAAATGATCTGCTGCAACTGTACAGCTGTGTTGCATTTGTGAAGTGATGCATTATATCTGATACACAGCACCACTGGCTCTCATTCTTATACTGGGTTTCACCAATTACACTACTCCACTGTATAGCAGGAAATAAGGGGTTAATTTAGATCTCTCTTCTATCTTGTCTTGTCTTATCACTTCTCTCCCCATTTTTTCTCTCCTCTCCTCTTCTTTCTCTCTTCTCTTCTCTTCTCTTCTCTTCTCTTCTCTTCTCTTCTCTTCTCTTTTTCCTCTTATCCTTTATCTTCTCTTTTCTCTCTCTTTTTTCTTCTTTATCTTTATCCTTTCTCTTCTCTTCCTTCTCTCCAATCATCTCTTTTTCCTCTTATCCTTTCTCTTCTCTTCTCTTCTCTTCTCTTCTCTTCTCTTCTCTTCTCTTCTCTTCTCTTCTTCAATGGTAAGCTCTTTTATTAACTCTTCTATCTTCTTTTTTCTTTTTCCTCTTATCTCTTCTCTTCTCTCTCTTCTTCTCTCTCTCCCTTCTCGTCCTTTTCGCTCTCCTCTTTTTCTCTCTTTCTTTTTCTCTTCCTCTTTTCTCGTGCTCTTTCTCTTCTCTTCTCTTCTCTTCCTCTCTTCTCTCTTCTCTTCTCTTTCTCTTCTCATATCTCGTCTCTATCCTCTCGCTTTTCCCCTCTCCTTCCTCCTCTTTCTCTTCTTTTCTCTTTTTCTTATTATCCTCTTCTCTTCTTCTCTCTTTCTCTCTTCTCTTCTCTTCTCTTCTCTTCTCTTCTCTTCTCTTCTCTTCTCTTCTCTTCTCTTCTCTTCTCTTCTCTTCTCTTCTTCAATGCTAAGCTGTGATGACAGTGAATTATTTAAGGTCTTAAAGGGCTACAACTCTTTTTTGGTATCATGATTTTGTGTAAAACTAATGGCTGTTTCTTTTTTTTTCTCTCTCTTTTTTTTTATTTGTTTTTTTAGAGCAAACATCGATGAGGTGGAGACAGATGTGGTGGACATCGAGACCAAACTTGACAAGGCAAGTGAGATAAGAAATGTGTTGTCTTTGTTTATTAACACAGCATCCAAACCTGATGTTCCTTTATCTGATCGGCGCTTGTTGAAGTTGTGTGAATATATCAGATTAGTAAAAGCACACGGTCATGCAGGATTGGAAAGCTGGCTCAGATTGCAGCACCTTAGCCAGGGACGAGTGAGAAACAGCAGCAGGCTTCAGGTTTTTATCATTGAGCACGTACACTATGGTCAAAAGTTTGTGGACACCTTACTTACTTGTCTTTTTTTCCCAAAGTATCGTCATAAAGTCTTAATATGTTGTAGCTTTATATATTTTTTTAATACTGGAACTCTGAAGGCCCAAAGACATGATAACGCCCCTGTGCACAAAGCCTTCAAGCTTTAGCTTTCTACAACTGCACCCCAGACCTCCTCACGCTGCATAAACACAAATCCCCACAATCTAGTCTAAAACCTTTCCAAGGATAGTCAGGTGTCCCAAAACTTCTGTCTAAATAGTGTATCTTAACTTACTTACATTTTAATTCACACACATACCTCGACTTGAAAGATGTAGCTCTTCTATTTTCTCCTTCTATTTACCCCTTATTGTTTCCTCACCTTTGCTTTCTTTAGCATTCTCTTACTTCGCGGACACATCCACACACCTACATGCATATCCGTCATATCGTACACGCTCTGGTTTCCCACTAACTGGATTAAAGGCGACTCTGAAGCTACCAATTCATTTTGTATTGCAAAGAAACAGGTACCTCACAAAAGCTCTCCACTGTCCCACATCCATCTTCTTCATTTTTATAGGCTTATAAGAAAAACAATGTACAAATGGAAATGCCAGCGGTGACATTTATTGTAATTGGTTTTGCTGCACAGCGGCCATGATAAGACAGATTTAAGTGCAGAATAGATGCTTAGGTTTAAATCATAAAGAGAAACAAGGTTGACGTTGTTCTAATATCACACTATTTCTACATAAAGAACCGTGGTGGCTGCATGGTTGCTATTCCGTATAGCACACAATACAACCTATGATTTATCTATGTTTTGTTGCATTAATTAAAAAAAAACACCATTAAGAAAGAACTATATTATAAGAGCTGATATATATAAGCTGTTTTGTTATTCATTCTTACATTTACAGCATTTGGCAGATAGTCGCTCTTATTCAGAGCGACTTACATTTATCTCTTTATAGAACTGAGCAATTGGGGTCTAAGGGCCTTGCTCAGGGGCCCAACAGTGGTGTCTTGGTGGTGCTGGAAATTGAACCCCGGTCTTTCTGGTAGCAGTCCAACACCTCAGCTACTAAGTTACTACTTCCCATTTTTCTTTGTTCAAACATTAACTAGTCCTTTTTAAAAACGATGAATATTAAATAAATCAAATTGAAATATGCTCAGGGTTCGATTCCTTCTCAGGTCCTCTCCAGTCCAAGCCTTTTCTCTCTTACTTTCTACCCCATTTCATCTTTCTCAGTCCTATTAATAAAGGTAAAAATGGCCAAAATTATAACCCTAAAAAATAACTAATAATCTAAAGGCGGTAATCTGTCGTAGCACTTCGACATATGCGCTTTGGTTGTCCCGAGTTCGAAACCCTGCTCTGGGACTTTTCCTAGAGTTTTCCGCCCCCTTATTCTTTCCCACTTAAATTCTGTCCACAGTTCTATCAATAAAGGAAAAAAAATATTTATACATAACTACTACCCAAATAGAAGTTAATCCACAATAAACAGATTATTAAAACAGTGTCGGTTTAATTGGCCACCTTCTGCCGTTAACATGTGTGCATTTGTGCAGTAACCCACCCTGCTGTCTAGCACCTAATCAGCATTGACTGGTTTGTGTTTCTGCAAGTACGTGTGCACATGCTGTGAGGTGATAATTGCCGAGTAGCCCGGAAGCAAACCCATTTAGGAAGGCTATAATTTCAGTGCCAAGCCTAATTCTATCTTCTCAGACCTGTCTATCTTTCACTATGGTTCTTTTCTCTCCATCAGCTGGTGAAGCTGTGCAGTGGGATGATCGAGGCTGGCCGGGCATACACCAACGCTAACAAACTCCTCATCAACGGCGTCCGAGACCTGTCGCACTACTGCAAGGAGGAAATGATCTCAGTACGTGATGTACTATAAAACTCTTTGACAACTATGTGTTAAATAACAGAGCGATTGAAATTGTTGTGTATGATACAGTAGTGTTGAGCCATACGTGTGTCCATTTTGCAGGAATTTTTGGAGAAATGTGGCGAGAGTCTTCAGGAAATCGTCAACTACCACATGGTAAGTCATGAAACAAAGATGTTATCCATACTGTATCACCCGTATGTTTCTATACCATATGATTCCTAGGACAGTATGTTCCCATGGTCCGGGTGGCCTAACGGTCTATCGTTTCCTGTGAGGCGAGCATGTCTCCAGGGTGCATTACTGTAGAACCATGTGGCTCAGGCTGAAATTTAACCCCCTGAAAAACTTCAGTTCTTCGTCAGCAGTGTTTCACTTCGTCTCTGCCTGATGTGCTCCAGATGTTTTTTTTTTATATTTTATGTGGTGTTCATGTTAACCAATGTTTACGGCTCTGGTGGACCCACTGCATTATTGGGATTATTAATCAATACAGCCATAACAGTTTATGGCAAAACATAAATAAATATATTATTGATGGTTATTATTTGCCATTTACCCCATTGGACAACATATGATCATATAAAAATATGTTCTACATGAAAAAATCGCTCAAGGCCAATGAATTTATAGCATTATTTCTATTTAAACAAACTTTGAAATGGGGTCCCACAGACCCAAACACCACTTAAGGGGTTAAAGTTATGCTTATATGCGGTGCCTGTTCGGACCTATAAATTTAAGATCAAATTCAGAACATTTTTCCTGGAATAGTTTGGTAAAAGCTATACGATTCAATAAATGTAATACATCATAAATGAACCAATCACAGTTTCTCTTCATGAACTTGATAAATGTGAATTTTTAGCTTTTTAGCAAGCTGTAATTAGTACGAAAAGATCAGGAGACATAGAGAAGAGTTATTTAATCCTTTACCCTGGAAGTTAGATACAGAATATATTGCTGACACAGAAAACATCCTTTTCCTGTTTTGAGAAAGAATTAAAAAAAAAAAACGACAGAGAAAGTGGTTGCATATAGGTTTTAATTGACTTTTGTCCATTGGGGGCTATAGCGTTTCTCCTAAAATGTCACAAAATCAATTAATATCACTAATTCGGCTTCCTTTGTCCTGTTAAACACACACAGCGCGAGTACCTGTAGCACAGCCGAGTTGACTGGCTTTCTGGAGCAGAGGAAATGCCTTGGTTGGGGTATAAAGAGTCTGTGGCTTTTTAATTGTCGAGCCCAAAAACTGCTGATTCTTTCCTTTAAGCCTGCAGCGTATGTTCCTGTGTGATTTCGCCTTCATTGTGCTGCTTTTATGGTGCAAGTTTATTCCTGTGATAAATGTTTTTGTGGAGATGCGGTGGAGACGGTGCATTCCTGGAGCTGAGTATGTACGCATGATGTCTTCACATCTTATGCGAATGTGTAACTTGTTTACACAGTCACAGGCTTTTCGGTGTTAGTTCATGATTAATGGTTATTTCTAATCTTGCTCGCTCTGTCCTGTCTATATATCACCCTGACCTGAGAAGACGCTCTTTAGCAAAAAAAGGCCATAATTCCCTCATGTCTCTGGGTCAGAGCGGTTAACCTGTCACTCTGTAAATCACATGCCTGGGTGTTTGCAATAGGTCTAATGCTTCTGCCCAATAAATCCAAAAACCTTGGTTGCAATCTGACAGCCTTACGTACAAGGATGGCTGAAATTTTATTTATTCAGTGTCAATTTGAGGACAAAACTTATATATTGCATCGTATATAAAAAAACATGGCCGAATGATGTTTCACAGAAGACATAATGATAACAGGATTTTTTTTTTAAATTGCTACAAGCAGGAACGTCTAAAATTAAATCTTCTACACCTTGTCGGGGAAAAATGACTGCGAGTGTCTGACACGTGGTCAGGGTGTAATCCTGTGAAGGGGGGAACAAAATATAAGAGCGTGATTGAGTGTTGATGTGTGTTCCTCACCCTCACCCTGACTGTAAAATTGATGCCTCCACTGTGTTGAGTGCAGACAATCTGCGGGCCACAAATGAACCCAAGCTGAATGCTGTAAGTCTGAAATTAAACGAACCAGTGATGACAACGGCTTGGAAAAGCTTCATCACTGCATCCTGACAATATTTATTAATTCACCTTCATCCTTTATCCAGCCAAGGGTTACTCAGTAATGAACAGCAGTGGTAATAACACTCTATAAATAAACGTCATTACTTTTCTCAATAACAAGTAATCAGACTGATTAGTTTCTGTGGTTACAAAACCGTCACTGACAATAAAAAGCGGTGTTACTATAATTAGGTATCAAAATGATAATTTATTCTATTTAGTGGCCATTTTATTTATTTAACCAAATTTAATATTAGGGGCATACAAATTGTTTAACATTTTTTTAAATAGTTAATTTTGCTGGTAATTAGTGACATTAATATTGATGTGACTCGGTTACTAACTCAATTACTATTAGCTCTAACTAATTACTTTTAAGTAACATGCTCAACACCGGTAATAAATCAGCGACCATAAAGCTGTCAGTGGGCAATGCTAATGCTAATGCCAATGCTAATGCTTTTCCACAGTCTGTTTAAAACAAATACTTTAATATAAACGGCCCAAATAAAAACTGTAATTACCACCTATTAATTTACAGCCTTTGTTTCACTGTCGATCCAGCTTTAGGTTTTACAGAAGACTAGGAGGAGTTGTTATAATGCTTATAACAGAGAACAAAGAACCTTCAGACTTTTAGCAGAAGGTCTCTGCGGTTACATAGCAGCTTTTACTGGCCAATCGTGTGTCAGACTTACATGTAAATCAAACCAATAACTTTTTTTTTGTTTCTAAGGCTAAAAAACATAAGAAAAATACATTTTTAAAAATGACATAAAAGCAAGACGTGAACTAGAAGATTCATTAGTAAGCCTAATGCTAATGCTATTTCTATGCATGAGCTGTGAATAGACGTTCTCAATGCCATTATTAACTAATACACTGTTATTATTCAAGCTCAGAAGAGCTGCCTTAATCATTTTTCAATTGTGTAATTGTTTAATAAGTGTAATAAGTGCTAAGGGTACTAAAAATTACCACAACATTTAAAACATTACAGCATATATCCCTTTTTGTCATTTTGGATCTTATAATTATCAGTAATTTTGTCTTTATGGTGTATGTAGACACTAAATTATTTCACGTTAAAGGAATTGGTGGCTTACCGTGTTTGAGTGCTGCTCAGAAGATTATTGTTTTATTTCCCAGCACCACCAAGCTGCTATTGCTGAACCCCTGAGCAAGGCCCTTGATTTTAACTTGGAGAATTAAAAGTGAACGATTCCTAATTGGCCCTAATTAATCATTTTTATGAGCTGTTTTTGGTTAGTGTTATGGGCGTGTACGTTATAGAAAGACTATCAATCACAATCTCTGTCTCTTCTTTACGCTAGTTTCTGTTTCTCGTAATCGTTAGTGCTTATAGGAGCGTTGCGCAACCCTTCGCTTCACATTTCTCACGCTGATCCGAACAGAGCTTCATTTGTGCCATCAAGCCTCTAGGGCACTTTCATCCCCAGACGAGAGATGTAAAGATGATCTTGGATCACGGTCGGGGATCAGTGCTCGATCTTGATTTATTTATTTACTGTCTGCAGTGGTGGAGGGATCCGGTTGCATAACAGCGGCTCTTACTCACCCTTACAGTTGTCATCTTTCACACTAACAGAAAAACACCCACAATCCCAGCCGGTATTTATTTATTTTTTATTTTTTTTGCCGTGCAGTTCCAATTCAGCGCAAATCAATATTGAATTCTGCAGGAAATTGTTACACCGTGGAGATTGAAAAAAAAAATAACAAAACAACAGCTAGTAGGGCTTTTCAAAGTGGTCTGTGATTAGCGACAGGCTACGGTTTAGAGTTTCTCATAGTAAACCATCAGAAAGACGTTAGCGTGAGGACCTTTGGGACATTTTTAGGGTTAGAATTCACATCTGGATACCACGGGGAGTCGTGAGGTTTTGTTTTCCTAGCCATTCTTATGTTTTCTTGAAAAACTGGATATGGTGGAATTGTGACTGTATGGCGCATGTCGTAAACTGCGGCAATGCGAGGTCATTTTTCAGCTTTATGAACCGGTTTCCAGGACCAAATAACATAAAACATTAATGAAAAACAGTGAAGTAAGAGCAGACTGGATGTTATTAAAGTTTTGGTCTTAGTCTTTAGAGACAGCTTGTCTTGACTGAGGTCCTTTGGGGTCTTTTAAGCCTTGTTTTCTTTTTGATGTGCAACTTAAGGCAAATTTTGCATGCCTGTCATTCATTTTTAGGGGTTTTATATTTAAATCTTAGCAGCATCCTAGCACAGTTAATGATCCTCCATTTCCAGGTCTCCCCTATTCTGTTCCTGCTCATTTTTATGACTGTAGTTGACTTCCTTTGGCTTCCTTTGTTTGAAGGTTATTTGCGGGACTTTAAAAGCACCTCGGAGCGTAACTTCTTTGTAAAAGTGTTGTGTGAGCGACCCGGGTTGCTGCTGCAAATTATCGGCTGGCACTACATCAAGAAGCTTTGGTGCGCCCTCTGAAAGCTTCAGGCCACAATGAAACTCTCACTTTCTTCCTCGTTTTTCCTTTCAAGCTCTCTCTCTCTTTTTTCTTAGTCATTGCTGTCTTAGTTACAGCTTCACCACAGTTTTTTCTATTTTTTTCATTAATTAGAGACATAAGGATGTGACATAAGGATATGACAAAAAGAACAAGAGAGGGGGAGGCAGAGATGGAGGAAGCATGCAAAGCACATCCTAAGATGCAGAGGAGGGTGTGATGGCACCTAAAATGGCAGCGAAAACTCTGTGTACTTTGCCGTTTGATGTCACCGCACGGTAGTACGGAGATGCTCACAACCCCACATCCACATACGCAGGCAAAAATAAACGAATCAGAGTGCAACCAGCCCCAGATCACATGTCCATTATAGATGACTGCTGTTTTGGGGTTTAGTGGAGGAGAAAAGGCTAATTCTAGCCTAGCATCGTTAAGAAATAGAATGAAAAAACTATAGAATGCTGTGTAATAGTGTTTAGGGCTGTGCATTGGCAAGTGCCTCACAATACCATACATGGGTCACGATAGAATATATCACGATATACATTGCAATAAATTAGTTAAAGATTGTAAAACATACAGCTAAAATACAGAACATACAATGCCAGAGACTGCCTTATTTTTCACGCCATGTTTTCTTCTGAGACAAGGTGGCTAGGAGGAGGTCGCGTACTAGGGGTTTTAATCAAATATTATTGTAAACGCAAATCAGTTTTAAGCCTAATTTTTGTATCGATACTAGACAAAAAAATATCGCGATAATTAGCTGTATTGATATTGTTGCACAGCCCTATTAGTGTTAATAACATAAGTGCTAATGGCACTTATATATTGGTTTTTAAAAATAGTGTAAGAAATATTAAATAGAATGACAGATGTTTTTGTCTTATAGTAAAGTTAGTCATAGCAAGACAAAATACATGTGCGTGTGAATAAAAGGTTTGGAAGTAGAACAGTTAGATTACAGGGTGAAGAAGGTACTTGGGGGTCAACAGTCCAGAATAATGGAGAGTGCATGCGGGTTGGAATGCTGAGGGTGGGAAACCTGTCAGGAGCCATGTGTGACATAAGAATATCAGTGAAACAAAGCCAGACAAAACCAGACTGAAATAGTTTGGGCATGTAAAGAAAAGAAGGAATAGTGAAAATGGAGCTGCAGGAAAGAGGTAAAGAAGAAGGCCGAAGAGGAAGTATATGGATTAGGGATAGGGCTGGGTGGAGGCAGATGATTCGCTGTGGTGGCCCGTAAAGGGAACAGCAAAAGAAGAAGAAGAAGAAGAAGAAAAAATGATTTCCTAGTGATTCATATATGCAAATATAAACCAGCCCTTTTATATCTGTGACATTTATTTCTGAGCAAGCTTTGCATGATACACGGTGTCACACCATGCAGTGTAGATCGGGGTGTCGGTTGCCTTTGTTCTCCATCCTACATGTTTATTTTGGGCCATATGTGCCTTCAGTTTCGGTTCTATTCCTTGTCACGGTCACTCTCCTGTCACTATTGTGTTCACCTGTTCGGTGTTTAATTTCTGCTAAGTTTTCTTTATACCTTGTTCAGTTGTATCATGTTTTAGAGTTCTTTTCTTTTTTTTTTTTAGCGTTCTTCTCGTGGACCAAACTAAGTTAACACACTTCATTCTCTCACTGATGGACATGTTTTCTTAACCGCCCTTATTTTCAATTCAACGAATTACGTATTATTGTCTTGTTCTTTGCCTATTTGCTCTCAATAAAACATTCTTTTAGACAAAAGCTGTGCTTTTCAGTAGCTGGTTCCTTTTTTCACTCTATATATCGACTTAGAGAGTGATACACAGCTGAAAAGAGATCATCTGTGAGACAAGAATTTGAATGAATGTAAGGAGGTGTGTCAGGAAGACTTCCATGTTGCTTTAGTAATTGCAACATTGCCATCTAGTGGTCATGTGTGGTCATATACCGTGCCAATTTGCTGCATTAGATGGTTGGAGTCAGTTTTTTAACACACAAATATTTTCTATTAAATAATATCATTTAGTAGAGAATTTACCTTTATTAAATAAATAATATATCAGTCTAAAATTTGTTTTGTTTTTCTCCTGTAGATCCTCTTTGACCAGGCTCAGAGGTCCATTAAGCAGCAACTGCACACTTTTGTTAAAGAGTAAGTAGGGGTTATTTCCAACTATATTTGCAATATTATATCACTTATTTGTTTTTTCTAACGATTCTTTCTTTCCACCTTGCAGGGATGTCCGCAAGTTTAAAGAGACGAAAAAACAGTTTGACAAGGTACGGGAGGACATGGAGATAGCGCAAGTGAAAAACGCTCAGGCTCCTCGCAACAAGCCGCACGAGGTAGAAGAAGCCAGCAGCTCACTCATCATGACCCGGAAGTGTTTCCGACAACTCGCCCTGGACTATGTCCTACAGGTGAGTGACTGATCGGAAATAGGAAGAGACATAAAATAATATCATGGATTTTTAATATCAACCAATAAATATTGCTGTATAGATCTTATATAGTATAAAAAAGAGGGGTAGTTAAAGATTCAGGGGGCAGACAGTAACACAAAAAAAGCTTGATGTATCCAAGCAAAGGGCAAATCAAAACAGTATTCAACAGACAAGACAAGGGTCAAAACAGCCCACTGCTAGTATTAGCAGGATTTCTCGAAAAGACGTGTCGGTTGATTTTGTATACTTTATTTAGCAGGAAGTTGTTTTAATAGTATAATCTAACATATAATATTATAAAGACTAGGTTTCCATGGTAACACTGATCAGACTTAATAAACACAATATTTAAAATGTGTTTCTAAATATTGTGTCTTCCAGACAGAAAGACACAACATTTTTTCACTGCATATGAGTGACATAATGTAAGAAATCAGTCACTTAATTAACTTTATTTAAAAAAAATAAAGACTCAAAGAATCATTCCTTTAATAAATTTTCTGTTACTGATAAAAAAACCTGAAATCTTATTATCTACAAACACAAATTTATAACTACAACTTTATAACCTTAAAAATATTTAAAATGCATAAGAAAAAAAAAATCAAATTTAATGGGATGATAATGTTTGTTTACGGTGTAAAATTTAGCTGTGAATAAGTACTAAAGGCATTTTATTGCTCTTAGATTTCTTTTCTAGAGTAGCTTCGGAAAACTCCTTTGTACGGAAGGAATGTTAACGTTTTATAACACATACCTGTATACAGCACATATACGATATGCTAGTGTGAGTGGGACTGCTTAAATATATGTCTAATTTAATATAAAGATATATTATTATAGATATATATTTTTTTATTAGTATTATTCCTATTCAGGGCTTTGCTACGAATTAGATTTTAATACGCAGATGACAATCTAGCTGAGTGGCATTAGGTGGCGCAGTAGTAATAGTATCGGTAAACTGTAGACTTTGCATGTTTTAAACAACTTCATTTCTCCATAGATCAACGTTTTACAGGCCAAAAAGAAGTTTGAAATCCTTGATTCGGTGAGTGATTTAATTTTACACAGCTATCTGAGTGTGTGAATACGCTAATGTGTCAAGTATCTTTATCAGCACCCCGTCTTTGTCCCCCTGATTCGTTCCTTTTTCCTTTCATAGATGTTGTCCTTCATGCACGCACAATACACACTATTCCAGCAAGGATACAACCTTCTGGACGAGCTCGACCCGTACATGAAAAAGCTTGCCGCTGAGGTAAGGCCCCTGTTTCATGCGATGCTCAGCATCAGTTACACGCTATCACAGGGTCTAATGATGTAAAAGAAAGAAAGAAAGCGTCCTTTCTCGTCCCACCCACACTCTGTCTTTATCTTCCCCATTTTATCTCTGTCTGTCCTATAAATAAAGACAAAATGGCAGAAAAATATCTTTAAAAAAATGATCTTTGGTGATGTATAAAGCATTCACTTTATGTGTGTCCCGGCTGCAGCTGGATCAGCTGGTGATCGACTCGGCCATGGAGAAAAGAGAAATGGAGCACCAGCATGCCGTCATTCAGCAGCGGGTGAGTGTCAGTCGTCTATCTTTCCATTGTAGACAGTGGGTTTTTTTTTTTGGTCTTAATCCAGGCAACATCATGCACTGCTGAGAGATTTCACTGACATCTAATGAAATGAAACACATTCTCATACACAGCCTCATTTCATTCATAGTTTATCCTCTGCGATCATTTTGATGTCTGCTGGCATCCATGTGACTGTAGTGTTAGTTTTATGCCGAATTTGATCTACAAAGTACAGTTACCAGTCTGGCGACTTTGGGTCTCATGACATGACATGACACACACAAACACATGCCTACACTATTTGCCACCCAGACACTGACCATCTGTTAGCACGTTGCTAACCAACAGGGCACCGGTACTGTATACTGCGCCCGCAAAGTTAGGAATAAAGAAATTTCCTTTCTTTCACTGTATTTTAATCCAAAATAAACTTTAGTTTATCCAAAACTATATATAAACAGTATATTTGACAAATACATAAAATAGAAAACAGTGTATATGTATAAATATTGGTTATGTATAGTATAGTATAGTATAATATAGTATAATATTTAGTGTAAGAAATAATATAATATTATATTTTTGTATTATATTTTTCCAGAGATCTGGAACATTTTAAAAATGTTATTACTTTCATCTCTAATAGAAAAATTGAAAATGAACAATATGTAAACAGTTATGTTAAAAAAAAAGTGTGTGTTTAAGGACAAAGTTTGTTTATTAGGATGATCCTGAGGTTACTTTAGTGGATTAACAGCAGTACTATTTTGCACCTGCTTCCTGTTTAAGTCAAAACCAATAATTGGAGCATTAATGGACATACGGTTATGTGATGCCACATATACAAAATGTATGTTATTTCCTGTCGCATATTTATTAATAATTATCTTTTTTCCCGTGTCCTTTCTCCACATGACTTTCTCCTCCATTTTGCCGCTATAGACTTTAATGCAGGTGAGTAAATTGTCCTCTTTTTTGTTAAAAATCACCTTTATAATAAACATTTATAATGTCTTTGCATATACAGATTAAACTGCGCTCTTGTAACACATTTTTATCCAAAAATATGACTGACAGGCTTATTTATTCTAATTATTCCCAGTTTATAAAATATTGTTTTTTTGTGCTATGTTAAATGTGTTTATGTGTGTGTTTGGCTTCGAGTGTGAGAAATGGGCAGATACACCGAAACAGCCAAACAACACATGGGCCATGAATGTATTCATCCTGAATGTTTAAAAGTGAATAAGCACAGGAGGTGGTGTGTGTGTGTGTGTGTAAGTGTGTGGTGTGTGTGTGTGTGTGTGCTTTAGAATAACTTTTACGATGCCGTCTGCCTTTTAGTTTGATCCTTAGAAGCTGAGCACTGACAGTGAACCAGCCCTTTGTCTGTGTAAACACACATTTGCATGATGGATCTGGCTGCTGCTCGATTTGTTCATAAATAATCTCGTAGCTGCCGTTACATTTTTGTATTTGGCACTGGACTAGAAAACTTATATAACGTACACAAATAAACCTATATATAAGTAATTCCATCTTTACAAATACATTAGTTTATATTCTGGTGTAATTGTTAAAGCCTGGGAACACAACCAGATTTCGTTTTACATAATCAGAATATTTTCAATATTCCTAGTTTTCATTTGGGTGCAATTACAGTTTAATTTTAGCTTTATAGAGGCCACATGCCTGCTGTTTCTCTTAACATATTAAAACATATATATAAGAGAAATTATTTCAATTATTTTTATCAGGCTGTATAATCACAATTGGGTATAGTTGTGTATTTTTTTTTCATTATTATTAACAAGCGTGTTTAACAGCAGTACGACTCTCAGTATTAAATATGGTTATAATCGAACGTAATACGAGAGTAACAAAAACCTTTGAGACATGCCAGCAGAGAGCAGCGCAAACCTTGTGCTGCCATCTGTTGGTGTGTCTCGAAACTTCTTGATCCTCCCTCATATCAGTATTCAGTATTTCGGGGTGATCTAAACCCAGTAGTTTTACACAGATATGGAGGCAAAAACAAAATATCGTTAAGGTGGTCAAGCCTCAGTTATTTCTAGCTAATAAAATCACAGGCAAAAATGAATATATAGTCTATTCGGGGTGCCACTAGCAAATTTGGGGTCTATGAATGAATATTAGGTTGGACCTCCAACCACAGTCATTCGATATTATTACTAATAAAACAAATCTCTTGGGACCTCCAAAGTGTGTGGGCCCTTAGAATTGTCTCTTAGCAGCACTGTTAAAGGATGCTATGGTTTAATACCACTGGGAAAAATAGCATGAAACAAAAAATAGTAAGGGACAATACAGTATTTGTATTTGACTAAAATGTTAACTGAAAGACACAAACTCGAACACAAACTCAAATCATCCTTATTATCCACAAGTACAAGTCCATTCTTGTACTCGCCCTGTTCCTTGTGGTTCAGTGAGGGCTCTTCAGGTGCATTTAGGATCAGAGGTAAAGTTGGGTACAAGGCCAGATCCACTAATTGGATTAGCTCAGAGCTAATCGAGAAACGAAACGAAGGTGGCATGCCAACAAACATGACTGTAAAATTAGTGCCACCAGCTGTCCCGCCCGTATGCATTTGTATACACACTCATGTGGGGACATGAGGGTCTATGTTCACTGCATAATTTTGGTGATAAATTGAATTTTTTGCTAGCAATCCTATTATTATTACGTTTTCCCAAATTTAGAATAGTTTCATTTTTCACTCCGTTTAGTTATTCGCAGATTAGCGGCTATTAAAACCAACAACTGCTATTTTATTACTGGACCAAGAAACGGACAAAGTAATGTTCAATCTGTTTAATTGTTCGGTTGATGTTCAGCAATGCATCATGCAGCTTTAGTAACTTCTGCCAGAAGATTTACACCTCAGCACCGCCCCCCCCCTCCGTCTTCCACCAGAGAACAGAGCCGCTGCACCCTGAGTTCAGGTCACTTTTATAAAGAAAGTGTGGAGGGATCGTGACCTCATCACCCCACACAGCTTGATGGTCATATTGCAAGCCATTAATTTTATTCCATACTTAGTAGACTAAAAGCTCTTTAGAGACAAGCACCCAGATCAGACGTAGATAAATGAGCTTGCTTGTTGACTGAAATGCGTTTTAGATGTTTTCGGTGGTTTTTAGCATATATTAAATAAACAGCAAGAGTCTAGACACTGCAAGAAGAAGCCTGAAGCTGTTTTACACACGCAGCTGATTTGAAATGATAATAACCTCTGATCACACACGTTTGCAGGCTTTTACGTCATGCGCCCTGAGAAGGCGGTCCATCTGATTTACTCAACCGACCTAACCGAGATTCCTGTGCAGGCCTTTTCATCCCATCCCATCCCTCCCTCTTTTCAATTTTTCTTGTCTTCGATGGCAGTGTTACGATCTTTCCCGGCTGTCCCATCAGCATTTCTGCTGTTCCTGCCCAATTTTACATCTGCCACTCTACACATACACTGACATAAACACAGATCCGTGCAGTATAAAGCGCACACTGGGCTTTTCTCTGAGGCTAAGCTTTATTGTGACACCCCTGGGACTTCCTTTTTCTTCATTCTTCTACAGAGTTATGGTATGTTCGCTGGGGTCTGGCAGCTGTGTGTGAACACGTGGGAATGGGTGCTGTGCAAATATACCAGATGGGAAAAAAAACAATAGGAATAAAAAATATGACACTCATTTTTGATATACTGTATCTGTTGAATTAGCATTCATCAATTTATACTATTTGTTATGTAATTAAATACAAAAACATTTGAATAATTGTAAAAGCGTCACTAGTTTAGACTAGTTGTATTCTTAAGTATAAAAAAAAGTTCTTGACAATAAGTTGAACGTTATTAGACATTGGACATAGAATACGTTTTCATAGTTGTTACATTTTCAGCATTTGGCAGACACCCTTATTCAGAGCGACTTTTATCTCTTAATTTTATATAACTGAGCCTTGCTTAGGAACCCAGCAGTGGCGGTGGTGCTGGGAATCGAACCCCGCTCTTCCAATTAGCAGGCTAACACATTAACCACTGCTTCACCACTTGTAGCAAACTAGTACTTGTACTCCTTACATCCTACCCATATCCTAAAGTACACTTGAGTTAAACCAGTGGTTGCCAAACTGGGGGACCCCTAGTGAGGGCACGGAAAGGCTTGTGTGTAGTCAAAAAAGGAAACAGCTTAAATATAAGGCGAAAATATATGCCATGCCTTGCCGCACCGCCCGGCAGTATTCAGCACGCAGCTTTCGCGCCCCCTCTAGCCATAGTTACTGTGACTTGCTAATCCATGGTGACGCTTCCATCAATATTCCGCTCTATAAATGTGCATTTTATTGAGTTGCTTATGGCTCATGTTTAATCGTAATGTATGTTCACAATAAAAGCACTATAAAAGTATGAAAGGGATTTTTTTTATTAATTGTAATTTTGTAGTTTTTTTGCGTTTAAAGTTTGGGACTCACTTGCGTTAAACCTTTTTAGAAGAGGGTTAGCTCGCTATTCCGTCACAACAGGACGGAAGTTAGCTTGCAAAAAAGCTGCTATAGGAATTCTTACACCCAAATGCTACATCTATTTGTAATTATAGTTGGTTTATAAAAGTGTGATAAAATAGCAAATGCTGGTGCAGATAGTAAAGTGGCACGGTGTTCTGCAGTAGACAGAGGTTCTGCTTTAAAGTGTTTGATAGACTAATAATCTGTTGGCAGCATATTTGGGAACGTTCCTGCAATTGTTATCAGTGCTGGAAGGAAGAGTCTGCACGTGGGGGGACTTGAGAGAGGCAATAATGTTTGCTTGATTAAGCAGGAATCGTTTTGTGGACTGCCAGGCAGATGGACGCTGGCTATTCCAAAACCAAGTACCTACCCCCACCCCTAGATTTTCCCAGCTCCGTTTAAGTGCAACCATCGCCGCGGGCCGGGGGAGGACCTGTGAGCAAGGGGGCACTCGTAAATTCACGGCGCAAACGGTGGTTCAGCTCGGGCTGTGAAATAATGTCTGTGGTCAGGTCAGGGGCTACATGTGCAGAAGCAGGCAGCTGTATGCTAATGGTATGGACTCCGTGGTAGAGACGCAGCACTGGAGCAAGTGTCTGCTGAAAAGTATGCTGCACATGAGGGTGGCACCGTCAGTCGCTTTGAAGTCACCCTGCTGTAAGGTTCCTGTGCATGTTCCTTCATGGAAAGGAGACTGCCGTAGTTCATTCGCTTTAAGTTCTACGTTGACTTTTTTAAAGGAACTGGAACCTTTTTTTTTTTTTTATTTATCTTGATGCTGCTGAAAAAACTTTTTGTCAAAATGAAGATATTAGGGAAGTTGTGGAGGTTTGATTATGCTTTGGTGAGTCGTCGTCTTTTTTGCTTTGATTTCTTAAAACAGTGCATATTTTTATAAACTGCAAAATTTTATCCACATATTTAGATGTTTTGACTATAAATATAAAAAAAATCTATTTAGCTTTATGAAAACATTCCTGTTTATTTGTTAAACCCCACTGTATAATTTGCTAAATGATTAAATGGTTTTTAATTCTTGCATAGTAGATATTAAAGTTAAACGCTTATTTTCCATTTCATCAGCTGACTTTCTAGTCTAATATATTATATTAATAAAATTTTTGTTATTATTACGAATCTAATTAAATTTAATGACCCTGATAATAAATTAGTCTCGGGGTTTAAGAGTTCCTATAAAAAAACATAAAAGTTATTATATTTAACTTGTATGTAAATGTATTTTTTTTTGATATTACAATCAACTAAGCACTTTATCAGGTCTCGGCCATGGATTATTCATTTTGCTGATGTACAGTCGGATTTTACAGATTAAAATCTTGCAGGTTTTGCCACGACATGTGTGCACATTTTCCTGGTGAAATGAATTATTTTTGTAAATATTCAGTATTCTAAAAATGTTGTTATTGTCTCATTTATGCGTTTTTCTCGTAACCTCAATCGTGGACATTAAAGTATCAGTGTGGACTAATAGTGCCGTTTAATCTGTCTTTATGTAGAAAGACCACTGATCAAGTTAACACTATAACACCCACTTCTGTGTGTTTTTCTGTCCATTCCAGGACTTCGCCTGTGACGATTCTAAAGTGGAATTCAATGTAGACGCTCCGAATGGGATTGTAATGGAGGGATATCTGTTCAAGCGATCTACAAATGCTTTTAAAACATGGAACAGGTTAAAAAAAAAACTAATAAAAAAATAGATCTTATATCTCTCAAATTTAGACTATATAAAAGGGCGAACAAACATTTCTTTGGCTCTCTTTCCAGACGTTGGTTCTCAATACAGAACAGCCAGCTTGTCTATCAGAAAAGGCTTAAGGTAACATGATCATCTGCACACTTCTGTAATATATAATCAATCTAAAGAAAGAAAGTGTGCTTAACTTAAAAGATACATTAAACTGATGCATTTTCTTGGGTGTTTTATGCTCAGGATGCGCTGACAGTAGTCGTGGAGGATTTAAGGCTTTGTTCTGTCAAACCTTGTGAGGACATAGAGCGGAGGTTCTGCTTCGAAGTGGTGTCACCTACGAAGTATGTATCTGACCATCATTGTCGGTATTTTTAGGTATTAATATTTGCAGATGTGCAATTAATGAGCCACTGTTTGTTGCTGTTGCAGAAGCTGCATGTTGCAGGCCGAGTCTGAGAAGCTGCGTCAGGCCTGGATTCAAGCTGTGCAGGCCAGCATCGCCTCAGCCTACAGAGAGATCACAGATAACTACTATATAGAGGTGTGTACTCAGCCAGCTGCTTTTTTTTTTTTCATTCAGAGTCGCAGTTTTGGTATAAATAAAATTTTCTAACAGTGAAATCAGCCTGATAAAGTTTTCAGCAAGAATCAGCAACATTCTCCATGACAACTAAATTTAGTATGTTCATTTCAATAAAACTTTTGTAATAAACAATAATTTAGTTAGTTATGTATTTAAGATGGTATATTCCACTTTAAACGTGTCTACATTTGCTTTGTGTCCATGAAATTATGGAATGGGTTATCCTGCTGCTATTTATGACCTCTCACCTGATTAATTGTGTAAAAAAAAGGGTAAATAAAAGGGAATACGGTATCGTCAAACAATAAGTATCCATAAGTCTAAATCAGTTGAATAACAAATGTGTATTAAGGCAATTAATGGCTTAAGATCTTCATCCTAGTGTTTAATTTTCTTCTCCTAGCATTTGGACCGAACGGCATCTCCCTCCACCAGCAGCATCGACTCGACCATCGAGCCCCGGGAGAGAAGCGCGAGGGGGGAGAGTGCGCTGCAGAGGGTGGAGTCTCTCCCAGGAAACGAGGTATGCTGTGACTGCGGCCAGGCCGAGCCTCGCTGGGCCAGCATCAACCTGGGCATCTTACTGTGCATCGAGTGCTCCGGCATCCACAGGTAACACCTGGAACCCTTGTGATGTCTGACAGAATGGAGTAAACATTGTTATGCAGTAACAATTATGGCAAGAAAAAAATGCTAACTGTTTACATCTATACTATATTGCCAAAAGTTTGTGGACACCTCACTATTAAATCCATGTGTGGTTCCTCTTTAAACTTTTTGTATGTTGTTGCATTAAATTATTTCTGTGCACAAAAACCCTGAGCTCCATTAAGACATGGTGTGTCCTGATTGGAGTAAAAGAACTTAAGTGTTTTGCACAAAGCCCTGATCTAAACACCACTGAACACCTTTGGGATGAATTGGAACACCAAATGCACTACAGACCTCCTTACCTGACGTTAGTGTCTGATCTCACTAATACTATTGTAGCTGAATGAACACATATCTCACATTCCACCTCCATAATGTAGTAAAAAGATTTACTAGGAGAGGAGATCTTAATCAAACAGCAAAATGGGGAATAAATCTTAATTAAGAGTATTAAAATCACACGTCAGTGTCCACAAACTTTTGACTTTATAATTGTGTAATTACAAGATGCTGTGAGACAGATTGTTAGCCCTTAGGTACATAAAATAGAAAATTAAAGTGGTAGCTCGGTGGATAAGACGTTGATCCAGCATCACCACGCTGCCACTGTGGGCCCCTAAATGAGGTTCTGTGCACATTGTCTTTGATCCTAAAGTGTAATTTTGACTAGGAGAAACAATAGAAGGTTTATATAGTTATGAATATAGTTGACTCGTCCCTTCGACGCCACCACTGATCTGTAGATGTAGATTAGCGGCGCCACCCGGCTATCCTTTTGCAACCTCTCTTAACGACGCTGATGACAGAAAAGAAGACTAAAAGACACAGAGGCATTCTGTATTAGCAGACGCAGACAAAACAGAAACTGTAAAGCCGAAAGCAGGGGAAGTGTTTGAGATACAAATAAAGATAAATACACCTGTAGGTAACAGACTTGGGTTCGTGCCAGAAATGTATAATCATTCTTTTGTTCGATTGTTTAGTCAATAAGATTAAGGCAAAAGGTCAATCCGAACCATGCAGAACAGATGCGGGGGATGAAAGACGCTTAAAAAATGGCTTCTCTGTGCTGTGTGTAATGGAATCCTGTGTTTCTGATGATGTAGGAGTTTAGGTGTACACTGTTCGAAGGTGCGCTCGTTAACACTGGACTCCTGGGAACCAGAATTAATGAAGGTAATTAAACTCCTGTTAGCTTTTTGTATTGATTTGCAGTTTTCGGAACTGGGCCGTTCTCAACCCCTCTACCTATTTCACCTCCATCCTATCCTATCAATAAAGGATATAAAATGCCCCAAAAATAATCTAAAAAGAAGGTATTTTAAATATATGTTAAACATTGTTGTATAAATAGTGTTAAATGTCGCTTAGTAAAATATTTTTTAATATACCAAAGCTTAAACAGAGAGCGCGAGTCCCAAATTTAATTCTGGCTAATGGAACTTTCATGGTCGCATACCGCTTCTTTTTTTTCTCTCGCTTATTTTCACATCACTTACTTTTCTATTCACTTAAAAAAAAAAAAAGTCAAAATCCTTTTAAAAAAAATTAAAAAGAAGAGCAAATTAATTATATTAAAATACATAAAAAAAATATAATATTAAAAAAAATATAAAAATAAACCAATATATATTTTGCTTGGGTTCAAAATACATAGAAAGCAAAATATATTTAAAAAATGATTTTGAAATTATATTTTTAGAGAAAAATGTATATATTATCAAAAATTTAGGGAAAATAGTTTTATGTAATATATTTTGTAATATATTTTAGCGAATAATATATTTTTTTTTTAAATATAAAAGCATAGATTATTATTATATATATATAATAGATATATATATATATATATAGATCTATATATCTATATACCTATATATATTGAAATATATCTTATATACCTGACATTTATATATATATATATATATATATCATAATATATATTTATGTATACCATATGGTATATTACCAATATTGTTACTTATTACTAAGAACTATTATTTATCTACAATGTTCTTACCTTTTTTGCTCTCTCTCCTTCTTTCTCTCTTTCTCTTTGTCTCTAGTTAATGTGTGAGCTTGGAAATGCAGTGATTAATCACATCTACGAGGGAGCCTGCGAAGAAAGAGGTCTAAAAAAACCCGGACCCAACAGCTCGAGGTGAGTTTACACGTAACGTAAATGTAAACACGTTCTCGTGTAAATACTTCCTGTTTGGCTTTTTTAAAAATCATAAGAGTTTTTTTTTAAAGGCAAGAGAAGGAAACCTGGATCAAAGCGAAATACGTGGAAAGGAAGTTCCTAAAGAAAATGTGTGGCTTGGAGTCGCTGGTCGAAGGTGGCAGGAAGTCTCATCACTGGCACGTGAAGAAGTGCAGAAGAAATAACAGTGCCATCGGAGCACCCAAAACTCGACACAAATACAGACATGACGGAGGAAGTGTGTCACCCGCTATCTTATCCACAGGTACTTAAACAAAACAAACCAAACAAAAACAAATATACTTCAAAATATCCAAACAAAATGGCCAAAAAAATGTATCTTCATAGATATATATTCTACAAATGCATTTTGGACATGTTTTGTATATTATTAAACATATGAAAAAAGGTCTAGGTGCCAGAATCAATGGCGTCCCACAAGTCAGCATGCTACCCACTATGCAGTTGTTGTTTTTTTTAAGCTCTATAAGTTTCCCTTCAATTTCACTCCAATCAAAGCTCCTCTGGATACATTAGGAAATCTTTTCTTTACTTTCACCGTAATAGACAAAGAAAATCCCAGACACATCCATATATAAACATAAATTAGTCAATCAGACAAAGGTTCATTCTTTGCTGATCAAAGTTTGTGTGTGGGTAGATATAAAAGCCTAAATAAAATCTACTGGTCATATAAAGTGATTGAGTCTGTAAGGTTGGAATATATTTTGGTTAAAAGGGACTAGATTTATTAAGCTTCCCAGACACAACATATATTGTACATACGTTTTACATATATTCAAAATATATTTTGGCCAGAAATAATATATAATAATTGTCCTTTTTTTCGTTTAAAAGCTCACAAATGCAACCTGTAACATAACCGAGAAACCTTGAACGAATTTGACATTATCCGCAGCTGATAGATGAATAAAGAACCGTACTGTATTTTATTATAAATAAATGTTTACTCAAAGACTTTTAAACTGTTTTTTTTTTTATTTCCTATGTTCTATTTTCTGTTTTCCTGCAGCTGCTGCAGCAGCCAAATTCCGCCGAGAATCGCTTTTCTGTCCCGACGAATTGGACTCGCTTTTCTCCTACTTTGACACCGGCTCCGGGCCGCGCAGTAAGTCGTCACACTGTTTTGCGACCAAATCTTATTCATGCATGTTTGGATGTAAAATTCTTATCTGAAACTACTGAGCTTCTGCACTAGCTGTGTGGTTGAGGGGGTGGTGGAGTGAGTAACGTGTCCGTGGCTTGGCCCTCTTTGGCCCCGCAGGTCTCAGCAGTGACAGCGGACTCGGCGGCAGCACAGACGGCAGCATTGACATCCTGGTGTTCGGCTCGGTAGTGGACAGCGTTACAGAAGAGGGTGAGTACTTTGGTCCTAAAACATTGAGTACATTAGCAAAGATTTATTGCATAACATTTTACCATCACATTTATTTCTCATCCACATTCTTCTACAAAAAATGGGTGTCATGATTATGTGTAAAAAAACTTCTGCCATTTAACACAACCGACAGAAATATTGAATATATTTATAGCGTCTTTATATTCTTAGCAAAAACTTCGAAATTCTTTCCCTTCATGCCATGCTGCAGAGTGCGAAGACTCCTCGGAATCTAGCGGAGAAGTGGAGGTCGAGCACGAGACATCAGACCCAGAGGACGTCCGAGAGCTACATCCCAGCACGCTGCTCTATAAAGCCTCACAAACCCACAACCTGCCGGTCATGGCTGAGGCGTTAGCGCATGGAGCAGATGTCAACTTCGTGAACGAGGAGAACGAGAGCAGGAGCCCTTTAATACAGGCTGTGACAGGGGTAATCCCACCCACGCCGGGGCTTTCACTGCTGCTTCACTTTACATCCAGCAGTAGTATATAAGTGTATTCCCTTCACACACATCCTTTACGCTAATATCTTTCTGTCATTCTTTCTTTTCAGGGTTCTTTAATAGCCTGCGAATTTCTGCTGCAGAACGGAGCTGATCTGAATCAGAAAGACGTGAGAGGACGAGGTCCACTACATCATGCCACATCTTTGGGCCACACAGGGTGAGTTTCAGCATGGATTTATGCCGTAGACATTATAATATATATATAATAGTTATTTATAATATATATAAACCGTTGTTGTTAACACACTAGCCTCATATAAAGACAAAAAAACCCTGTCTTGTCTTTGCCAACATCCAGTAGGATTAAAATATCAACAATACTGTGTTTAAGTTCACATCTGTCACATCTATAAAGTATAAGGATCAGGACAGGTGATGAGTTCTTTTCTGTCCTTCTTTATGCCCTGCAGGCAGGTATGTCTGTTCTTAAAGCGAGGAGTGTCTCAGACGGAGGTGGACGAGGACGGTCAGGACCCTCTAAGCGTTGCCGTCCAGGCGGCTAACGCGGACATCGTGACTTTGTGAGCATTAGAATTCTTCTTCTTCAATAAGATTTAAAGTGGGATGAACCTTTTCACTACCTGATCTAACAAAATATTCCTCCGAATAATTTCGCTTACTTCGAGCGTACACGCATGTCTATAAATAACGGCGGTGCATCTATCTTACATGGTTAAAAACATGTGAAATATAAAACTCCTGCGTCTCCTTGATCTCCAAGCGATTTCCAAGATTCCTGAGTCCCTCAGAGACTTCCAGACTCTTTACACTCCCGGCATTTTTACAAATATTCCAAAGACTCCATAAAATCCCAGTGTTTTGGATAATCCGATGTTTTTCTCAGTCATTTTCAGTTTGCTGGGGTTAGATCTGTTTGATTCTAACCCCGTGTCCGCGAATCTATTTCGCAATACACGCGCATGTCACAAAATTATTCCGAAGGACAGCATTCCGATTAAAATATTCCCAGTGAGTTTTTACATGAGACGTGATTTATTCCGAACTGGTGTTTACATATTAATCGTTTTGTGACATGCGCTCAGCCGTTCTGTCCCTCCTTGAAATGTATTATTACCTGTTTTTAATCTAGTAAAGATGGACGCATTGCATTATTTCCCGAGAAATGGCATGCGTGTACACTCGAAGTAACCGAAATAAGTTGTTTACGTATGGGAATTTTTATGTGGATATAATGGTGAGGTGTCCACAAACTTTTAGCAACAGTTGATCATTTGGGTGAATTAAAAATGCTACAGAGAGTCGTACAGGGTGGGTTTAAATGAGGTTAATCCCACCTTTTCCAGCCTCAAATTTTAATCCGATTGGACATTTTTATTCTGATTAAGGACCATTTTTTAAACTCAATACATGTAAATAGGGCTAGTGGTGTTTGTTCTAGCTCTGTTAACACACTATGCTTTTATCTTTATGTCAGGTTGCGTCTGGCTCGGATGAACGAGGAAATGCGCGAAGCGGACGGACCCTTCGGACAGCCAGGTCAATACCCCGGCAGTAGCCCCACCGAGCAGCAGTACAAGAAGTGCATTCAGGAGTTTATCTGCCTTACCATAGACGACTGCTAGGGGGAGCTTTCGAGCAGGGTTGGGGGGGGGGGGGGGGGGGGGGGGGGTCACTGCAGTAGCAAATCCATGCAGCTGAACTTCGTGTTTTACGACAAAGATTAATTAGGGGGAAAAAAACTATTCGACATGTTATAAGCTATAAAACGTTCAGTCCTCGACCCCTCTTGGCTTGATGGCGTTTACCGTTGGCCATCAGAGCAAAGACATCGTGTGCTATTCTTTTGCCATTATTGTGCACTTTCCCTATCGACAGTATTTGTAGTATTTGTGTATGTTTCGTTTGACTGTGTTGTTTAGTGATTTTATTTTATTTATAAAATTCCACCCGGAGAACTAGTGCAATGCTAACTGGAATACAGAAAATCTGTATGCGTGTAAATCTTTTTTACTTGTTTAGTTGCGAGTATCGGTTCACTTTCCCTATAAGACGCATGATTGGATTTCGTTGGAATTTCTAGATCCTTTAAAACATTTTAGAATAATTCCAGGTGCCGGTTTAGAAGCTCAATTATTTATCAATGCTGCAGCTTTGTAGAGTTGTACGAGTCCTCAGAATGACATACTGTCGTCACTGGTTTTCTAAGCTTTTCGTGATGGTCGACTGCTAATAATTGGTTTTCTGCATGCAGAACATGCGTGTGCGCATGATTCCTTCAGCTGCCCTTCTTCGGTTTATAGAACTGCATGAGGTTTTTAATGGCATCTGGTAAAACACAGTTGGGAAACCACTTTTCACTGGACATCACGCAGTTAGAAGTGGAAATTTAAGTGACCACGATCTGCTATAAACTACGTACATACATATGAGGTTAGATGAATGGAATTGCCCGTTAAGGGCAGAGCAAACATATTAGCTTTCTGTTTTAGAGGGCGGGAAATGATGCGCTTGCATCTACAACAAAACAAAAGAGTTACAGTTAACCATGTCCCATATTTGGGACTGTGTTCAACGTGAACTTTTATAACTTCCTCTGAATTTCTGTGGTGTAAATAAGCGTTACTGTTCCCACCTGCTTGCACTCTGCTTTCTACCGTGGATCCTTTTACTGTTCCGTACACATCGGTCTGTACAATCTGTTTTAAAGTCCTGTATTTGAAGATATTATTTAGGTAAAATCACTAAAAAGAAAGCTGAAAGAATAAAAAATGATGATGCTCTTGGACCTCTGGCTTTGTTCTGCTTTTGGTCTTTATTTCCAGTTTCTGTTTTCACTGCATCTCTCTGTAGAATTATATAAAAAAGATTTATATTTTGTTTGTTTCCAAATTCGTGAAGAGGAACCACATGTGGATATAATGGTGAGGTGTCCACAAACTTTTGGCAAAAGTTTATTATTTGAGTGAATTAAAAATGCTACAGAGAGACGTACAGGCTGGGTTTTCTGCATGTGTGTGTGAGTGTGTGTATGATGGGGATTCTCTGTGTCTACATGGTTTGTGAGTTAATGCTTTTCATTGCTCTTTGTGCATTAGTGTAAATAATATTATAATAATAATACTAAATGTATTTTTATGTAGCGGCTTTAAAAGTGAATTTCTGAAGCACTTTACATATAACGAGATACAGAGTTCAAAAGAACTGAAGACCGGACAGATAAACAAATTTAAAAAACAGTAAAAAAGTAACTTAAAAACATGTCAAAATCACAGATAGGCAAAAAAAAAAGTTCGTTTTAAGAGATAATTTAAACATCATAATTCAGCATCTCTAATGTTGATTGGTAGAAAGTTCCAGAGTTTAGGAGCATAAGCGGTGTCAGGTCACATCACCGGGCCAGAATCAGAGGACCGTAAACACTTCATCACTTGGGGCTCACTTGGGGAAGTGGTAGCGCAGTGGTTAAGGAGTTGGACTGCTAATTGGAAGATCACGGTTCGATTCCCAGCACCACCAATGTGCCACTGTTCAATTGGTGGCCCTTCAATTACTCAGTTGTATAAGAGATAAATGTAAGTCGCTCTGGATAAGGGATTCTGGAAATGAAGTAAATTTAATGTAAGCATAACAATATTAAAATCACTATGGAACCCAATGTATGGATTCCAGAACTAGAGTGATGTGCTGTCGAGATCTGGTCCTTGTCAGGATTCTAACTGCTGCTGAATTTTGGACATGCTGCAAGCAGCGCATGTAATCATGTTATGTCATGTTATTTGGAAAACCTGGGTTTGAGGCCCACCGTCGCCACTGTTGGGTCCTTGAGCAAGACCCTTAACCCTTCCTGCTCCAGGGGTGCTGTATCATAGCTGACCCTGCACTTTGACCCTAACTTACTAACCGGGATATGCGAAGAAAAAATGTCACTGTGTTGTCGAGTATATGTGACACATAAATCATTTCCCCTTTACGAAGTTCTTTTATTTTGTTTAAACCTTAAGACCGATTCATCTACATTAAGAAATAAGGCTCGTATTTGGTAAGGCTTTTGCTAAGAGTATTTTCTTGCACCAAATTGAAAACTAGAAACAGGAAACCAGGTTTTTAATCTGTATAATGTTTCATGGTACAGTTTTCTCTCAGGACTAGTTGGAGGGCTTATAAACACATACACAACAAGCTAAAAGTACACTTTCCTTATCTTATGTAAGCTGTGTTCTCTTTATAGATGCCAGTCATCATCAAAGTCCTCAACGAGTAAAGCACAAGGAAAAAGTGAGTGATGTTTACTGGTCGGGACTGGTGAGGTGTGGTGTGGTGTGGTGTGGTGTGATTGTGTTACTGGGAATCAAGTCTCTCTGTGGTGTGGGGTTTACACATTTCTCCTCTCACTCTCTCATATCTATATGAAGTACAATGTATTACCGAAAGTTTGTGGACACCTCACGATCAGATCCGTCGTCATTACATTATTTCTTCACTGGAACTGAGAGACCCAAACTCTGTTCCAGCATGACAATACCACTGTGCACAAAAAAAACCCCTGAGTACCGTTAACACATGCTCTGTTCTGATTATAGTGGAAAAACTGGAGTGTTCTTCACAAGGTCCTGATCAGGAATAAGATCATCAAAATCACATATAGTTTTGTGTCCACAAACTTTTGACAATAAAGTGTGTGAGTGTGTGTATTAAGTTGTCTAGGAGTCCCCGGTATGGACTACCCCGGTGTGTCCTGTGATCAATGGTATAGAAAACGGATTGGCGGATAATCTTCTCTGTTTGAGCAAAAACTTCAGAGGAACTGGAACTGCTTAATGTGGATAATTATAGTTCTAATTATAGGTGATCTCCCTGGAAACACATCTCCACCAGATGGCTATCAAGAAATGCACACACGCACACACCCATTTGAACACTACAGACTATTTAGAGAAGCCAGTTAGCCTACAGTACAGGTTTTAAGACTGGTGGGAATCCGGATGAATTGGAGGAAACCCTGAAACATCTCAAATAGTCGCCCGATTAGAGTATCCTTAAGCTCTCATGCTAGTGATCACTAATTAGGGTTAAATATCATAATTTGCGCTTCAGCTTGTGTTAGGCTATGAGTTAATAATAATAAAGAAAAATAATGGTTTCATGCATACATGTACTTCTGAGGTTAATCTGGTTTATCTGGCACATGAATGAATATATATATATATATATGATAGCTAATAATACTAAGTTACTTTTTAAGTAAGTGTTTTATTTCTCTTATACCGCAGAAATTTTCCTTTACTAGCAATAATTTATCTTTTAAAGAACATTAATTAAATTGTTTTTTTTTTTTGATTATACTTTGTTTTTTTTAGTTTACTTTGTAGTTGTTTGAAGCTACAGTGATGTGAAAAATCCATGAGAAATGTTCGAACTTGTCATAAACATTCAAGGAATTTACGTAGCCGTCACATTCCAATATCATCTTAAAACGAGCACATTAAGATCAACAACGTGCGAATTAAAAAAAATAAAGACACCAATAAACTTGATATGACCTGTGAATTTAGCAGAGCTGTGGTATTTAGTTGAATATAAGATTTATACTGACAGCATTTGGCAGACGTCCTTATCCAGAGCGAATTACACTCATCTCATTTATTCAACTGAGCAATTGGGAGTTAAGGACCTTGCTCAGGGGCCCAGCAGTGGAAATTTGGTGGTGTTGGGAATTGAACCCTGACCCTCCGGTTAGGCGTCCATCACGTTAACCACTGCTTTACCACTTCCCTGTTACATACCGGTTAAAATGCACGTGTACATGAAGGCATGAAACTATCCATAATGCTAGGATTTACTAGATTTAGATGTTTACTAACTCTGTGTCCTGTTTTAGATATCACCCCGGTCAGTGAGATCATTCGGGAGCTTCCGTACGTGGCTTAACACAAGTCCGAAAACGTGAGCTGAGTTTGGTCCCAGAGTCAAGCTGAGCTGCTTGGGATTTGTAGATATTCATAAATATTAATGCTGAATTAAGCCTAAAGAAACATTTGTGGAAAAACAAAAATCCTTTAATGATTGTGTTGAGAAAAAAATAACAGGAAGTGTTTTGTACATTTTTATAATCAGGAAAAAAAAAACTAATTAAAATCTGATTTTGCTTTGGGTTTTTTTTTTGTAAAAATCAAGACCCAGACAAACAAACTGTTTTAAAGTGTTTGTCATTAGTGGATAAAAGCAATTTTAAGTCAAGGTTATTTTATGGATCATAATTTGTTTGTTTTTGAAATGATTAGTGTCAAAATATTAGTTTCTGCAATGAAATATATGTTTTAAGTTATGTTTAAATAAAGAACTTGTTTTGTGCACACAGCAAATTATACAAAATTAAAAAAATGTCATGTAATATTATTGAGTTTATTCTTTTATTTATGTACTTTTAGGCTTTTAAACCCCAAAACATCTGCATGTTCCTGACACTGATGGTTTTTTTTTTTAAATTCCCTTTCTACATAAATAAATGTTAAGTCAACCAGTGTGTACACAAAATCAAGAAGAAGAAGAAGAGGAGGAGGCGGAGGAGGAGGAAGAAAAGCCATGATCTCTAGTCCAAAAAAAAAAAAAAAATCCAGTGCAGTGCTAAAACAGCTTTTAAGTTAATGAAATGTATTCTTTATGAAATGCTAATTTATATTAGAAATCATGGTAATGTTGGGGAACCCACAGAAAACCCATGCAGCTATTGAGACATTTTGAAAATTTTTAATATTAGGTTTTTTTAGTTCCCATTTAAAAGTGTTTTTCCAAACATATTAATTACGAACCTCATTTCCCGGTATAAAGTGCTTATCCAGCTTCCCTTCCTATTAGTTAGTTTATCTTTTAATTTCCATTTTTTTATGTTTTCCCATAGTTCCCATCACACGGTGATTTCCCACTTGTATTTACTGGTAGACTCAATCCTCAGCATGTGACTTACGTAACACATGCGCATACGCCCCCTGCAGGTCATGTGACCAAACAATGCTTCCTTTTATCTCTCTCCCACTCTCACGCGTAGAACGCTTACCTAGTGATGACGCTTTTAAATTAGGATTGGCTGTTTTCCTATAACGACAGTAAACCTATCCAATCAGCACACAGTTCTTAGTGCATCGTCAGTAAGGAGGCGGGATTTTGACGGAAAAGAGGTGGGAAAGGTAAGTCAACTGACAGCCGTGATGTAAACCCCGAGTTGGCTAACATATTAGCCAAGTGTTTTTTCTCGAAACGGTTTTACAAATAAACTCCGGTCAGTTCGTTCGTAAAACCTTAAAAAAAAAAACCTGCGAGTGTTTAAAGAGGTATGTATTTATTATGAAAATTGGTTTGTTGTTTGTCATTCGTATTAATCGTGCGGTTGTAGTGACAGAGGCGTTTTGACAGTTCCTGAGGGAGATTAGCATGTACGGCTAACACTGTTAGCTGAGAGACCTTTAACTACTGTTAGCACGAATGCTAACTGCTTCAGTGTTCTTAGTTCAGCGTTTTTTACGCCCGTCGCTAACTGAGTCGAACAACTGAGCAAAAAGCTTTGGCTCTTTTGGCTTTGTTTTATTTATTTTATATTGTTTTTAGACATTTTATTGAAATATAAAGGCAGTAAAACAAGCCAGCCGAAAATAAGAGTGTGGGTAGGGCAGAACTGATGTCAAGTACACACCTGGGATTTATATTTACTGGATTTAACATAAACCCGGGGTAAAGTTAATTTAGAGATTTTATTTTGATTAGATATAACACATTTATAGACCTGAATCAATTCATTATCCTGGGTAAAATATGATTAATGACCTGGACGTTCTCTAGACTATAGGGTCTCAAGGCAAGCTCGACATTTATTCATTAGATATTTATTAATTATTTTACATTTACATTATTCTAAGCAGATGCTTTCATCCAGAGTTATGTACATTTATCCCATTTGTTTATCCTAAGTTAACTAAGTAGTGCCTGGTGGTTCTGGGAATCGAGCCCACAATATTTCGATCAGCACATTTGCATGTACATTTGTAGCATTTTGGAAGACGCCCTTATCCAGAACGAGATCTGAACAATAGAGGGTTAAAGGCCTTACTCGGTGGCCCAGCAATGGTAGTTTGCTGGTTTTAGGAATCGAACCCATAATCTTCTGATCAGCAGTTCAGCCCATTTGGGGTATTTTGTCAGACGCCATCATGCAAAGCGACTTACGTTTATCTTTTATACAACCGAGCAGTTGAGAACTAAGGGTCTTGATCAGGGGCCTAACAGTGGTAGCTTGGTGGTTCTAAGAAGCGAACCCACAGTATTCTGATCAGCACATTTGCATTAACATTTGTGGCATTTAGGCAGACGTCCTTCTATGGAATTTCTTACATTTACCTTTTATACAACTGAGCAGTTTGGGGTTAAGGGACTTGCTCAGGGGCCCAACAGTGGCAACTTGGCAGTGCTGAATATCGAACCCTGATCTTTGAATTAGGAGTCCAACTCCTTAACCACTGCTTCCCAGCTCCACCGAGCCACCACTGTTGGGCCCTTGAGCAAGGCCCTTAACCCCGAATTGCTCAGTTGTATAAATGTAAGTCGGTCTGGATAAGGGTGTCTGCCAAATGCTGTAAATGTGATTTTAATAATAACAGCGAATCAACAGTGTTTATAAAGGATCACAATTTAAATATAATTTAAATATAAAAGCTTTTTTTCATCTTTTTTTTTTTTTTTTTTATCTACCTCAAATACTAATTCCTGTATTATATTTAGCCCTAAAAACTGCTGGTAGAAAAGTAGGATCTGCAATATCACTTGAAGCGGATCTGCAGTTGATCATCCCTCATGATTCGATGTGAGATGATTTGCTGATTGCCGCTGCTGGACACACAAATTTAAGAGCGTGATTTCGTAACTAGACTCAAAAATAGCTGATAGACTTATAGGGAAAGGGCTGCACCATATAATTATTTTTTCTGTGCATTTTGTCTGTAACGTTAGACATTTGATTTTCCGCAATAGTTTATGTCATTCCAGTGTTTTATAAAGGATATTTACACACCTAAAGTTTAATTAAAGAGCTGGTGACAAAACATAAGCCTTTGCAATGTTACTAGTAAAATCTGTCATTGATCTAATAATTTAAGATTGCCTTTTTTTCCCAGATGAACAACAACGGGAATAAAAGAGCACCAACCACAGCAACGCAGCGCCTAAAACAGGATTACCTCCGAATAAAGAAAGACCCCGTCCCCTACATCTGTGCTGAACCACTTCCCTCAAATATACTGGAATGGTAAAAGATCCTATTTCCTCTTTTGCACTAAAGGCTCTGTGAACAAACACACTGTGATAGCAGGAATGTGGCCTTGTCTAAAATAGGTTTGAAAATTAATGCTTGCATGTTGATAAGCATTTTGTTGTGTTCATCCATGTTCCAGGCATTATGTTGTACGGGGACCAGAGAAAACACCTTATGAAGGTATTGATGGTAAACTTGGGTGCATCTGGAATATAAAGTAGCATGTAGTATATTTAAAAAAAAATCCTAATTAAATCTTCATCCATTTTTGTCTTAAGGTGGTTACTATCATGGAAAATTGATATTCCCAAGAGAATTTCCCTTCAAGCCACCTAGTATTTATATGATAACGCCGAATGGGAGATTTAAGTGCAACACAAGGTGAGGTTTACAACATAACTGACAGATTTATTCCATGTTGCTGATTTTTGTTTAATGATGTCAAGATATAGATGGTTTGGGTCAGTGGGAAAGATCAACTCATTTGGGTTTGGTATTCCACTCATACAGGTTATGCCTCTCTATTACTGACTTCCACCCAGACACGTGGAACCCTGCTTGGTCCGTTTCCACCATCCTTACAGGGCTACTAAGTTTTATGGTGGAGAAAGGCCCCACGCTGGGAAGCATCGAAACCTCTGATTACACTGTACGTATAACTGTTCCAAAAAGCAAGATCTGTTCAGGATATTATACCATAATATGAAAAGAATATATTTTAAGGTATTGTTTTTAAGCTACTGCATCATGCAGTAATTCTACCGAAATGAATATATGGTGAAATACTCTCAATCTTTTCTATCAGAAAAAACAGCTGTCAGCCCAGAGTTTGGCTTATAATTTAAAGGACAGAATCTTTTGTGAACTGTTTCCTGAGGTTGTGGAGGTAAGTCTTAAATATAAAAGCTCATCCATCCATCTTTCATCTTTCCATTATTTGCATTAGTTAGTGTTTTAAAGTCACTGGTTGCTTTTGCATTTAGAGAAACTTCCTCTGCATGCAGCTGTGCTACCAGTTCAATTTCAACATTGATTCTTTTGCAGGAGATCAAGCAAAAGCAAAAAGCCCAGGAGGAGCTCAGTTCACGGCCGCAGGCTCTGCCCCTTCCAGATGTGGTGCCGGACGGGGAGCAGGGTCACTTGGGGCTTCCAGAATTGAATGGACACGTCCCTTTGGGAGAAGCGGTTGCTCCACAGCACCTCGCCCTTCAGCCGGCTAACCGCAACCATGGACTTCTCGGTGGTGCGCTTGCGAACCTGTTTGTTATCGTGGGCTTCGCTGCCTTTGCTTACACAGTAAAGTATGTACTCCGGAGCATAACCCAGGAATAAAACCGGACCTTTCTAGCAAACTGGCCTGAAGACACTTTTTCTTGTGGCCATCAAGTGACATTCCTTCTTAAAAAAAAACCCCAACAACTTACCAAGACCACAGCCCTTCTAAAAATCTGGATGCTTTTGAAGGAACACAATGCAGCAGAGGATTTGGCTGTAGATTTCTACATGATTTCTGGATTGCAGCAAAGACATTGCACATGACCACTGACCAATCTGCAAAAGACATTGCACATGACCACTGACCAATCTGGGTCAAAATATTACTGATTAAAAGCCCAGGCACAGAGCTGATGCAAGGCTGCCGTTATGCTCAGTGTTTTGCCACTTTGACTATATTGGTGGAAACCACAGACCAATTTCATACTAAAAAAATTTTTGTGTACACATTGGAGTTTGGGTGATTCAACCAGCTTTCCTCCCGTTCCTTCAACTGGTTTTTATTATCAGTTTTCACCATTAGTCCTTCCGACACCAAATATCTGCTGGTCCGTGATTTGAGTGGGATGACGTGTTTTCCAGACACATTTTTTTTCCTTATTGTTTATGAGATCTCTTTGTACCGGCTATTTGGAACCTCTACTATACATACTACCATAGGATGATCAATAAGGGAGGTAGAGAATGCTATAAATAACACGCATCAAATAAGATATGTACTTAGTCGTGTTTAATATTTTACTCGTATTGTTATGTAAGGCAGGAGTCGGTGGAGTGGTGGTTAAAATCCCTTTTGCGCTTTGTGAAAGTGGTTTAATAAAGAATGCTGTTATGATTTGATTGAAATTGGCCCCATCTTTATTCAGCATTAAAACATACCTGTTTAAAAAATGTCTTTTTTTTTTTTTTTTTACCAAAGGAGGATGCTAATATTAAACCGTCTAATTCGTATTATTGTGTTATTATATAATATTCCTGTTTAATGTTAGATGTCATATTAGTAGTTTGCTATTAATGTGTGTGTGTGTCTGTGTAGGTACTTTTATATGGTTTAAATTATTCTCAACAATTAAAGTTATGCATTAATATTAATAATTTTGCCTATTATATGATTAAGCATGCACTCTTATGTTAAATCATTACTGGATAACATGAAAGTCACATCGTTTAAGTCTCTTCGTGAATGCTATTTTTAGGACAAGGTAAATGAAATATTTAGGTAGAATTAAATCTTTTTCCAAGATGTTCTCCAAAGCTGTGTATTCAGTGAATGGGGTGGAGGTCCCCACTGTTTATTAAACGTTACAGAAGACTCGGCTCAGTAATGCCACTGGTAGGTGTGCTTCAAAAAAGGCATTGGTATTGTGCATTTGTGGTATTGTGCGTAACTTTTAAAGAGTGTTGTGTGTGAAATGTCCAGGCGATCAGAAATACACAAAAGATCGCATAGTTTTTAAATGTTGATGTGTGATGTAAATATTACCGGTTTGACTGGTAGCTGCATGATTTTAGACACAGTGTCACATGATGATTGCTTATTAGACGATACACTGATTTCTTTATTATAAGAAAGTCAATGATTTTTGTTGTATCATTAAATAAAATTCTTAGGGAAAATGTCCAGATCAGCTACATGCAATCACTGATTTTATTTAATTTATTTAATTTTATAATTTTATTTCCATCACTGTATTGATACATTATTTACAGGATGTTAGAGTGAGTGTTAGGACAGGCTGTTCCTGTCTGTTGTCTCCTCTCCGGACACAATAAGTCATCTTCATCAAATCACAGGCTGTACAGCCTTGATGGTGGAGCGCTGATTCCGGTGAACTTCCGATTATAGACGTTGCGTCGGCTCTGACGCTTGGGGACGCTACGCTCAAACGGTTTGCGCATGCGCAGTACTGCGGGCAGGAAGCCTGCGTCAAGCAGCTGATAGTCGAACTTGGACTGTTCAGCTGAGAGTCGGCTGAAAATTTTAAGTTGTTTTTTTAATTAAAAAAAAAAAAAACATTTTAAAACTTATTTTATTTCCAGGATTAAAAGCCGACTCGACACTCTTTCCGAGTGAAAAGTTGATTTGTTTGTGAACGAGTGATGTGGGTTTGATTTCGGCTGCTGCTGCGGACCGGCTCTATGTTGAACGCTAGCTAGCTATCGAGCTAACAATGAAGGCCTAATACGACATCAGTGGGATTTAAACCTCTCCACACTCGTCCGCGAAAAGAGGACTAATCAACTCAGGTACGCCACCTTTCGAGAAGAATAACACATATTTCGTGGTTACATATATATATTTTGGTTATAAATGTTTTTCTTATTGATTAGCGTCGTCTGACTGAAGCTAATGTTGCTTTGCTATAGAATGAACGCGTGAACTCGCGTGCGTCGTTGTGTAAATATAATAAATATGGCATATCAAATGGTTTCTCCGGTGAGCCTGTAGTGTATTTTATTTATAATAAATGTAGAATTCGGGGTGAGTCAGTGGAATTCTGATTGCTGGATGAGTTGTGGCTTGTTGCTGCTGCTGCTGCTGGTGGTGGTGGACGTGAATCGGGGCAGATAGTGTCGTTCTGTAGAAACGGGTGGAGTCGTTTTAAAGCTAATGTAAACACTAATCCTGTAGTTACCCCCAATTCCCCAATGCCAGGGGACATGGGAATAGAGTTGGTCTTTACTGAAAATAGTCCAGAAATATTGCATGGGTTTAAAGGGTGTTTATGTAAGCACCCATTTCCTTAGCATTGTTGCCCAGGAGATTTTGTGTGTGTGTGTGTGTGTGTGTGTGTGTGTGTGTGTGTGTGTGAGTGAAATTTCCTAATCAAGATCTTTTAGCATATATAAAACTTTGTCCCTAGGATAGACAATAAAAAGTGCAATTGTAATTCGAAAAAAGATACGCGTATCTATCTCTGTGTGTGTATGTGTGTGTGTGTGTGTGTGTATATATATATATATATATATATATATATATATATATATATATATATATATATATACATATATACATATACATATACATCCATACATACATACATACATACACAACGTAGAAATATATATATATATTTAATGTGTGTGTGCTTTATATCAGTTTCTGCTAAGCCAGACAGCATATATATATATATATATATATATATATATATATATATATATATATATATATATTCTATGTATCTAGTACCTATCTATCTATCTGTGTGTATGTATGTATGTATGTATGTATGTATGAATAGATGTGTGTGTGTGTGTGCTTTGTCAGTTTCTGCTAAGCCAGACAGCAGTATATATATATATATATATATATATATATGTGTGTGTATATGTGTGTGTGTATATATATATATATATATATATATATATATATATATATATATATATATATATACACAGCCGAGGGTTTACAAGTGAACATGATCTCTTGTGGGTTCTCCGGAAGGAGCACAATGTACGAATGAAGGTTTAGCTGTGCATTATGCAGATTGCTGGATTATGGGAATGTATTAGGTGACATCAGGGTTCGAACGCCTAACATTTAAACCACATTCCAGGTGGAACTATTGCTGAAAATGGAGAGAAGATTTGGCTAAAGTCGCTTGCTCTTCGGTGTATTTATAAGTTACAGTGATGGAATTGGGTAAGAGAGTGATTTAGGGTGGATCTGGTAGCTTGCTTAAGAAAAAGAAGGTTTACACATACCAGGAATTTGTTGTGGTGACAGACGCTTCCACAGTACAAACAGAATGACAGTGACAAAAAATAGGAAACAACACTATAAAAAATAAAAGGAAAGTATACAACATACAAAAAGGCAGACCCATTTGTGTGTACAGGTGTGTCGTATACAAATGTCAAGTATGTGTGATAAGTAAATAATGGTGTTGTGTATTGCATCTTTACTCCGGTATTAACTTAAAGGATCAAATATCCCTCAGGTTTTTATTTACATTTCTGGCGTTTGGTTGACGTCCTTAGCCTGAGCACCCTCCGTTTTTCTGTTTTTCCTATCCAGCTGAGCGGTTAAGGTTAAAGGACCTTACTCAAGGGATTGAACCCACTATCTTCTGATTAGTAGTCCAACACCTAAACCACCACTTTTTCCCTTCAGTCTGTTTTCTTGAATACAAACCTTTTTCTTTTTTTACTTTGGTGCACACATTCACATATTTGAAGATGTATAAATAAATAAATGTTGGTCTTCTTCTCCAGGCATGGCCTCACAGCTGCAAGTCTTCTCTCCCCCGTCCGTGTCTTCCAGTGCCTTCTGCCGGGTGAAGAAGATGAAGGTGGAAAGCTGCGCATGGGACGCTGAAGCCTACAGTTCTTACAGCTTCAACCCAGCTCCTGCGCTCCCATTTAGCACCTCGGGCCTGGTCTTTCCACCTGCCTCTCGTTGCCAAGTGGTGGTTCGTGCTGCTGACAGCACCGGCAGTCACGCTCAGGCCCACCGGACATCCCACAACACCCAAGCGTCAGACCTTCACTCCAGCCGCGGGCAGAGGTACGGCGTGAAACGGAAGAACGAGGAGACCGAAAGATCAGCGGGTGCTAACAGTGGCAGCGGCAGTGTCCAAATCCTCGAGGAGCTGTCGGCGCCAGCGTTTTCCGCCCGCACGGCTGCTGTCGGCACCACGGCCCAGTCCATCGCCCACTCTGCAACAACCACCAAGAGCAGCAGCTCAAACTGTGAAGGAGACTACCAGTTGGTACAGCACGAGATCCTCTGCTCTGTGTCCAGTAGTTATGAAGTGCTGGAGTTTCTTGGGCGTGGCACATTCGGACAGGTGGCTAAGTGCTGGAAAAGGGGTACCAATGAAATTGTAGCGATCAAGATCCTGAAGAACCACCCGTCATACGCACGCCAAGGACAGATAGAGGTTAGAAATGCAGCCTATTTTGTTAATCGAAGAGGTGAAAAAGTAAAAAAAAAAATTGATTACTTGGCAACAAATCTTAAATCTGTGATTTTACTCAGATTTATTGTGCATACTTTGGCTTTAAAATAAGCTCTTCATGTGCAAATTTAACAGCATGCCCATTAATTTGCTTAACCCTCATTACTCTAAAACTGGTTTAACTTCAAAATAGTTCAGTAGCTAAAACAAAAACATGTCTGGTATTCGGAGTGCATAATTTTTGTTGAATGTCACTGTTGAATGTCTGTTTTGTTCTTTCCTTCCACGCCTCAGGTAAGCATTTTGAACAGGCTGAGTGCTGAGAACGCAGACGAATACAATTTTGTGCGCTCTTACGAGTGCTTCCAACACAAAGGTCACACGTGCTTGGTGTTTGAGATGCTGGAGCAGAACCTGTACGACTTCCTAAAGCACAGCAAGTTCAGCCCACTGCCTCTGCGCCACATCCGGCCCATCCTGCAGCAGGTGGCCACAGCGCTTATGAAGCTCAAAAGTTTGGGTCTGATCCATGCTGACCTAAAACCCGAGAACATCATGCTGGTGGACCCTGTCAGGCAGCCGTACAGAGTGAAGGTGATCGACTTTGGCTCGGCCAGCCACGTCTCTAAAGCTGTGTGCTCGACCTACCTGCAGTCCCGCTACTACAGGTGGACCCCATTTTTAGTTGCATCTAACAAACAGTATAAGAACTTTTTCATGTCTAAAGCTCTTTACTACGTTTTTAGAGCACCTGAGATCATCCTTGGCCTGCCTTTCTGCGAAGCCATCGACATGTGGTCACTGGGCTGCGTGATCGCTGAGCTTTTCCTCGGATGGCCTCTGTATCCCGGAGCATCTGAGTACGACCAGGTGACATATCGCTCTTTTTAGATCAAACTAAACTACTCTCTGCGTGCAGTAAAAAAAAAAGGTTAATGGATTCGGCTTTTGCGCAGATCCGCTACATTTCGCAGACTCAGGGTTTGCCAGCAGAATATCTCCTGAGCGCTGGCACAAAAACCAGCCGCTTTTTTCACCGAGGTCCCGACTCCAGTTACCCACTGTGGAGACTAAAGGTGGGTTGTTTTGTTAATTTTTTTGTAACTTTTTTTATAATGGAAAAATTAATGCCTTTTGTCTTCCATAGACTCCAGCAGAGCACGAGGCAGAAATGAACATTAAATCCAAAGAAGCACGAAAGTACATCTTTAATTGCCTGGATGACATGATGCAGGTACTTGAAATAAACAATAGGACTGTGTATTGGCACAGGCCTCATGATACGATATATATCACGATACAACACAACACAATATTTTGCAATACTGTAAAACAGATAAAAATACAACAAGTACAAATCCGGAAATGCCCCTTATTTTTTTTCAAGTTTGCTTCTGAAACGATGGCTGTATGTGTCAGCGATATCTACAGGAGCAGAGGAAGAGGTTATTTGACACAGGCTTTAAAAAAATATTTTACGCAAACGTAAAACAGTTTAAAAACTACTTTTAATATGAATCATTTTTAAAGGTTAGAATATCGTTATGCTATTGTGGAAAAAATATTATGATAATTAGCTGTATAGATAGATATATATTTTTTACACAGCACCAATAAATAAACATATTAAAAAAAGAACACCTTAAAAACCGCTTTGTCTTGTTGCTGCTCTTGTTACAGGTGAATTTGTCCTCTCACCTGGAGGGTACAGACATGCTGGCGGAGAAGGCAGACCGGCGGGAGTTCATCGACCTGTTGAAACGGATGTTGCGGCTTGACGCCGATAAAAGAATCACCCCCAACAAGACCCTGGCACATCCCTTTGTGACTATGAGCCATCTGCTTGACTTTCCTCACAGCTCTCAGTAAGGACATGCAAAGCAAAAGATTAGGAAAACTACTGCATAAACAGACATTTGGGTATGCATAGAATTTGAGGCTCTGAGCACTTATCCTTTTCTTTTTTTTTTCAGCGTGAAGTCATGCTTTCAGAACATGGATCTGTGTAAAAGAAGGAGCAGCAGTTACGACAATGGAAAAGCTCTCTTCGCTGCTAATACTGTTTCTGGTGCCGCAGGCAACCTGACCGTGACCTTCAGTAGTCAGCTTAACCAGAACACCCAGGTACGGCTTAACTGCTGACGTTGCACCATATGTGTGTTGGTTTAGTGTCAACAGCGCTGAATTATCTTTTAAAGCTTGTTCAACTTTCACACAAAGGGACGACGCAGGGTTTTTATAGGAATACTACAACTATTTTTATTTTTTGCATATTCATTATTAAACTTGGAAAAAAAGCTAAATATTACAATTAATATGAACAATCAATTAAAGTTCTTTTGTTGCATTACGTAGTGGAAAAACTTCAGTTCTTGCGTGTTATAACCTTCAGGTCACTTCATAAATATTACTTTTATATGTTGATTAGAACACATTCCTGTCTATGTTGTCAATTTCTCGCTTCTGATTGGTCAGAAGGTAGTAATGTTACTTGATTTTACATGAACTTGTTTGAGAAGAGCTCAGGTAAACTGTGAAGAACATTTCTGAACAGAGTCTCGAAACATTGACAACCTTTTTTTTCCCCCAAAAGGTTTCTAAAGGTAAAAAAACCTGTTGTGTTGCTTATTATACTTCTTTAATTGCTCGTTTTCTCTATCGTTTTTCCTTGAAGGTTTCTAAAGGAGTAAGTCGTTATAGCTGTTATGTTACTTATCATACTTCTTTAATTGCTCATTTTTCTCTATTGTTTTCTCTTCGAGGTTTCTAAAGGAGTAAGTTGTTATAGCTGTTGTTATACTTTTTTTTAATTGCTCGGTTTTCTCTCTTGGTTTTCTTGAAAGGTTTCTGAAAGAATAACCTGTTATAGCTGTTGTGTTACTTGTTTTAATACTTCTTTAAATGCTCGTTTTTTTTTTTTTAACTCGATGCCAGGTCATGTTTGTCTTATTCTCGATTTCTAAGAACATCTTTAAAAACACAGCATGTTTACTCTTTTATCCCCGGTGTGCATGTTTTCCACACATTCCCATTGCAGAGAGCCAAGAACATGCTGAAGTCGACAGAAACAGTAGTTGTAAATGCGGCCTTATTCTTACTTTTAATCATTTTGACAGTGTAGAGATTAGATAACAAGCTATTGTAAATTCTGTCCTCCCCCGGTGGGGTGGTAGTTGTAGTTCTTTAAGACCCCCCTCACTGGAATGATTGTGTGTGTGTGTGTTCTCAGGTTCCCTCAGCTGGAGGAGCAGTGCCTCTCCTCAATTACCAGCCAACTCTTTATCAACAGGCCACCATAAACATCCCAGGTCTGACCCAATCCAGCATCCCTCTTCAAAGCCGGCCAGCTCAGCTGTGTGGCCAGAGCGAGCCATTCCAGCAGACCCTTATTGTCTGCCCACCCACTACCATACAGGGTAAAAAAAAAATCATTAGACAACTTTTTTTTTCTTAAATTGCTTTATATTCATTTAATAGTAGATGTGAAACTAATGGTAGGGCTGTTCACTGCAAATAGCATGACATGTTTTGTCTTAAAGCAGCAGTTTGTAAAGACCTTTTTCTCCGTTTTTTTAGCAATCTGGCTGCACTAATCATTCACTATATACAATATACACATACGTGGGCAGGAATTGTATAATTTAATTAAATATATAGTATCGATATAAAAGACACTTTAGTTATTAGAATTTTAATAACTAAAGTTATTAAAATTATACTAACGTTTTGTTTAAAAAAAGAAAAATGCGTCCAAGAGCTTAACTAATAAGTTTATGGCGGCTTAGCAGTGATTTAATTCCCTAGTTTTAGCATTGTGAATTGCATTTGAAATGTGTCCATGGTTGTGATATTAACTTTCTTTCTTTAATTTCATTTTTATTTATTTTTTTAAAGGCCTTTCATCTTCTAGTAAGACCTCCAGCTACCCAGTCAGGATGGAGAATGGTGTTCCTGTGGTCCAGCAAAGCCAGAACATGCAGCCAGGCATGCTCACCCAGGTAAATCTGTGTGTGTTTGTATGTGCATGTGCGTTCATGTCGGTGTCTGTTTGCAAAATGACCGATCGTCTCTGATTTGATCATAAACGGAGGTGGCAGGGAGAGAAAGGAGGAGGCCCTACACTTCCCAGTGAAATCGCAGCCTTGTATTTTGTTTTGTTTTTTTCTCCTTGCAATTTGCTCTATTTTTTGGGGGAAACCCTCATCCACAGGATTCCTGTACGCCCCTGATGGTGGCCACATTACATCCACAGGCAGCAGGTGTGCCCATTGCCGCTCAGTACCCGCTACCCCTGGCACTGGGCTGCGGGGCAGGAAGGCCTTCTCTCCTGGAACAGACAGCCACCGTGCTGGTAAAGCGAGACCCACCCAGGACTCCACCACTAACACCATCATCTTTCATCCCTACCATCCCTCTCCCCCCAGCTGTTGGAATCTTTCTGTGTGTCCACCTTTCTGTCCGTCCACCTTCTCTATCTTTTTATCTATCGTTCTTAGTTTCTTTTTTTCTTTTTTTTTTTTTTTTTTTTTTTTTTTTTTTTTTTTTTTTTTTTTTTTTTTTTTTTTTCTTTTTTTTTCTACTCTGCTGTATAAAGGCAAAATAAACCAAAAATGGACCACAGTGACCGAATTTATCTGGCCAGTTTCTTCGGATGCATTTAATGATCTTTGGGTTTTGCCTTTGTAAGGTGGTTAAGATTATTCTGTTTTTCCACTACTTTTCCACCATTTCTCCAGTTTCTCTTATGTCAGCTCGTCTTCCGTTTGTCCCTTTCCAAGACTGTCTTTTTCAGCCCCCCCCCCCCCCCCCACCCCCCCCCCCCCCCCCCCCCCCCCCCCCCCCCCCCCCCCCCCCCCCCCCCCCCCCTCCCCCCCCCCTCCACCCCCCCCCCCCCCCCCCCCCCCCCCCCCTTCCCCCCCCCCCCCCCCCCCCCCCCCCCCCCCCCCCCCCCCCCCCCACCCCCCCCCCCCAACGCCCCCCCCCCCCCCCCCACCCCCCCCCCCCCCAGCCCCCCCCCCCCCCCCAACCCCCATCCATTCTCTCTCAGTGCAGGTCTGCTCCAGGCATGGGACGCATGTGCTGACTCGCCCGTTTTCTGCTGCTTGCAGCTTCTTGTCGTAGTGTTCCCCCTCCCCCACCTCCCGCTCTTTTCGTTTTCTTTCAGGAAAGGAAGGTCACCTTGTCCACAGCACAAAAAATACTCTCATTCTTCCTCATAGCCCTGTTGTTCCACAGGTCTTCTTTTCTGTGACATTTTTTTGATGACCTGTTTGCTTTCTATGCAATGTCCACTTTTTTTGTTTTCATGCATAATCTAATCTGTTTTTAACAGCTAGTACTCCTTCAGCAGGTCACTGGGCTTCGACCGCCTGTGTAATTTATTTACCCTCCATCCTACTTTATTTATTAAATGCTTGCGAAAGGTTGTTGCACGGCGTGCTGGTCTTGGCTTCGTTATGTGATGAAAGTAAGCCTGTGCTTCCGCAAAAAAAAAAAAAAAGCTCTGGCCTGTTTTTGTTTTTTTGTAAATCTTAGAAAAAAGAAGCACTGAACGTATTGCAGATCAGGATTGTTGCATTTGCTCTGCGCTTTAACGTGTGTAGTCACACGCAAGCTACCTGCATTTCATCTGCATGCTGGTGAAAGGATTGTAACATCATGCCATGTTCATTCGGTTATTAATTATACGTACGTGTACACAGTCTTTAATGTTTATGTAGTCAGTATTTTATTGCGAGTATTAAAGTACCCCTGATTTTTTATATTTTATAGCGCAAATATAGAGAAATAATGTCAGATAATTGGCGAAGAACATGAAATAAGACTCCTAATAAGTATGCATAGTGTTGCCAGGTGCGCATTTTCCGTATTATATTTTAATAGTTATATACAGCTACAATGTTTACATATACAATACACACACGATGTTGATGTATCTGTGTGTGTGTATTTACGCAAATGTATATATTCCCAAAACACTAGATTTGTCTAAGACTCCACATGACAATTTTATCCAGGGTTACTTTAAAAGATACTGTTGTAGATGGTGTAAAAATGTAGAGCAATGAGGTTACTTAATAAAACCTAGAGATTGTGTGTGTCCTCACAGCAGGCCTGGCAGACGGGCGCGCAGCAGATACTCCTGCCCTCTGCCTGGCAGCAGGTCCCAGGCATGGCCCTTCATGGAGCAGGCACGGCATCGACCATCACTGATTCCCCGCTTGAGACCATCCTCTCGGACAACTCTGTCCAGCAGACGCCTGGCTGGAGGTAGGCATGGTGTAGTTTGGAAAGAAAATCAGTGGTACTTTTATAAATCATGCAGCATATTATCAAATATTTATCATATATTATCCGACATTCTTTAATTGCTAATATTAAAGACATGTTACTTAATAAGAGCCGCCTCTGAATCATTTATGACTGTTGCGGTTATTTTTACACACTTTTGCATGTAATAATAGGATAAAATAAAGGAATGTCCCCAGCATGTGACTTATTGGAAAAATCAGTGAACGTTCACGTAAAGCCATATTTCATGGTTCTTATCTAATGGTTTTAATGGTTCCTTCAAGGGCTTCTCATGGTACAGTTCTTCAGCAAAACCCTCACGTTCTGGATCCGGCCCAGTCCCTCGGCTGTGGAGTGTCCAGTACTGCTCGGCCCTCACAGAACAAGAGGAACAGAGCTCGAGGTGCAGACAGCAGCACCAGGTAAACGTTTTTTGGTTAGATTAGATTCTTTGTTGCACGTAGTTATAAAGCAACGAAAATTAGTTAGAATCCAACCAGAAGTGCAAAGTAATAGTGTATAGACAGATGTACAGATGTATTTATGACATATAATCTGGTAAATACATTCATACTATATACATATAACTATTAATTACAACTATTAATCTTCAGGTTATAAAGAGAATCACTTTCTCTCTCTCTCTCTCTCTGTCTCTCTGTCTCTCTCTCTCAAGTGAAGTTTTTAGTAAGGAAACTGCTGTGGGGTTAAAGCTATTATTTTCCTGCTGCTCTGCATATGAACTTTTCTCCACAGGGTAGGGGGGTAAACCCATTTACATGCTGGGCAAGAATTAACCCGCTGAAGAAAAAGATTGTTGAGAGGATTCATTTGGATTAAAATAAAATAAAGATGTGATGTGTAAAATTTTATGACTAACTTGTCATCTATTCCTTTTTATTTTACTGTAGCCTTTCCTCTTACCGCGTTGCCGTCTGCCAGCCAATCATCATCTCCGACACACCAAGCCCGGCTGTTAGCGTCATTACCATTCACAGCGACTCAGATGAAGAGGATGAGAGGAAGTTTAACCCTGCCAGGTAAAAAACACTTCCTGTTTTGGCTGTTCATAAGAACTAGATCTTTAAAAAAGCCATATTTTATTATATTCGAATGCTGTGTGCTTCTTTTGAATGTTGTGTAATGGGATGCAGTATACTGTAGTAATTATTTAAAAAAAGAACAAAACACCAGCAATAATTGTGCAAAAAAAGTACATCAAAAATATTATGAGCAGTTTTGTTTCTAAGTTCGTGATGCTAGATGAAAATTGTTTTTTTAATATCGTGTGTTTATTACAGCTCCAACCAGAGAGCCAATGTTATAAGCTGTGTGACTGTGCTGGACTCGGATTCCTCCACCGCAAGTCCTCTGACCCCTTTGCCCCGAAATGGCATCGTAAAAGCTCAGCCGTCGCGCCTCGCTAAGTCTTTAGCGATTGTTGTTCCGTCAGTGAAAATGCAGCCAGAGGAAAGCTTAGTATCCACCAAAGCAGCTCCAGGTGAGTGGTTACTATAATCTGCTTTTAATAATACGTGAACACAATTCACGGTAACAATTACAATTAACTTTGTGTGCCATATGAAGGAGTTGCATCGCATCCCTACATCAAACCGAAGCGGGTGGCCACACGTCAGCCTTGTAGCTCAGGAGAGAAGGTAAATCAGCAGGAGCTCAGCAGAACCCAGCCACTCAACCTCAGCCAGGTAACAACCTGATTTTGTATGTATTCTTGTGAAAGTGGCTCTTAAGGTACACTTGTTAAGTAGACATGACTTAGAAAGGGGTTTGAAAGAGTCTACTGTCTTTGTGCTGTGAAAAGAACAATAAATTAGCTGTTATGTGTGATGGGGAGATTATGGAATTTCTAAATATGTTTCTACAGACTACAGTTTCAACATCTCAAGACTCCACTAGCGCGTCTACACTGCGACGCCAGCAGACCTATCCGCCTTCCTCCTCCCAGTACCACTTCCAGGAGGCTGTGTCCTTCACCGGTGCTCCTGCTCTATACCCGTACCCCAGGTCCACCCCTCGCGCCATGGAGCAGCTACTCGTCCACGGCTCGTCTCCTTCTGTTCATGCTCCTGCCCGCCCCTACGCACCCGGTCTGATCTCCAAAGAGTCGGTCAATGGCATTGTCCACGGATTGCCCGCCCACTACCAGCAACACTTTCCTGCCCACCCGTATGTGGGTTCAAACACCAGCGCCACTAGAGGAAACGGAACTTATAGTAGCTATCAGCTCAGTCCCGCCCGAGTTCCTCAGTACCCGTACATCTGAGGCTCGCCACGGAGAACCGAGCAAGGCATAGCGCCCACCTCCTCAGACTTTCCTCTCCCCGTTGAAACTGCTGCAACTGTAACTGCTATTAACTATTTAATTGAACTATTTTAGAGATTTTTTTTTTTTTTTTTTTTAAGGTTGATACTTAGAAATCTTCTATTTTACCGCTCTCAGTTTGTATCCTTCTGAAAATGTCCTGCTCTGAGTTTAGGGTTAAGTTTTATGTTCTATTTTCTTAGCACAGGAAAAAAAAAATGTGTTAAAAAGAGACCTTCGTTAGCAATAGAGGAACACTATTAAAGATGCTGACTCAAAACCACGACAGAAGTCAGGTACAGCGTGCCTCCTGCTGTTCTCAAATCTACTACTAAAAGTTCCACACTAACCTGTTAACCCACTTTCTCCCCCTCTAGAATTGTTTTAATGTTTTGTGTTCTGTTTAGGTCCTCTTTTATACCGTTTTAAGTTATGTTCCCTCACTGTGTTTTGTGTTTTACTTTAGTGGAAACTGTGTATTGAAATGACTGAAAAGAACTGGGAGGAAAAAAAAAAAAAAAAAAAAAGATAGCGAATGTGTACGGTGTCCATGTGGCTCCATTATTTAAATCAAGACTTAACTGTTATTTAATCTTAAGGCAAGGTAGAACTGTAGGACGTACGTTGTGCTGATTGTTAAACGATAGATTTCGAACGATTTCCTGGTTTGGTTCCGAGTCGGGGTTTTTTTTTTTTTTTTTTTTTTGTCCTGTTAAGGCCTCTTGAGTTATGGGGAGCTTTAGAACTGTGATTTTTGTCGAAGCCAATGATAACGTACTGACGCAGAAGATGTTGATTTTGTTTGTGGAATTGATGTGATGTTAAGACTGTGTTTTAATGCTGGAGAGGAGAAGCTGCTTCGCAGATTGGAATATGTTAACACCAAAAATGATGAAGTCCAGGGCACAATAATGTTGAGCTTTTAATCGTGTTTTTAACGTCACCTGAAATAAACCACATCTGGTAGACAGACAGGTTGGATTTTAATCAATGAACAGTCACTGGCTGATCCTCTGCTTAGAACAGCACATTGTGGTCTTAATTGTTTTGCGCTCTCTAAGATAACGTGCCTTGACTCTCTCTCTCTCTCTCTCCGTGTTTGGCAGTTAATTTTCGAAGTCAAGAGAACATAGTCACAAAAACTACATGAAAACTGTGTGTATTTTGTAACGTCAATTTACCAACGTGTCAGAAATCCTCCGCTGTGATCCCATCGAATAAACAACACAATTCGATCCTGGTTTTCTTGTGTGATTTTAAATCAGGGTCTTTATTTATTTATGAATGTATTAATTAATTTATTCGTTTCTTCATCTTTTAATAAGCACCGTTTTTAAAAAGCTCTGGGCGGAAACCCCGATCGGATTGGGAATACAGTCTATCACAGCAGATCACGTATACACACATATACATAAATTCATCCAACTCCTGGATTAATTTGCCATATTATTTACTGCCATATTTTTAACCTGGAAACCAGCAAACTGATTTTTGATGTAATCTATTTAGAAAAATACTCGCTACCATCTCATAACACAAAAAGGCTACACGTAAGAAAAAAATGACTATTAATATTATTTTGCATTTAGGATTTTTCTTACAGGGGAAAGTCATATTTTTTTATCAATACTTTAAAAAATATTGATCATTATTAGACGCATGCACATACATTCCTGATAAATCAATATTTGTTTTAATTCGCTCCATGTGGCATAATTACGGGTCTTTTGATTTGTAAAAATGTTTCACACTGGTTGAATATAGGACTATTTATCCACATTTTATCACCAGTCATTTAATTAGTAAGAAAATAAATCAATTGATATAATTTTTTTTTTATTTTAATTTTTAAACATTTTACTAACTAAAAAACTTATTGATCCTTATTATCTTCGTGCTCGGCGAACACGTGTTTAAGATTTTGTGGCGCGGCTTTTACATACATATCGGTAACGACACTGAACGCTTAAAGGAGAATTGTTAGAGCTCCGACAATGTTCAAATATTTATTTAAAAAAAATTAAAATAAACGTCAAACGCTTTTCTAATATTTTTAATTGTAATAAATTAAATAATATATACTGATATGTTTTATTGATATGATGTATAATCGTCCACACTGTTTAGTAATCTAGTTTTGACGTGCGCTTATAGTGGCGTATATTCGTCCATACTATTTAATTACGGTAGTATAAATATTTTTATTCCAACATACTGTTTAGTACGTTAGTATGCTGTAATGTTATTATATACAGAAAAATTATCTACACTCTTTAGTTTGCTAGTGTGCAGCGGTGACTATACTCTGGTTCTGTAGCCGTTCCAGGTTTTCTGCCCCCCGTTAGCTTCCTGCCTGCGTCAGCAACCTGAAGCTAACCGCGTCCTGCACAATGTCTGAGGAGAAACTATGACAAACTGAATGATTCTTACATTAAATTGCTTCATGCCTGGAATTTTAGCTAATTTATTTATGGCAGCAGTATTTATTTATTTATCTCGGCAACAAGGGAAGCAAGTTGGCGGTGCTGTTTTAGCCTTTTAATGCTATGCTAACTGTGTGCCTGAAGCTAATAATGCACGAGAGGGAATTATAAACGCGTCGGTGCAGCGCTTGAATTCCGGGTAAAAACGTTAATTAACGCGTTTGTTTTTATAGATTTATACATTTAAACGTGGAATTATCAAATAAATGTCTTTTCTTTATTAAACAAATGACACTGCACATCTTGACACGTTTTATTTTAGTGTATTAAACAGGAGGAATTTTGTATTTGGTGGCCACAATATAAGACTTAGACTAATTAATTGTTCCAGGATGTCATTATTTTATTATTTTATTTCCTGTACCAAACAAAGCTATGTATGCATTTAAACTGTCCGTAAATCAGAGTTTCAACCCTCTTTGCTTTCAGCTGCATCACCATGAATTTTGCCCGACTTGTGTGTCGCCACAAGACCGCCCTGGTGCTCGGTGTCCTCTGCTTCTTCGCCGTCGTCCTCATTTTCCTTGCAAAATGCACCTCAGAGACGCTGAAACCTCCAGACTCGCCTGGTTCGGCCCCACATTCCCAACCCCGACCTGAGCGTCCAGCTTCGCTTTCGGACGTCAAGGAGATCAACGCTTTCCTGGTGGTCCTCATCACCACGGGTCCGAAATACACTGAGCGGCGCAGCATCATCCGCAGCACCTGGCTCTCGAAAACCGACCCTGATGTTCTCTCTTTGTTTGCGATTGGCACCGAGGGCTTACCGTCCGAGGACATGCGGACTTTAGAGATGGAACAGAGGCGTCACGGCGACCTTCTTCTCCTCCCCGAACTCCGTGACTCGTATGAGAACCTGACGCTGAAGCTGATTCACGCTTACTCGTGGCTCGATCAGAAACTGGACTTTAGGTTCGTCCTGAAGGCTGACGATGATACGTTCGCCCGTTTGGACCTGCTCCAGGAGGAGCTGAAGACTAAAGACCCCAGGCGTCTTTATTGGGGCTTTTTCTCCGGCAGAGGCCGCGTGAAAGCGGCCGGGAAGTGGAAAGAGAGTGCCTGGGAATTATGTGACTATTACATTCCGTACGCTTTAGGTGGTGGTTACGTGCTCTCTGCAGACCTGGTGCGCTACGTGCGCTTGAACGCCGCTTACCTGAAGACGTGGCAGAGCGAGGACGTCTCTCTGGGCACCTGGCTCGCGCCCGTCGATGTGAAACGGCTGCACGATCCACGCTTCGATACAGAGTACAAGTCGAGGGGTTGCAGCAATAAGTATTTAGTGACGCACAAGCAAAGTCTGGAGGACATGCTGGAAAAACACCAGACGCTGCAGAGGGACGGACGCTTGTGCAAGGAGGAGGTAAAGCTGCGCCTGTCGTACGTTTACGACTGGAACGTTCCGCCATCGCAGTGCTGCCAGCGCAAAGAAGGTATACCTTGACGTCCTTGATGATGTCACACATATTTTAATGTTATTTATTTATAGTCCATTATCGGCTGATCGGCAGCTTGCGTGAAAGTTTAAAATCCTAAATCCAGACGTGAACATGTCAGAGGTGGATGCTGAAGGGATTCGTTCACTACACGCAACACTAAACGGACAAAAAGCCTTCATTGTGAATCACGATTAAAAACTGCAGAAACATTTGTTCGATGTTAATGTATTTATTTGAATTGTGACATGAGGAAAAATGAACTGGAACAACACAATGCTTAGAAGGAAAACAAAAAGTCAGGTCACACACATTTGTATATTTCATCTGCTGTATTCTTTTTTTTCTTTACCTCCAGTCGTATTAATTTTATGATTATTTTTTTTTCAAAACACAAACAACAGTGCTCACTTTACACTCTTGTGTTCTACAGGGTGTCCCATAAGTTTCCATACGTAGGAAAAAACTACAATTTTATGAAATCCATTTTTATTTATATAATATGCTCTAAATGACTAGCATTGTTTGGATGTGTGTCGTCCACTGCTGGAGAAGATGTTAAAGCACAGCTGGAGTTGTGCTTGTAAAAGCGTTTGTGATTGAGATGATTTATGTTTTTGTATCTTTTCCTGAAACACCCATGGCCTTCATGCTATTTCCTATGTATGGAAACGTCTAAGACAACCTGTATTTCAACTCACTCTCAAAAATCTTCTAGCACACGTTATTGATGGGTTGTTTTTTCCTGTGTTTTTATTTGATTTTTTCGTTAATACTGTTGGCGGTTATCGGCAGCGTGCTGAACACTGTTACTACTGAGCCACAGGTTATACCTCCAGCGTGACTATTGATCGAAGTGGGTCTCTGATCATGTTCAGTATAATAAAATTTGAACAAAATTCTCCTGCTGATTTAAACAGCCGCTATAGGAAACCTGGAGCTCCCATGAGTGTGAATGATCCGTTTAGGACACACGGACACGTCTCAGGTTGTCCTTTACACGTACAAACTCGGGTAAGTTCTGCAAATCCTGTTGTCTTTTCTGTTCCTCCAGTTCATACTGTAAAAAAAAAAAAAAGGATAAATGTATTTATCTGTTTAAGGATTAAATGTATTTATAATTTATCTGTTGTCTGATGATGAATAGTTAAAAAAAATGGAGAAGAGACTGGCGATTAAATAAGTTCGGGTTATTGGGATGTGATTTCGAAGGGAATTTCTGCTATAATGCAGTTAAACTTTGCCTCATTTTAATGCGGTTGTTTGATTTGCTGCATTATTAAGTGCACATGTGCTTGAGACCTACATGAATGTTGTGAATTGGGTTGCCACTCCTGGAATTATCCAGTATTTAAGAATTACACGGCACGTCCCGTTCTGTTTGTCTCGTGTATTCAAGTTGTGCTGCCTCCATGCAAATTATTGCACACACATGCTATTTCTCCTGTGATTGGGTAACACTCGCTGCCATCATCAGTTTGATTGGTTTGTTAATACTGTCAGGTTCTGGCGAAAGCCAATTATAAAGTCAATAGTGGGCGGGTCTCTAGGAGGTGATGCTTGGAAAGAGAGTCGATGTCAATAATTAACATCACGATTAAGTCTTTACTTAATAGAAATAATCGCATTATTCATGCGCATGTAAAACGTAGTCATTGATTAGATACCTGGTTATTATTTGACACTAATCTATCCTGGCGTTAATTAATCGATATCTCGGTGTTTAAGGTAATTAACATCAAAAGCTCGTAGGTTCCTGGCTTGATCAAACTGCGACTGCTGGGCCCCTGAGTAAGGCCCCTAAATCCTCGAATGGATTAAAAATGAGAATGTGACTGAGTCGCTCTGGATAAAGGGCATCTGTTTATCTTCATTAAATGTAATTAAGTGTTTATAAGCTATTATAAGATTGACTTTATGGAGTCAGGCTTTGTACCGCGAGTAATCTCTGTCTTCTCTTGCTCAGTTCTTGCTCCAGGTCAGTGAGGGGTCTCTGCGCCTGCTCGCTCTCCCTCTGCTGTTCTAGCTTCCTTTTCTCCATCACCCTCTGCAGCTCACACTTCTCAGCAGGCAACAGCCCCCTGCACACACGACACATCGTTACACAAGGGTAACTGTATGACAATAATCCAGCAATTCATTTTAAATTCATGTTTGCTCGAAAAAAAGGGCTCGACTTTCACTTTATTTACAAAAATGCATTCTTTTCTACTGAACATAGACTAACGCTCAATATACAAAGCCACAGACTGAATAAATGCAAAAATGACTCATTTATTCAGAATAAATTTTTTTTATTAATTATGGCATTTATAGATATTATTTATACTAAGATGCTGGAACATTGTTTGAGACTTTTAGTTCCAGTGATGAATAGTTTGTGGTAACAAGCACTAGGACGCACTAATGTTCACAAACTGTTGCCATTATAGTGTATATCTGAACCAGAGAGGTGGAAAACTGTGTCTTTCAGTCTCAGGGCCGAATGTAGAGAATGTTTTAACTGCAGACTGGCTGTAACTTTTGTTTTATGCCATCTAGTTAGAGTCTGGTCACCAGGGGGCCCCCAAGAGCACATAAAAAGACAGTTGTTGTATTTTTATTTTGGCAATGAACAATGGTATTTATTTTTAAAAAAAATACAATATTACCTAAAAAAACCAACACAATATTATGTGGAGGCTCCACAGAACAGTAAAACATTGGTATAATTTCAGCAACACAGCTACAACAAATAATAAGTGTGTTAGATTTATACTGTGCGAATAATTAAGGATTGAGACGTTGACAGCACCAAGAGGCCCCAAAATAAAGTTCAGCTTAGGGCCCCCTGCAGGTTTGGACCAGCCCTGCATCTAGTATAAGAAGCTTTCTAAAGGATGACCTTGTTTGGCTTAACTTTTAACTCAGGCCTGTGCAAGTGCTGCATTACTGCTGGCTTATTTATCCAGCTCAGACCGCAGATCAGAAGTCGTACCCTGATTAAGAAGCTGTCTCTGATCCCTGTTAATTGACTCTGTGGACACGTAACTCACTCAGAATTTACAATTTAGGAGGTCGGATAAAGAAAACAGCGGGTCAGACTTTCTGTATCAAATCATTAAAACAAATTTTTGAAATATTATAATAGAATTTTTTATATACTGCCTCAAAAAAGCTACTACAATCAGTGAATTATAAAATAAATATATACATAATATAGCAGTGATTAAGCAGGTTACTGATACGATCATCTCCGGTTTAGGGTGTGCATCTACTAATAAAAGAAAACATTTATAACAGTACACACTCGTCGGGCCATCTGACTAATCTCTCACCATCTGTGGCTGACTCGAAGTTCCCTGTGCAGAACTCGGCGTCTCGGCGACTCCAGCACCGGGTTTGAAGGTGCCTTGGGTTGAATCAAAGGATCAGGATTTTCTGTTATGGGCTGCTGTGCTACAGTTTCAGTCCTGGGGCTTTCTAATATAGAAAAAAAGCTTCAACATACTCATTGATATCTTAATTATTATTATTTTTTTGTTGTTAGAATCGATCGAACTGAAATCCAATACCTGGGTGATGAGTTCTCTCTGCACTTCTTGGTGAGACCATCTTTAGAGGACAGAAAAAAGGAAGAAGGTCAACATCGGATAAAATTTTGACTGCTTATGTTGTCGATTAAGGAAATTAATGTCATTAGTATTTAAGCTTAGACGTATTTAAGGCAGCTTTAACAAAGACTCCTACATAACAATATAAACTGGACAATGCAATACATTGAAAATTTAAAACCACATTAAAAAATCTAGGATTTGCTACTCAAACTCTTTTTCAAATATATAAAATCCAAGAGATAAAATTATCTTAATTTTCTGAATCTTTATATAAAATGCAACTACTATATTATATTAAATCCTGTTAACTCGTTTAATATTTCGGTTATTTATGTTTCTCTGGAGAGCAACCTCACATAAGCATGACCGTTAAACATATCGAATGCCTTTTCTACCCATAATTCCCATAAATAGACTCACCTGCGGCAGGTAGTAAAGCAGCATGCTCTTTTTTAGCCAAGAGCTAGTTAGTCTCAAGCACATGTAGACACACACACGGACACACACCTTCTGAAAACCCAGCGAAGGAGGTTGAGAAACTGTATTTAGGTGTCAGACGTAATGGCATTAGCCATCTAATTACCTTTCTGGCAGAAAAGGAAGTGGGACTTGATCAGGTTTAAGCCGGGGCAGATGGGGCACTGCAGGTGGCTGGTTTTGTCTTTAACCCTAAAATCGAGTGTACGTGTTTATAAATTAATAGATTTAATTTAGATGTTAATGTTATTACGAATTATTTTTTACATAGTACAAACTAATACTTTTGCAGCCCTAACAGTAACAGATTAACCAAAAAATATATTATGTTATAATAAAAGTTATTGATTTAAAGGATTGTAAATGCTCGGATTCTCCGCATTACTGCTGTATGTACTGTATACAGTGGACCAGACGTTGTAATTATTCCCAGACTCAGACAGAGGCACCTGGGCAAACTGCCATACACGTCGAACCAGTCGGCTGCAAAAACAAGCAGACGACAGCTGACTCCACCGTATGTCATCTTCTTTCTGCCAGGAAATCTGTCTATGCTTACACGTTAAAGCCTGATTAAAGCTAATTAAGCATAAAGAGAAAAAAAATTATAATTCGGTTATAGTGTACAGTACTGATTGCCCTACTGGTGGTCTGGTGATGCTTTCAACACCAGCTGATATTATCAGGATACACAAATAAATACAGAGAAACTACACGTGTTTGGCCACTTCAAGAAGAACAAAAAAAAAAAACCCCTTATGATCCAGCAGTCCAGTTTTCTTTCTTTCTACACCCACTGGAGCCCCAGATTCCTGTTCTTGTGTAGAATCAACCAGGTCATAGTTACAGTCACTGACAACACATTTTCCCAATCCGGATGTTTGATATGAACATTATATAAAGATTTTGCAGCATATCCAAAAAGCCAAAGGAAGTAATATTTCTCTAAAAAAAAGACATCTGATGGTTGTTGTATAAGAAATGGCGAGATAACGGGTGACAATTTGGAGATATTTACAGAGAAGGAAATTAACCATTAAAATAATGGGAAATAATGCTGGAGTATCTGAATTAAAGCCAGATAATGAGTTTTATTTAACATTTAATCTAATTAAATTAAGTTAAAAATGTAAAGTTTGATCGTTCTAAAATAAAAATTTATTTGGCTAACGCTACGCACCAGTAGGTGGCGGTAATTCCCCAACATGTTTATTAACCGCAAATCAAAAGAAGAAGCAGGATCGAGGGGGCGGGGTTTTTCTTCCTCAATTCCGTTCTTCCCGGAAGTGTCAGTCTCGCTCCTGCTGGTGATATGGAATGGAAGCTTATTATGGGTGGAAAGTAGAAACCACTTAGCAGGATTTTTTTGCATCTCGTTTCACTTTTTCTTTCCTAAAGAAGAGTAAAACGCGTCAATCATGACAAACGGTACGTCCACTGACGCTATCGATGCGGCTAAACAGTGCAGGAGCTAATGAGCTAAGAAGCTAATATTAGCTTTGTAGCTAACTGGTTTGTGGACGTGGCTGAATTTAGTGTTTCGTTTCTAAAGGTTTGGTCGGTTTTAGACAAACAAATGTGGGCAGAAGTGTAATCTGAGCTAACCTGGCTAATAAACGTTTACCAAGCTAATTATTTATACAAATACATTTAACAGGACACAGACAACGAAATTAATTTACTAGATAATCAGTTTCCTTTCTGTCAGCAATAAATGAGGAACAAACCCAACTATTTGATCAGTTTAGTAATATTAAGTGTGTTTATTGTTTATTACTGTCGAATTACTGTTATTACATTGTAATTATTATGTAATTGACTTGTATTTTGTCACGTGATTGTCATGCATTACATATCCATGCTTGAAATAAAAAGAACTTGTTCTTTGTTTTTTTTTCTTTTTTCTCCCACAGTGTATTCCTTCGACGGTATCCTCGTGTTCGGTCTTCTGTTCGTTTGTACCTGTGCTTATCTGAAGAAGGTTCCTCGCCTCAACAGCTGGCTCTTATCTGAGAAGAAAGGCGTGTGGGGCGTCTTTTATAAAGGTCAGCGAGTCGTCTTCTGTTATTCCTCCTGATGAGGAAGGAAGCGATGACCGTGACGGAGTGTTCAATAGGGGTTTGAGTTATAATAACTGCAGTGAAAAGCAGCATAGACATAATAGAAAAATGAATATTTTGGTAGCTTTCGTTTAAGACAGGACAACTTATGGTCATGCTTATGACTTCTGGTCATCCTGTCAAGCATGCAACGATTCGGTTCCTCCTGATTGAACCGTGTGAAATAGATAAATTAGTTAGTGGTGGCTTATGGTTAAGGTGTTGGACTACCAACCTGAAGATTGTGGGTTTGATTCCCAGCTCCACCGAGTCACCACCGCTGGGCCCCTGAACAAGGCCCTTAACCCATAATTGCTCAGTTGTATAAATGTGATAAATGTAAGTCGCTCTGGATAAGGGGGCGTCTGCCAAATACTGTGAATGTAAATGTTTATTCCAAGAAGTTACATACAAATAAACATTCGATCGTTCCAAAATTTGACCCAAGGGTAACCGGAAGGTTAAAAGACATTCGTGTATAAAAATTGACAATGATTCCATTACATTCTTTTACAAACACACATTTTTTTTTCACTATAAATGATATAATTTAAGCAGAGAATGTATTTAGACATCTGGAAGAAGAAACTTTCTGTATATAGAAAGAGATTTTTTTTAGACCCCCTTCACTCTTTACAGTGAATGAAAATAAAAAGTTAAAATTTAGTACAAACACACACACAACTATGGCTCTATCTGAAACCACATACTTCCATACTATACAGTATGCAAAATCTGAGTATGTGAGGTGAATAGTACGCTACAAGCAGCGAGCAGAAAGTTCCCAGATGACCTATTACTTCCGGACGGATTTACGTGACTTTATAAGCCAAAATAGTGAGAAGCGACACTGCAGTTCTTTTCACCTGTCTAAAATAGCCTGAGGAAATTCAGGAAAAAATCATATATATTGTTTCTTGTGGTTAAATTACGTTTGTTTATTACTATAAATAATAAATAAACAAGTTCCAATGTAAAATGTTGCACTGCTCAGACGACGTATATATTCATGTGACCACATCATTCCTACTTTGCATAGAACCCACTTTTTTAGCTGTCTGGAAGTGTGTACTTACTGAAGTGTAGTATCTACTTAAGTAAAATGCGTTTTTTGAGTGTTGGTAGGAAAGAGAGTGGAAATCGGATTACGGTTTTCCTTTTTTTTTTTTAACAGTAATTTGAAGAAAATCCACCACACAGAAAAGCACTAACACCGAAAAGCACTAACGATCAGAGAATATACGCTTTTATAATATAAACAATTTAACGTGTCAACAGCAAACAATTTTAAAAGAGGTTCTAGCTTTGTGAATGCCGTAAAAAAACTTTTTTGGTAGGTGTCCCGTGTTTGACAGGTAAGTTCGGCCTCAGCAAATGAATAAACGGAGCTGATTATCGTGTAATATATTTACACTTGCAGTATTTGGCAGACGTCCCCTTATCCAGAGCGACTTACATTTATTTCATTTACACAACTGAGGGTTAAGGGCCCTGCTCAGGGGCCAAGCGGTGGTAGCTTGGTGAAGCTGGGGATCGAACCCACAATCTTCAGGTTGGCAGTCCAACACCTTAACCATGAGCCACAACTTATATATTGTTGCGATATATATTGCAATATAAGAAATTTCTCCAGATGACTTGAATAGTTCTATTTCTAATGAATTTGTTATTTTAGAATAAGTGTGTGGGGGTGGGGGGGTTTCTGCGAAGAAGTGCGAAGAAGTGAATCTGCGTAAAATATAATGCACAATTAAAAATATAATGATATATACAAATTATAATTATAGATATATACAATAGACCTTGACAAGTAGCTCTTGACAAAAACAGTTATTTGTTGTTGTTACACCATTTGTGAATTATGGTACCAGTTTTGAGCTGTTTAACGGTGCGACTCAAAGCACTTTTGTACGTCGCTCAGGACAAGAGCGTCTGCTGAATGCTGTAAATGTAAGATGTAAACAAAATAATTAGCGCTTTATGTTTTTCTGGGGATACAGAAATGGAATAATTTAAATGTAAAACCACCCTGTTTAGTCCTCACTGTTTAAATTAAGTACAATTAATCTTTGTTAAAGCTTAAACTTGCTCGATTTAAAATGTTTTATTCATTAGTTACAGTAGGCAAAACGTAATAATTAATTGTATAAGATAAAATAATTGTGGCTTAAGTGGTTAATTATTATTATTAATGAACTTCTGCCATCTGGTCGGCACTACAGAACTCCGAATACCAGGACATCCCAGGCACAAGAACGGTTTCTTTCCCCAGGAAATCTACCTTATGAACAGTTAAATGCCCCCCCGCCTCCTCCCACACACACACACACACACACACGCATCATCTATGATTTTTATAATCTATAACTGTACTTTTTTAATGTATCTTTCTACTTCGTCGACTGATACATACTTATACATGTGTGGTTTTTTTTTTTTATCCTTTGTGTTTTGGCTGCCTAGTCTTTGTATGTGCAAACATACTTGGCAATAAAACTCTTCCTGATTCTGATTCTCATAATCTGATTAATCAACTATCATCATAATCATTAGTCGTGTGTGTGTGTGTGTGTGTGTGTGTGTGTATTGACCTGATCCGTATTTTCTCCTTTACTTTCTCCCATTCGGCTCCTCACAGCGGCGGTTATCGGGACTCGGCTTCACGTCGCCGTGGCGCTCTCCTGTTTGTTTATGGCTTTTTATCTGATCTTCCTGAAATGACCCCGATGAAGCCGCCTCATGGACACTGTTTGGGGTGCCATTCAGAGACGCCATTCAGAGACGCCATGCAGACGAACCCTGACCGCCAGGACACAAAGGACAATATTCTACATTCCTACTTCCTCTAAATCGTCAACCGTTCTTGCGTTCATTTGCCCCTTTGGACTCGAGCTGGATGGAGACGCGTCTGAATCCGAATAAAGGACGATTTAGGATATTCGAGTTCTCTTTTACTCGGTTGGGTTAAGGAGATGAACAAAAACACTACGTTATTTTTTTTCCCTCCTTTCTTGTTTAATTTATTTGCAAAAATCGATTCATGTCTGTAGGTGCAAAGTGCTCAGTATGACTGTAGCTTGAATTCACACTTTATTACATCATCGAATTCGGTCGTTAATGTAGCTTTCAGCTTGATGACAGGATGTGCCAGTCTTCTCTCTCTCTCTCTCTCTCTCTCTCTCTCCGTTTTGCTTTCTGTTACACACGTAAAATTTAAGCACACTTAAACTGGGGCTTATGCAGTCGATTAGTGTAAATCGAATAATCTTAGACATTTAGAACCAGTTATTAACCCCTTTTGCCCCCTTTTTTCCTGGATTCTGCCATTTATATTATCAAGCTTGATTTGTTGATTCTTTTCTGCTGTGCGAAAGTCATCTTTTATTATCCTAAAATATAATTATTCTAAAGCGCAGCAGTGTAAAGCGTTGGATTCTTGTAAATATACTGTATAAGATGGTAAATAGTATAAATATTTGAAAAAAAAAATCTATCTTCTAATAATTTTTTTTCCCTTCTAAAGCAATAAAAGCAGTTTGTCGTTCAGTTCACCGGCTTAAATTCTAGTTTGAATATAGTAATGATCAGATCTGAGCTTTTCTCTCTCTCTCCCACACACACACACACACACACACACACTGGTGTTTTTAGCCAAATAACTGGTTTACAGCTGTTCATACACGCTGCTGTCTTTATCGAGCGGTCATGCAGAAGGTTCTGGTGGTTTTTGTTTGTTTGTTTGTTTGTTCTGTTTTTGTATTTAAATCGAGTTAAATAAAGAGCATAAACCCCGGATATGTTTGTGTTATTATCGACTCTGATTGGTCACATGGTTTGGGTTAATTTTCTAGCGATGATAAAATCACAGACCCTAAATAAGAAAAACGATCTTAGTGATTTATTTCACATGGAAGTGAGAAGTTTGTCGCTGTTGAGATTAATGTAAGTCACTCTGGATATCCCGTCTTCCAGGAATGTAAATAAAAGTTTGTGGGAAATTATGTGACCCACAATGCAGCACTGTTGATGGACATAAAGGAGAGTGTCAGCATGAATAATCTTCTCAGAAGTAAAACATGCAGCATGTTAAAGGTGTAAAAGTAGCTGACCCATAGGTCATAGGTTCAATCCCCAGTTCCATTTTAATGGAGCAAAGAAAAAAATTTAAAATAACAAAATACCCAAAAGGTTAAAAAAGAGAAATTGTTTATAAATGCAGGAAAATTGACCAAAAAGTGGATAATTTTTTTTCAGTGCATATATTTCTTGAAAAAGTCATTCCTATTTGTCTGTACAGTCTTAAACATTTATAATTAAATATTCAAGTATAATGTGGCAAAATAAATACATGTAAAAGTATAATAAATTCTTCACAATAATACCGGAACCTGTAACTGTAAAAAGAAATTAACAACGATGTGGCTCTAACATAGAGAAAGGGCCGCTTCAAATGCATGTTGTGCAATTACTCAAAGCTGCCACTAGATGGCGGAAAAGTAAAAATGGTCGGGACGTGTTGTAAATGCATAATGAAAGCATTAATTATAAACGAGGACAAAACAAATGTTTAAGCAAAATATCTATCTTTTGGTTTTTTTATAAGCACACACACACACACACACACATGCGGAAATAGTTTAAAATGAACAAGTCAGGAAAAGAGAAGTTACTTTTTCATTTTGGACTTCAAAAGTGAAAAGTGTGCAAAATAGGACTAAAAAGGTTTTTTTTAAAAACAGAAATACATTATATAATGCAACGTTTATATATTAGTTAGTTAAAAGGAATTTTGATTACACACCAGCTTCCATTCTGTACGTTCACAAACACGCGCACACGCCCAAATCTCGCGAGATCAAGCAAATCGGGCAAATCACGCAATGACGAAAACAGGAGGTCTCATGCAGCGTTCAATAACACAAGATGTTGCGTTACACAAAAAACTTTAACATTCAAATTTGGCAGTTTATATCGCTTGGATTTTTTGTGCAAAACAGCTAATATTTTTTACTAATATAACATATTATTTACCAAAATTATTAGTAATTTATAGGTAATATTTACGGAATAGTAAAGAAAAACTTGATTTGGTGGCATAGCACGTTTAAAAGTAAAGTATTTTAAACAGACAAATGTTAAGTAAAATTACGAATATAAATAAGATAATAATTAACCAATAAATAAAAAACGCGTGTAATGTATCCTATACAACTTTTACATTTTAATAAATATTTTTAATGCTTGTTCAAGTGAATAAAGTGAACGTAAAACTGCGTTTGTGTCGAAAAAAAGATATAATTGAATAATAAATGTACCGATTTGGAAATAAAGGGTTAAAATTAGATTAAAAATTTGCCCTGGTGTAACTTGACTATGTAACTAAAAATGCAGTGATTTTAGGTATAAAACCAAACGTTGCCAAATTTACGTTTATATTTCGGATATTTGTTAGACGTCCTTATCCAGAGCGACTTATATTTAGTTCTTTTTTGTTTTAACTGAGCAGTTAAGGGGTTAAGCTTGGTGGCTCTGGGAATTAACCCCACGATCCAGTGAGCTACCAGATTGATTTCTTACTGAAACTACAATGTTAAACGTTTAGCAACGGAGTGTCTTATTCGCTTCTTGAACGCGGCACGAAAGCAGGAAAAAAAAAATCCCGCACCAAACAGATCGCAGAGACGAGACGCGCAGCAACTTGAGCAAAACTGCACCTGCAGAAGGTTCATGCACTGCGACTGATTTCTGACTATTTTGTTATCGTTTGTTTTAAGCACTCGGATCTCGGATTCGGAAGTAAACGCTCCTCCGGAAGACCGGAGAAAAGAGGACGCAGAGAGAGTTTTTTTTTTTTTTGGTCCGCCGGACTGAGCTCGCGTTGTTGGGAGAGGAAGTGGGGCCGAGGAGCGGCAGGAATGTCCCAGAAGGAGAGACCCGCTTTCTACCGACAGGAGCTTAACAAAACCATCTGGGAGGTACCGGAGAGGTACCAGAATCTCGCTCCGGTCGGTTCAGGCGCTTATGGATCTGTTTGGTAAATATGACTTTATGTAAATATATATATGACATGTGTTTTACAGCCTTTGCACAACCGAGCTCGTGCACACTTTCCACCAAGTTCCTCGAAAAGATTTTGCAACTCCCTTTTCATCACTTGCACACATTAAACATTCACATATTCCTCCTCACTCTCTCCTGTTTTTGTGCATGCTTTTCTCCAAACCCTGGAATCTGTTGATCTCCTCAAAATAGTAGCTTCTTTTGTTGACAGCAAACATGCATAATTTATTAAGAGTTGGTGTGTACTTAGTGAATAGTGAATATAAGGAGGACATTTTCTTAAGCCACATGTTCTGCAGTGGACAGGATGATGTCACCCACAGTGTCTGTGAGTCACACTTCCAGGATTAGGTGGTCTCCTCACTGCTGCTCCAGTGACTCATGCTGAAACGGGGTCTTCCGGCACTCTAAGATGTGTGTGATTAAATTACCAGGCCAAAAGAAAAGAAATTAAGATCTGGGACAGGATCTGTAATAGTTGTGCTTGGAATGTCAAAGCATCCCAATAAACCTCACACAATGTCTAATCCACAGTAGGAACCCGCGTGTCATGTCTAAAATTTTATTGGTCCCCCCAAAAAACATCAAGGTTTATGTTATTTCAGCAGGTGATGCCATCTGATTTGGGAACGAGCGATTATTTTGCTAGTCGATTAATCAACGATTATTAGACCGATTAATCAATTTATCGGGAATCGTTTTAGCTTGTGCAATCGATTAAATTGGGTTGTGTACAAATATTGTATAATTTTTTTTAAGATGGCGTATCAATATTCTAACTTCTACCACTGATACATATGCAAGCATAAGTGCTTGTTTTGTTTGTTGTAATTTTGGCTATTTGTTTTACTTTTTGGCAGTCTATCATGTTTTATTGTATCGTGATCCATGTATCAAGTAAATCACTTTAGTTTTAATGGAGCTGTGTTTATTTCCCTAATCAGGAGCTTTAATAGATCACCAAGCCCTTTTGTATAAAGTCTTTGTCACTATAGTTGAATAGTTGAGTCCGTCCTTTCACTGCCGAAGCTTTGTAACCTTTAAAAATGCCACCTGCGGAATAAATACAACTCCGGGTAAAACCCACAAGGGTAATTGTGTGCCGTTTTCAACAATTGTCCGTAGGTATTGTTTGCACAGCTTTTTTCCAGTAACTGTTAGTTGAAAGCAATATTCTGTGCCGCCCTGATTTGATACTAATTTCCACTTCCTGATTTTTTTGGGGGGGCACAGGTACAGGTGTGTGTCGGTAAAAATAAATAAATAAATAACAATTCTTAATGTTCTTTAACTTGTATAAGTCTGAGAACATTTCCGAAGTAAAACCGCACATGCAGTCGAGCATTCTTCAGTACTGAGCGGTGGCTCTTGTTCAACCACAGTCTTTCTGGATTTGACCCCAGCAAGCAGAAATTCAGAATTAATGCCTCGTGTTCAGGGGCCAGAATTTGTCCTGTCTTTTGTAGAAACTTTCTTCTTTCTTTTTGGAGTCCACTACGGTTTAGTTTTATTTTGTTTGCATCTTGCTGGGAGTGCAAAGTGAACTTATTTGCATGTCAGTCTTCACTAGAGCGCTGCCAAAACCTTGACACACAACAGCTGGAAAGAATAACTTCTTTGATTGACTAAGACTTCACCGAAAGTTAATCATGTCTCTGTGTAAAATCCTAGCGTTCTTGAGTCTCCTGTGCCTAGATAAGAAAAATGGAGCTGTCCCTCAAACCCTGGTGGTTTCCCGAGTTTCACAATCTTAATCTGAGTCACAGTTTCCAAACAGTTTGTTCACAGATGGTGTTTGTACGAGCCTGGTATGCCTGACTGATGAAAATCTTAGGTTGGTTTGTTTTAACAGCGCAGACTTTGTGCGCTCATGCTTTTTAAGTTAGTGTGTTTGAGTGGGATTTGGTCTGTGAAGTGAGATTGATTCTTATGTAAGGTGTATACCGGCAGGTGAAGCTGCATAATTGCACACCCCTAAAGTGCAAATACAAAAGGTTCCTCCTAATAAATAAATATCTTATAATTAATTATGAGACTTGTTGTACGTAAAATGTGTTACATGATGTACAAGTGTTATTTTAACAGTCAAATTATTATTCAAAATCACGTTATTATTTCTTTCTCTCAGATTGTTTACAGATTTTAGACTCAGAAAGATACAAAACTTTAATACATTTTAGATACTCGGCTACTTCGTAGTAACGGCAGTAGGCAGCAGTTTGGGAAGCGCTGCCGCCTACAGGTGGTTTCCGTAACAGCAGCGTATGAAATATCGAATTCAGCTAAATTCTGGTATTGTATCGTTTGAAATGCACTTTATTGCAAAAAGTTTGATGCCACCTGACCATGACAAACATATAAGATTTTAAACATCTTATTCCAGATTAACTCCTATTCTGCTGTTCGATTAATTTCCACTCTTCTAGTAAAACTCGATGTGAGCTTGAATGTGAGAAACAGCTACAATAGTATTAGTGAGATCAGACACTAACATTAGGTTAGAAGGTCTGTGGTGTAGTTGGTGTTCAAGCTCATCCCAAAGGTGTTCAGTGGTGTAAAGGTCAATGTTTTGTGGAATGGAAATTGGGGGTTTTGTGCACAGTGATATTGTCATGCTGGAACAGTGACGCGCTTTCCACTTCCTGAAGCTTCTGGATTTTTTTTGGGGGGGGGGGGCACCGGTGCAGGTGTGTCTCAGTAAAATAAATAAATAACAATTCTATCTATTCTCTTCAATCATAACACAGCATGTTCTAATGGAACTCGGGGGTTTTGTGCACAGTGATATTGTCATGCTGGAACAGTGTTTGGGTCTCCTAGGTCCGGTGAAGGAATAATGTAGTGAAGGCTACAAAATACAAAGACATTCTAAACACCCGTGTGCTTCCAAATTTGTAGGAACATTTTGTGGAAGAAGCACTTATGAATCTGATAGTGAGGTGGATCACATACTTTTGGCAGTATAGTGTATAATATATACCAGTAGTTTTTTCCAGTACTGAGCAAATACTGAGCAAAGCGATATTTTAACTGTTAAGCCATTAGACACACTTTGCATGACTATCATTACTCATTCAGGTAGGTTTTGTTAATTAGTGCAGATGGAAAGTGTCCAGACTATTAATTAACTGATTATTATTGTTTTCTAACACAAAAAAAAACAAACTAAAAACCTTTTTTACTTTAAAAATAATATTACTCTGCTAACACTTTCAAGCGTGTCTAGCTTTATATGCAAATCAATACAATAAAAACAGTCCGGAGCTTCTGCTGTGTTAAAATAGGGCCATGATTACTATTTATATTCTACATAAATAAATAATTCATGTGCTTTTTCCACCTGTCTGGAAATGTTATGATCACTGTGTGTGTGTGCATGTTGTGAAGTAAAGTTGCACAGCTTTGTGGCACCCATACAGTCTGTTAGTGCTAAAGCTAAAGGTAATCACAGTGACATTTTAATGATATAAGCATCATATCAGTTATTTAATGACATATCTGAGAGAAATGTTGATATACTTGTTAGATGTGTATTATTATTTATTATACGGTCCAACCTTCACATTTCTTTCTAGTTGTTTTTTTACATTTTTAATTTTTACCAACAAAACAGTGATCTTTTTTTTTTTTACCTGATAGGGGGGACGTACATAATACAGCTGCCATGTTGAGTGTTTCACATGCTAACGTATTTTAGCAGTGGCTTGTCCCTATTTAAACTCTTTTTGGTGCTAGCTAGCCGAACTATTAATTATTGTTTTAAGGCTAGCTTTGTTTTATTTATTTACATTTAAAGCACCGGAAGCTGCAACACGTGTGCTAATCCAACAAGTAAAGCTAACTCGGCTAACAAAAAGCAGTGTTGGTTTTTGTGGTACATTTTCCCTGATAAATAATGTAAAAATACTCTGAACATGTAAAATGGAGACTCGGCTACTAAAATCCTCTTGTTTTGAACTGAGAAAAGTGAAGGAGTTAATTTCTCCAGTTATGCTCTGTGGGATAGGAAGGAAGTACTGTGCGTCCAGGGTACACATCATGTATGGTTGTTGGCAGGTGGACATGTGTTCCTAAAACAGTGAACAGTGTAAAATGTTTTATCTGTGGCTTTTCCCTATTTAAATTCTCCCTGGTGTTAGCTAGCTTAACTATTAATGATTGTTTTCGAGCTGGCTTGATTTTCTGCATTTCAAAATGTTTAAAAACTCCACCTTCCCCCCATTATTTTATTGTCTCTGGCCTTCCAGAGTGATCAGAAAGTCCTCAGTGCTGCGCCTATACAGATAAGGCCAATGACAATGTGTTCTCCTTTGCAGCTCGGCATATGACGTAAAGACAGGTCTGAAGGTGGCCGTGAAGAAGCTGTCTCGACCTTTCCAGTCCATCATCCATGCCAAACGTACCTACAGAGAACTGCGGCTGCTCAAGCACATGAAACATGAGAACGTGAGTTTTATTCCCTGCCTCAATTACAGAAGTAGAAACGTAACAGGGCCACCATTTATAAATAGTCGTAGTTTAGGGGCATGTGCTCAAAAGGCAAAACAGACTCTTGTTGATTCTTTGGCTATAAGTAGGAATGTCTAACCCAGTTTTTACATACTGTGCAATAAAGCTTCTGTCATAGTGATCTGAGCCTCATTTTGTGCTCTTACTTAGGGTTTTTTTTTTTTTTTTTAAACCACACACACAAAACCAGCTACACGCAAACATCCTCTGTCTGAGAGAGCATGGAGTGCTGACTCCTGCGTGGCATGCATTTCTTATGCAGCTCTATTGATCTTTATCTCACTGTGTGTGCGACTGTATATGCGATACAGATTATTAAAAATAGAGACTGAGTGTTGCTCAAGAAAATCCTGATCGGCTGTGCAGGTTTTTCGGTTGCAGATATTGCGTATAAAATATGAATCAACAATCTGCACTGGTTTTTATTTATTTATTTATTTCGTATAAAGTTCACTGCCTTTATTGGTCTGTGGTGACCATCATGCAGTGTTAACACCGGAGACTTCTTCCTGAAATGTTAAATAAGCCTTCATGCAAAACATGATCTGAAATTTGACAATATGTCGTACCGGCCGGATGTATTTATAAAAAAACAGGTTGTCCAATCAGAGTAGAGACGTCAACAGCACTGTTGTGTTATCGCTATTATTATTATTTCAGCCATTATATCATGAAATCTACCTGGATTTCACGTCTTTTCTTTCACGTCAGAAATCGTCACGCGAACATTAACGACACATGAATGCGTGTCAGTTAAAATAGAACAGAAATTAGAAGAAACTGTGATGCATTCAATTGTACTAAAGCTCTCACTGGAGTGCTGCTTGCATAGTTTACTTGCATATATAGAAAGTTTCTTTTTTATCACTCTACCGTAGGTGCAGTGTGTGGGTGAAGTATTGTGGTTGGTCTCTGCCCCATACACAAGCTTATCACACACTTCTACAAACCACCATAACATCCTGCTTGTTTTATTTTCCATTTTTATTTTGGATATCCAGATATTTACAAAATTTGGCAACTGATCCACCTAATGACCTGATTGCTGCCCGTTATTCTAGTGTGACCTGAAGAGTGTAACACGAGCGGAGTCGTCATTATAGAGCAGCTCAGTGATTCAGACAGTCACACGGAGGTCATAGAGAGGATCCAACTGAGCCCAGAAAAGCCGGAGCGACTCGTAGGTTGACGATGTATCACAGCTGCAGTTACCAGGGAGATCTTAATCAAAGATCTCCATCTAGGACATGGAAAGATCTCGAAAGGGATCGAATCCCATGTTGCTGAGGTTTCAGTCTATATTTGGGAGATGAAAAGCCAGTGTGGCCGTTTTCTTCTTCTATCAGGTTGTCTCTTTACTGTAAACTTGTCCGACAACAAATATTAAGAGCTGGCATCCAACAGGGACCTCCTTTTACTCGGTTTCACTCAGACCTGCTATTAACATCTGTTGTTTTGATAAGGCGATAAGGAGATTATGAACAGCGCCCTATTGACCTTTGATGCAGGTGGAACTAACACACCACATGTTTCTCAGTGCAGCAGTGAAGCCAGTTATTTTTCTTTTAATGAAAGGGTTTGATTTTTGATGCGTTAAAGGTCCTGGTTTAAATCGTGAGCAGTGATCCGGACGCCCAAATATAAGAATAATAACATCGTCCGAACAATAAACAGCTGCTCAGAGAATGGAGATAAAAAAAAAAATGCTCAAGCTGACTATTTTACTATTTATAATGGGTGATTTGTAGGTAAAAAAATAACAGTGCAAAAAAAAATCTGTTTTTCTAAATGCAACTATAAAGATTTAAAAAAAAAATGCTTCCTACACTCTTCCACACACTGCATACAGGCAGATTATCATCATCTGTATCTCTGACTGTCACGTTTATCTGCAGGTGATCGGCCTGTTGGATGTTTTCACGCCTGCCACCAGTCTCGAGGAATTCACAGACGTGTGAGTAAATTGTTGTAACTAATTGTCTCTGTTGTTGCATTGATTGCATTATTCTCTGGCACAAAACAGCTGTTGTATCGAACCGAAAGCATTTCATTATGTTTTTTTAGTGCAGATTTAATAGTTAGAGCACATTGACAGTTTAATGCATGGATCACCATATATAAAAGCACACACACACACACAGAGCAAGCAATGTTCAATAATAGTGCTTTAGTTGGCATGCATCTGAATGTTTGTGGTGCTGGTGTGCTTAATCTTTGGAAAAAAAAGATTTCGGGAAGCAACAGTTTGTCCATTTTTTTGGTGCATGTACATTTCATGCACATTCTTCTCATTTTTTACTTAACAGCTCTGACAAAGTAACCTGGAAGGTTCTAGAGAGTTAGATTTAAAGCAGTAGGCTGTGTGCAAGTGGGTTCAGTGGTGTGTGTGTGTGTGTGTTTTTTGCACTTGGTTACCAGGCAGAACAGTGAGAGGAGGTCCATGTTGGTGGAAAGTCAAATCACATTGTTTCTCAGTTGGCTGTTGCTCTTTTTAGCAAGTGTGTGTGCACATGCTTTTGCATGCATAATCAACAAAGAACTTATGACACCAACACACACACACACACACTTGAAAAAAAATGCACCGGTAGCACATTAATGTGCTTGTTAAAAATATGCAGGCAGGGGCCCCTTCTCTGTTTCGATCTTACTGTGTGTGTGTGTGTGTGAGAGTGTATGCGAGAGACAGAGACACACACACAAGCACGAGGGAGAGTGAGTGAGGGCAGTGTGACCGGCTGTGTGGAATATCTACAGTTCCTATGGCAACAGGTTTTCTCCACTTTACGCGTAATATTTGAATGTACATTAACCTTCAGCTGTCTTAACCTGGTGCTCAGCATGGAGCAGAGAGGGAAAAGGGGTGGAGAGACAGACAGGTGAACAGACAGCATTTTTTTCAGCAGACTATGAAGTATGAGATGGCAATAAGGCCTTGTGCACTAAACAGAGGCATGCCAAGCAGGAGGAAGCACAGGTCAATGACGCAGAATAATCCAGGGCATGTTCATCATCAGAATCGATGCTTTTTTTGGTTCTTTTTGAGGACTTCCCTATAATGTTGCTTCACAGTGCAGATGTTGTGAAAATCAGCAATTAAACGTACTACAGGAAATGTGTATTTTTTACTTTGTGTGGTTTATTAATAAACATTCGACACTACGGCTGTGAATTAGTGCCCATGAACAGGTGCAATTAGTTTCTGAAACACAAAACTCTTCAAAACTGCAAGCCTAAAAGTGTTTTTTTGTAGATCACTCAGCTGCTCTAATGTGTTATGCTTTAATGACGGCACATTTCTCTCAGCATGGCATCGAGGGGACAAGTCATTAGTGATTTGGGTCAAAGTTTCTTGACCTTAAATAATAATAGCACATTTCCTCTTACAATCCCAACAACAATGTGCCACCGAATTTACGTTTACACCTAAACCCCTCCTATGTCCCTAAAGTTCCTCCTTTAAGTCATGACCAGTAAAGACACATGTAATTACTTTCTACGCGTGTTTAATTTTAGAAAGGGTTTATTCTGAATGCAAGCTGATGAAAATGATGTAAACATCTAAATTCTTATTACTTTTCGCATATTAAAAAGTCAAAATCAGACTGCAAGCTTGTGCTTAACGTTCCAACTTTGGCCGCTTGGTGGTCCTGGTGTTTAGCTGGAGACCTGCATTAAAACTGGACTCTCAGGAATGTAGGTTTACTTTTGTTTGGGTATGAACAAGCTGTTCGATATGAAGCATGTGGTGCAAAGTAAGACTACTCATAAATATTCACGTCTGTGTGATGAATTGATAGTAGTTTTACTGACTGCCTGGTCAGGAATGTGGCGGTAAAACTTGGAGTTGCGTAGTTAGCGGGACCTCCATTAACACTATTTTAACTAAAGAAAAGCAGATGACACAAAAACCCTAATCTGACTAATTTGCCTTGTACTTTTCAAAATGCAGGTTAAGCCCTTAATGTTCACCATGGCTGTCTTCTGAGATAAAATTCCTGGCATTGACTATGGGAAGTTCCTCTATGGGAAAATAATTGGAATTTCCTCAGTGCACTTAAGCTCATTTTCTAAAGACAGAGTTTTCATTTACTTGATCTGTAGCTGGTTCTTTGGTTCTTTTTGCAGTTTGCCCTTTCGTCTGTAAGTTCAGTAGAGTGACTTGCAAAATGTTTACATGCCCTTAAAAAAGGCATTATTTTTAATGTGGAATATTGTAAACATCAATCCAAAACACAAATAGCAATCGTATGCTACAAAATGCTAAAATTAATATCATCAATACAAATATTTAGTTATAACTAAACATCCTATTCCAGATCACAGCAGATTTCACGATGTATACGATTCAGATACAGTTTGGTAACCCGACTGGGTGACAGGGTAGCCCCGGGACGTCTGACTAGCGATTTTTGCGAGCCTTTGATAACATATACATGCACACATGCACAGAATGAAGTCACACTGCCGAATCGCAGCAAGCTGTGGGGTAAATAGATGCAGAATTGCTTTAAAATGCAAGCACTCACATGCACGCGACTATGTTACACTCTTTCTATGGAACGGGCATGGAGACAGAGATAAGAATACTCTAAGGGGGGCAAAGGGGATAACTCCAGAGCTTAATTTAGCTGCACCGTAACCCCTTAATGGAAAACACTGTTGCAGTGTGTGTTCCAATGAAACTTTGACCGGAAAAGCATTCCATAACTGTTTAGTTTATAGTGCAGTGTTTGCATCGCTATCCGGAAACTGCTTCTCATGATTTTTATCAGAGTACAGCGCTCTGCCCACTGGCCATGCTCTGCAAAAGATAGGCTTTTATGATATCTACGTCATTCCTTTATTTGCTTTATATCTACTAGTGTTCTGAACATATTAGTCTGTTACTAAGGATGTTTCATTACATAATAGACTGTGTTAAAGGGTTGGACTGCTGGTCGGAAGACTGTAGGTCCAATTTTCAGCAAAGGCCTTTAACCCTCAGCTACACATCTAGAGGCGTCTGCCAAATGCCAGAAACGTTAATGTAGACTATACAAGTCAGACCACACAAGGTCTTTTGTTTGGTAGATGCACTGGTTTGCCCACTACATAAGATCTTTCTAAAAGCCGAGTTTGCACAGGCAGCAGTGGTGATTGACGCCAGTCTTTCTAGAATTTGGTAAAAGGTGGAGATTGTGGCAACTTATCTAAAACAAATTACAGTGCATGTTGCAATACATTTATTTTTTTATTGCAACGAAATTTTAAAAAACTGCCCCACAACATTGCACACGGTGCAACACAGTTTACCTTCAGGACATTCTTTTTGCACAATTTCTTGTAGTAATTCAGTGTCGCACATGAATGTGTCTTTTTTTTTAATAAAAACAAAACAAAACAAGGAACTGGTATTGGTTACGTTAGGGAGCGGCATCACAATGTTGGTTTAACATTGCAACTCATTGTGTAAAATCTTGGGTTAGAGTTAGAGTTGTACAGACATTGAAACTTTCATAATAAACAAACATTTACATTAAATCTGCCTTTGAGTCAAATGTACTGTTGTGCCTTATGCTAGAAAGCCACAACTCAACCAAAGTCTTTAAAATGTAAAACCACAATGAAGTCATTTTCTCACTTGTTATTAAATGCTTTTTGACCACAATTCAAGGTGTTATTGCTAAAGTATTGAGTCATGGTGGTTTTTCTTGAATCCCAGGTACCTGGTGACTCACCTAATGGGCGCCGACCTAAACAACATCGTCAAATGCCAGAAGCTTACAGACGACCACGTGCAGTTCCTCATCTATCAGATTTTGCGTGGCTTAAAGGTCAGTTCCTTGGTTCCTATTTGTGGTGCAGATGTGTAAACTCTGCATATATACTTCAATTGAACATTTCCAGAGAAAACCGTATTACTGTATCACTTTGTCATGTGGAAGTGTTGGCGCAGTGGTTAAGGTTTTGGACTACTGATTGGAAGATCAGGGTTCGATTCCCACCACCACCAAAACACCACGGCTAGGCCCCAGAGCAAGGCCGTTAACCTTCAATTGCTTCATCGTATACAAGAGATAAATGTTAGTCGCTCTGGATAAGGGCATCTGCTAAATACTAAAAATGAAAATGTAAACTGGGAAATCTAATTGCTTGCTGACATCACATGGATTCCTAGTATTATAAAACTGCGAATCCTTTCAAACGCTATTCAAACTATAAATTTCTTTGTTAGCAGGAAACTTCTGTATTAACGACTGCTGTTAATGCTCTATTAGTGTTCTTTTAGTTAATAAAAAAAAAAACTTTAGAAATATACTTGGGTCCATGAAAGAGATATTTATTTATTCATTCATCTTCTAGAAAGGGCGAAATGCAGGAGGGGGACACCCTGGACAGGTCACCGGTCCATCACAGGGCCACACACAAACTCAAACTCACTCCTATGGGCATTTTAGAATCACCAATTAACCTAACATACATGTCTTCAGCCATGGGACATACGCAAGCATGGGGAGAACATGCAAAACCCACACAGAATGCCCTTGCCCGAGGATCGAACCCAGGCCTTCTTGCTGTGAGGCAACAGTGCCTCACTCACTGGTGCTGCCCCACCAGAATACTTAAGATATAGCATAGAAGGTGCAATGCCCTAATTTAACATAGCAGTTACTTATTTTGAGTTTAATTTTCATAGTGATGGAACAAAATAAAGTGCACTAATTAATGTTGTGTAGATTTCTTCTACTTTAAAACTCTGCTACACCTAGCATGCAAAAGAGCTGCATCGGCGGCGGCTCAGCTAAAATATATTAGCATTGTGTTTTTCACTGTCTTGTTAAAATCTGTGTTAAGTTACAAAATATGTTGTGTTCTCAAACAACTGCTAGATAATTGTTCTGACTCAAAACCTTGCGCACTTTTTTTCTGGTTTACAGCTAGTAGGTGACCTCGTTGAACTTTGATTTATGCTGTGCTGGTCATAATGTTCACGTTCTGTTTGTATTCTTTTTAATTAGCAAATTAGCTCCAGATCATAAGTTAACACACTTTGCACCATACTTTTTTTTTTATTTTATTTTTTTTTTTAATGTGAACATAAAAGTGTTGTCACTAGTTTAACCTGTTTTTTTTAAGTCCGTTTAATGTTAGCTTTGGTTAGGATTACCTCAGTTGAATGTTTCTAGGAATTTGGTGATTCATAGCAATATCATGCTACATGTTTAGTGTATTAAGATGTTTTGCAAGCCATATTGCAGTTTCAATGCATCCTGTTAGTTTTATAAAGGTTTCTTTAACAAATTAATATAGACATAATCATTCCCAAAACTCCATTTGCAGCTTCAGTAATAAAAAGACGTTTCCTGTAAACAGCTGTAACCTAGAAGTTATCTGGGCCATGGGCTAATTCATACATCATCACTTCAGTACGAAGGTTCACTCATATCTCAATATAGACCTCTGTGAGGCAGTGTTTCCGCTGACTTATCGAAATATTGTTTTGACATGCAATTCATCGGACATGAATTGCAGGATTTTATCAGAAAACGGTATCATTTTGTTCTGTTCTGTTCAGTAAATTTAATGTATTGTACACTGTCACATGTCAGAGACCACAATTGTGTTTTAAACGAGTGTTAAATCCACTCCGGTGACACACACCGTGCATTCTGTTCATGAGAGATGAAGATAGAAGACGGCTCCATCGCCAGGATATTGTTTAGTCTATAAATGTAGTCAGGATATTGCTTAGACTGAAACCAAACTGAAAACAATTTCCTGCTTGTAATCTATTTGCGTAGACGGCATGTAGTCGGGGACAATTTTCTTTAATAACTCTGTATGATTTCTAAATTGCATTCAAAACATCAGCCTGCATTATGCACGATTTACTTTCGTATATAATTAAATGCCCCTACTGACCTACTAGTAATTAATATATGTGAGAGTAAAGCAAGGCTGGAATTCGAAGAACCTTAACGTCTGTTTGGAGAAATTCACTGATGTTTTTTTTCTTTTCTTTTTCTCCTTTCAGTACATTCATTCGGCAGACATTATCCACAGAGTAAGTGAACACATTTTTTTTCTTGTCTCTTCTTGTTTCTGTTCTTTTTTTTATGATTATCATTAAAAGCACAGACTGTTCCTAAGCACCGCACACTCCATGTTATATTCTCTTGTGAGGTCTTGTCGGCTTTCGTCATTATTTCGATGCACTGATTTTATGGCCATGGCAAGGTGCACACTTATGCTTTTGGCTTCGCTGACTCTGTGTAAACAAGACTTTATGAACCCATAAGTATGGTAATTATGACCAGAGTGTTTAGAAACCCATGAGCGGCAGGAGAGACGGTACATTTTTTTTTTCCTTTTGTGTTTCTTCGCAGGACCTGAAACCAAGTAACCTGGCTGTAAATGAAGATTGTGAGCTTAAGGTCAGTAGGCATGTGGGGTTTTTTTTTGGGGGGGGGGGGGGGGGGGGGGGGGGGGGGGGGGGGGGGGTTTACCTTGCTTTACTTGTTATCGTTTGCTATAAAAGCGCTAACCAGCGTTGTAATGACCAAATTTTATAGAGCAGCAGACAGATGGCGAGATGAGCTTTAATTAAACGGCTGATAAGTCTGTCGCTTTATAGCTAATTCTCTTCCATTGCGTTTTGTTCTCAGATCCTGGACTTTGGCCTGGCAAGACATACGGACGATGAGATGACGGGCTACGTGGCCACGCGATGGTATCGGGCTCCTGAGATTATGCTCAACTGGATGCACTACAACATGACAGGTTGCAGCTTTTTCTATGTTCCTAAATTTTAAAATGTTATGCAATGTTATTATTGTTAATCTAAGCGTGTGTGTGGAACAAATACAGCAGATGTCCTTAGCATTGCTGCTGATTGTGTACGTTTTTGTGTTGTGTTGCGTTGCAGTGGACATCTGGTCTGTGGGCTGCATCATGGCTGAGCTTCTCACTGGACGAACTCTGTTTCCTGGCACTGATCGTATCCTTTATTTGTAACGCCCCCCCCAATAAACCTGCCTGCTTTCAGGAAAAGCTGCTAGTGAGGCGTTAATTGATCTTTTAGCTTCACTTGCACGGTTGAGGGGCTGACACTTTTTTCCCCTCTATATAAATGCTTCCAGGAGCCGTGTGTTTTTCTTCTAGGGCAGTTAATGGCTTCTTAAACACTGTAAATAACGCAGATGCCTGCAGCTTTGTTTTAAGGAGCAGCTTTTCTCCAACTCCTCCGTCACTCTTTTTTTGTACAGAAAAAAAAATGAACATAATTCTCTGCAATAACTCGCTGAGCTTGTTTTCCTCCACAACAATGTGGAAACTTTGCTTGTACTTTTATTCACACATTCCCCACACAAGTCTTACCCCGAAACTAGTCCACACATGCCACACCAGCAATATCAAACACTAAGCTCCTTATAATATGCTTCCAGCGTTTGGAATGAATACATAAACACACCTAACAGGATTTTTGTTCAGTGAATTTGTTTTGTTTGCCATCAAATCCTCTAAAATGTTTTTCATGCACTTCAGGTCTCCTGTTTGGTGTGTTTCCGTTTGTGTGTTTATGCACTGTTTATGTAACTGAAGAGATTAGTTATACCCTGATGATTGGTGGTTCTAAACGGGTGCATGTTTGCACAGATGATGCACTTAAGCCTCATTCCACAAATTACCTGCTGTTACCATGGATTTAAAACAGAGCGTACGGTATACAGGGCCAATCGGAATTTTTTAGAAGGACTCATGTTGCCTGTTTGTGTGGGGTTTTTTTTTATGCCTTTATTTCGTGTGGAGACTAATTGTGGGCATGTCTGTTTTACGATTATCATTCATTCAACCATCGTTCAACCTTTTGTCTGTCTTTACCACTTTCCTTTTTTAGATCAAACTAATTATTAATCGTAAACCAGGCATCAAAGCACCAGCTTTTAAAGAGTGCTTTTGGGTAATACAGCGGTGCCTTGACTTGACGGGTTTTATTCATTCCATGACGAAGCTCTTAACTCAAATTACTTGTATGTCAAATCAGTTTTCCCGATTGTAACGAACTGATATGCCAAACAATAAACAATAAAACAATACAGTAGGATGTAGCCCAATAAACTGTTTTATTAAGTATAATGTACAGCATTCACCTTGGAGAACAGACGACTCCACTTGCTAATGTAACCAAGCCTTCGTCACAGGTTCGCCTAAATAATTACCCCGTTCAAACCCAATAAACAGTTTAGTCTGTTAACACTAGCAACCGTGTCTGATTGGCTAGCGAGTAAGACGCGGGATTCTGGGCGGATGTTATGCCGCTCACTGTGGCGTACGCTGTGCCAACTAGCAGTGGGGTATCTAAAGCTGGCTCGTAACCTGAATTTTAGCTCGCTAGTCAGTTAAAAAATTACAAGAGAGACGGCTGGTATTTCAAGGTACCACTGTATGGCTTCAGACATTCCCCACTGTTCAGCCCTAATATTACTAACGAAGCCAGTCTGCTGTTTTGAAATGAAACCGGGTTTTCAATCTTCATCTGTTTGTCATGAACATCTGGGACTGGATAAGCGAAGATTAACACTAATGCGTTCATATTGTTTTGGATTAACCCACAGTCGGGGAAAAATGTTGGCTTTCTTTTGTCTTGAATTACCGATTACAGATTATATTATACTATAACATTTAGCTTGTGTGTTGTTGGTTATTTATTGTTATTCGTGCGTCAGGGAGTAAACATTACATTAGGTAAACCTCATTCGGTTTTGTTTCTGCATCACTCCTCTTTCTCCCTTCCATAGCCATCCCTGTATTTTTTTCCTTTATGTTTGCCCATTAAAGATATTGATCAGTTGAAGCTCATCATGATGCTTGTTGGAACTCCAGGGCCCGAGCTCTTGATGAAAATATCTTCAGATTCTGTGAGTTTTCAGTTATGCCTGAGTGTGGCTCCTCGTTTTTTTTTTTTTTTTTCTCTGACTTCACTGCCAGTGTGTTGCTTTTACTCCAGTCAGCCACGCTTCCACCAAGTGCTTTCACAGCACCGACTTTTCCCTTTCACACTGCCCCTGCCCACCCCAATGCAAGGACCCCAAGCATGAATCACTGTTCTCTTTTTGTTTGGATCACTTAATGACTAAGTAATGTGCTGCTATACTGACACACGTGCTGTTAAAGATTCACACTCTGAACTCCTGCATTAGGGTTTGCTTTATGATTGTTCCTGTGTGCTGATCTGCAGTGTCGATGTCCGTGTCCCTATCTTTCCTATTCCTTATATACATTTTATATTTCTCTGTGTGTTTGTGTGTGTGTGTAAAATTTCATTTCACTAATGTTTGTAAATGTGTTCTTCCTCTACATTTTATTACACTGTAAACATCACATTTATGTCTGTTTCTTGAGCAAAACGAGTGCAAACTGTGGTTTTCTTTCCCACCTGGCATAGAAACACATATGTGTTCCACCATGTACAGGGCCTCACTTGTATTGTTTTATAAGCCCCTTGACCTGGGTGCCTTAGATATAAACCAACTCCAGCAGATAATGCGCCTGACTGGAACTCCTCCAGCCTCACTAATAAGCAGGATGCCCAGCCACGAGGTGAGCAAAAAAACCCCTCTCTCAGGGCCATGACAGCGTTATTGATGTACCGGAGACGATCACCGGAACAGTACGATGGTTTGCCGTAAAACCTTTTGGAACTTGGTAGTCTTGGAACTGGAACTGATATAAATTTAAATAAAATAAAGGATTATTTTTTTTATAAACCACAAACAAGCCAATCATAATAGCAACGGTTGGGGACTCAACATATTCAGTTTTATGTAAACACACCTGTTTCTGCATGATTGAATCCAAGGAGGTTTCAAAACAAGTTCTGGCAAAGAGTCTGTCCGGGTTAGAACATAAAATCCATCGTTTAAAAACGAAAAGAATTTGGCTCTGTACCTTTGCCAGGAGAAGGTCATACACTAAAACCCAGTCACAGCGTAAAAAGGGAATAAATCCAAAAAGCAAGCAAGAGGCCAAGAGTAATTCTGACTAGGTGCTACCATCACCATGCTTCACTCTTGGGATTTTGTTAAGGTTACTGAACAGGATTGGGTTTTTTTAGACTGAGTCCTAATTCTTCTGACCGCTTTTTGTCTGGAATGCATCTTTGACCCAGTTTCTAAGAGTTCTTAGTGGAGTATTTGTTAAAGCTTGGATTTGACACTAGCTGTATAACACCAGATTTACACTGCTTATCCTTTTAGCATGACATCTTAGCAACAAGCTATAATTATGAAACATAAAGAATTGTAAATGATGCGTATTTCTGTTTTGTTGTGTGTCAAAGATCTGAGATCTATAAAAGATCTGACGGAGCTCATTTTTTGTTTTTTTTGTTAATTTTTTACCAGGCGAGAAACTACATAAATTCTTTGCCTCACATGCCAAAGAGGAACTTTGCAGATGTATTCATTGGTGCAAACCCATTAGGTATGAGAACTCTTTTTTTTTTATTTATTTTTTTTATTTAACAGTAAGAGACAATAACAACAAGAACATCCAGAAAAACACGTTTAAAATAGTTGTAAATTATTTTGCGTTTTAAGTAAAAGAAGCATTTGAACTAGACTTATTATTTGGTGGCAAAACCCTTGCTGGCAATCACAGAAGGTCAGATGTTTTTTGTAGTTGCAAGCATCTCAGGAGGATTTAGTTTCACTCCTCTTTCTAGATCTTCACAAGTCATTAAGGTTTTGAGGCTGACTTTTGGCAACTCGAACTTTTAGCTTACTCCAGATATTCTATGAGATTAAAGTCTGGAGACAGAATAGGCCACTGTAGGACCCTAATGTACTTCTTCTTAAGAGACTTCTTCGTTGTCTTAGTGGCGTGTTTTGTCATTTTCATGTTGGAATTCCCATCCACAACCCAATTTTTAATGCCCCTGCTAAGGGAAGGAGGTTCTCACCCAAGAAGATACATGGCCCCGTCCATCGTCCCTTTGATACCGTGAAGTTGTCTTGTCCTCTTAGTAGCAAAACACGGCGGTAAAGGTGTTCTTGGGGTCATAGGCAGCATTCCTCCTCCTCCAAGACGAGTTAAATTAAGGCCAAACAGCTCTATGTTGGTCTATATTTCACCCAGTTCTTCTCTAAATCAGTCAGATGTTCATTGGCAGACTTCAGACGGCTCTGTATTTTCTTGGTGTCTATAGTCCCAGCTGCCTTGAGTTCATTGACAAGATGCTCCCATGTCATTTTGGGCTAATTTCCCACTGTTCTCTTGATCATTGAAACTCTATTAGGTAAGATCCTGCATGGAGCCCCAAATTAAGGGAGATTCTAGTTAGCCTGGTTAGTCTTGTAGCCCATTCCAGCTTTGTGTAGGTCTTAAATCCTGTTTCTGACATCCTTGGACAGCTTTTTGGTCTTGGCCATGGTAGAGAGTTTTAAATCTGGTGAATTGGTTGCTTCAGTGGACAGGTGACTTTCGTGAAGGTAACAAGTTGAGATTAGAAGCACTCAATTTAAGAGAGTTCCTTTAAGAGGGTGCTCCTAATCTCAACTCGTTACCTGTGGGGAAAAGAACATCTGGAAGCCAGAAATCTTTCTGACTGGTAAGCCCTCAAATAATTTTTTTCATTTGTTAAAATGCAAATTAATTAATATTTTTTTGGACTGTGTTTTTTTGGATGTTTTGTTATTCTCTAATTTCATTGTCAGTGGGCAAAGATACAAAACCAGAAGGGGATCGAATAATTTTTTCCCTTACTGTATCCACAGCCGTAGACCTGCTGGAGAAGATGCTGGTTTTGGACACGGACAAAAGGATCACGGCCTCAGAGGCACTGGCCCACCCGTACTTTGCACAGTATCATGACCCGGACGATGAGCCTGAGGCCGAGCCGTACGACCAGAGCTTCGAGAGCCGAGAGCTGGACATCGAGGAATGGAAAAGTAAGCAGATATTAAATAATATTTAGGAATTGGGTTTGGTTTTTATTTTATTTTAACGTTTAATGTCTTGTTACAATAAATTAAATATTAAAAATAACACTCTGCGCGATCGAAATCTAAGTGCAGTTCATATTATGAGTAAGTGGATTATGCAGATACACCATGAACTCAAAACTAAGTCAAAACAAGTTCAAGTTCAAGGAGCTTTAATGTCATTTCAGCCATATATAGCAGCCGCAGTACACAGTGAGATGAAATAGCGTTTCTCCAGGACTCCCCTGGTGCTACACAAAACATAGAATTCCACAAAAAAACAAAGAGCCACTAAGCAGGATAGACATAAAGTGCATGTGTGCAACCTGGTGCAGACAGTGCAGACCAGACAGTGCAATAAATGATACAAACATACAAAGACAATGCAAAAAGACAATAAAGAACGGGACATAACGCAATAGCGCCAACCATATCGTATGATGAGGTAGACATAAAATGTGCAAATTAACAACAATATTGTGCAAATAGCATTGTAACGTGACTGTGCTTAAAAAAAGTGTGTACGTATCTGTGGGTTGAGGTAGTTCAGTTCGTTGTGTTGAGCAGCCTGATGGCTTGAGGAAAGAAACTGTTACACGTTCGGGTTGTCAGGGTCCGAATGCTACGGTACATGATGTAGAAACATGACGCTGGTAAAGACAGTCAGTGGGACGATGCCCTTTATAACGGCTGTTCTCAGGTAGTTTTTCCTCAGTTACTTTAAAATCGGATGAGAGGTTTTGTTTGCAACCATACTTTTGGTGACTGTTCCAAATTCTTCCTCTTGAGGAAAAAAAAAACCGGACCTGCAGGTGAAGTGATTAATTATCCAGTTTAAAGTGGTTATTTTATAAAACATTATGGCAAAGAGCCAAATCATTTTAGATGTCTTTTATGTAATAAGATTATATTCTGAACAGGTAAATATTCGGATTTTATTTCTTGATGTACTATAGATAGGTTATAAAGCCAAAAAGGTTCCGGTGCAATTCTTTAAGTAGCTCCTTTAAATTAATATTGAACACTGACAGACAGACAGACGGACATTTTTTGATTAGGTATCGAGACACACCAACAAGGTCGCAGGCGCAGTCACAGGGAGCACAATCTCACACGCAGCCTTGTGCTGCCATCTGTTGGTGTGTCTGAAAACTTTTTGATTCCCCCATGTGTCTGTACTAATAGAAACCTGTAATAAAATACAGCGCTGTTTTATTGCGATAGCTGTGGTTGGAGTGTAAATAAAACTTTGTAGGATTTAAGGAAAACCTTGTTGATCTGTTTTCAGGGCTGACCTATGAGGAAGTGGTGAGCTTCGAGCCACCCGTGTTCGATGGAGATGAGATGGAGTCGTGAGTCTGTCCCTCCTCACCTTGTCGAGTGATAGAAGCTGCCTCAGAACCACCTTCAAACAGAAAAAAAAAAAATTTACTTACACACACACACACACACACACACACACACACACACACACACACACACAGAGCATTATATAAACGGAACAGTCTGACCAAAAACTATTAATGCTCATCATGAACGAAAGATGTAGCTTTAAATTACCATCATATAGTGTAAAGGTTCCTGCTAATTGGTGGCCATTGAGTTTCATTAGTGGTTAAGGAACATGAGCATTAGCAGTTTGGTCAGAAGTGCCTGTGCCATCATTCACTCCTGGCTTCCTGATTTTTAGAAACTTTTTACAGGTGGAGGACAAAAGAAAACACACACACACACACACACACACCTCTGCTATGGACGCTGAGAATGTAGAGTATTACTGGGTAATATTTTTGTTCTCTCTCTTTCTGTTTCTTTCTGTATGTTTAAAATGATCACTAAGACTTTTAATTTAAAACAACGATCCGTCTTTGACTCTCCCGTGTTTTTAGTCGAAGCCGTTTGTTTCTCTCGCTTTCAGGCTGTCGGGCTTTTTTTTTTTTTTTTTAGACCTGTAAATAAAACATTACACTTGTAAATAAATGAGATGTGTGCAGGCGTGTGGGTTTTAATGAATTTCAGACGCAGTTGTTGTATCCAGATGGGAATAGAAAAAAATAAATAAATCCCAGATCGAATCAGTCAGCGAATGTAAAATAGATCCGCTGGATTATCTCATGTTTCAGTATCAGTTCTTACTTTGTCTCTTAAGCTCACCGGTGATCCGGCAAAGGGATCCTTTTATTTGCTTCATTCCAGCTCAGTGTACAAACACTCCATGGATTGAGTCCTGGATTTCGGCACATTTTTAAGCTTTTACGGGAGGGAAAAAAGTGAAATGTCTAAGATTTTGGTTAACGCCGTGCAACTGTTGTTCTTCCGCATCTTCAGTAGTGATTAAAAAGATTTTTTTTTTTAATACACGGCCTGCGATAATGGTGGGTTTTTGCTATTTATAAATTAGAAATTTGACCGGAAATCTGAGATGCGTCTTGTATTTGTAAAGCCGGAAGATTGTTATTTGCTGGTATTTTAAACTGGTCACAGGTGCTGCTCGAGACCATGTCAATCTGAGCCAAAAAAAAGTTTGTGAAAGAGTGTGATCTCATTTCAGCACAAAAGACCAACTCCCGTGGGTAGATAGGTACATCCTAACCCCTCTACTACTTTACTTTACTTTACTTTACTGACTATAAAAGACACGTCATGCATATTTTAATATTCCAGTTAATCAGGTTTGGGACAAAGATTCCCTTTTTATTTTCAACACAGTAAACCGTAGCGCCATTTATCTAACTTATTATATTAGTAATATTTGTTAAGATTATTTTGGAGTGTGTTTTTCATGGTGTATACTATTCATACACTATTTGTTTCATTTCATTTTGTTTTCCGCTGTTTTTTGGGTTTTTTTGAGCATGATTAGCAAACGTGTGAGGAAATGAAAGGCTCTTTAAGTAGTAAGTTTACAGTCATTCATTACAATCATTGATGGTCAGTCAAACACCAGATTATACAGAATTAGCACTATGTTTGGTCTGTTTAGAAAATAAAAGGAAATACAGTCAGTCCATTTTTTTTTTTTTTTTTTTTTTTTTTTACCTCTGGGCTATTCCATCAGTGCAAAAGCAACTGAAGAGCTGTAAACCACTGGTAGTACAATAAAGGCAATTATTATTTTTCAACATTTTTTTTTTTGTCTTTACTTCATTTGTGGATGATAAAAATGGAATAATGTACAGTTTGTGTTTCTTTATTGTTAATGATAAACTCGTGCATCAGTCGTAATTGCTGCAGTAGTAACTAGTATTGGAAAAAAAAACACACAACTTTGCCCCCTGGTGGCCATTAAACGTATTTTTACTATCGTTGTTGATTGCTAGTATGAGACACTTAGTTATGAAATACTGCCCACTTGTGGTCAATATTAATATCAAATAATTTAAATGATCATAAAAACAAAGCCCTTATGTTGATTTCTGTAAGGAGATATTTTTCATTATATTGACATATTATTATTATTTTATTAATAATAAATATTTATATAATATATAGTATAATAATATAATAGTAAATATTGCTTTTTTTTTAAAGATATATATAATTTGTATTATCTTTTGTAAAACTAAAAATTTTAGGTCAGTTTTTTTTTTTACGTAACAATCTTATTTTTTTACTTATCTCTGATACTAAAAATAGCTTTACTTTACAATCGCAATTGTTACTATCGAGTAACAGTGAGAATTTATTGCAATATAATACAAAAAACATCAGCACTCAATTACCAGCCTACATTTATTAATGATTCCCCAAGTAGTTTCTTAAACAAAGATTTAGATTAACACAGAATAGAATAGTCTTTATTAGTCATTAATGAAATACTGCCCCACATTTATGCTTTATTTAAAATTGATTGTTTTAGTGTTTTAAGCTTAAAACTGTACCAGGACGCTGACCATAACGCAGCCAGAAGCAAGAAATACGTGGAAGGAAATGCTTGAACAATAGTGCTTATTAAACGTGCTTATTAAAAAAATAACAACAGATAAATTACTAAAGAATTATTAAATCCTAACTTTAATGCACAAGACCAGACTGACCTCCAGGTACTACAGGATGGATAGATGGCCTTATAAATAATTCAACTTTATGACAACTTTATATATGAAAACAAGGCTTGAATTTCTGTTGCTGCATCTAGCTACACTTTTAGAATTTAATAACATGCATCTTTGATATTTTCCCAAATAAAATGCATCTGGAAGACCTCAGATTACCACCGGTAATCATTGATATTATTATACTGTTGTTATGGTTAAGAACTATACTCCATGTTATGCTATTCAGTTTAATAGTCACACACAAAGACACTATGAGATCATCACCACCAGATCGTGATGTCATTGTCACTGACAAAATGACTTGCAATCTTCTGGTGTACACATGACTCTGCTAAACTGCTTCTGGATGCAATGTAAAGCTGCACGAAAACTACTGTAGGATAAAAAGGGTATTTAAACCACACATAAAATTAAGTAACTGGGTGAAAAAAATCCTTGGAAATCTCGGACCAGGGGCAAAGCCGTGGTAAGAACAAATATATTCTATTAAATAAATAAATAAATAAATAAAAAATAGTTTTTGTCTGATAAATGAAACATAATTAACTGTCATTTGGATGCTTGTGTTAAACTGCAGTACCACCGCACGACCATCAGATGGCAGTAAAAGCTTAAAAATATGACCCGGATCCTTATTGTACGGATAAAGTTTATTATAATGTAAAAACACGGTGTTATAATTATAAATAGTTTATAATATTATACAAACGTATCGTTTTTGTTTATTTAATATATGTTATTTTAAGCAATTATTAAAAAAAGCAATTGGTTATTAAAAAGGACGTTTTGTGGGGGGGGTTTTCCGGCGCGGCTCCAGTGACAGAAACACGCGGTAGAGCCGATTACAGCATGGAGAGGAAAGGTGAGCAAAAAAACACTAACGTTAATATTATTACAGTTATTATAACATTAACACACATTAAAGTGTGTTAGGAAAATAGTCGATGTGATATTTAACTAAACAAGGAGTGTTTACTGTGATTGCTGAACAAAAGCCTCATGTTACTACTTAAACACACACACACACACACACACACACACGTTTAGTATAATAGAAGCAAATGTGATAACAGTAAAAAAAACATTACTAAATGGTTAAAACAATATTACAAAGCACATCATGTCGTTGTTCTTCATTTAAATGTCCACAGTTTATAGTTTACATTAAAACGCTCGCAGTTTGAATTATTACAGTCAATAGCAACTGCATTTTAACGCTGCTTTTTTCCTGTTTGCACACTTCTTTTTAAATAAACTATAGATTATTTATTTTTTATAACAAATAAATTAAATATCTTTGTAAATAATCAAAGCAAACATTTCCACCATGTTGGATATTTTGCGTTGTTTTATTCTTCAGTCTTGGACTAGCTAGCAGTGGCTAACACCCACCGCCCCCGAGTAAAGTTTTCGGGCGGGTAATTTAACCTTCATTAAGAGAATTTGTATTTTATTTATTTATTATTTTTTTAAATAGCACGTCTGGAGTCTGAATTTATCCGTGTCATTTGTTTTATTACATGTTATATATCACAATTCGTCCATTTTTAAAAGTTTAAACTTTAGGGCGTGTCCCAAACGACTCCCTAGTAGACGTTTAGGACGCTAAACCAACAGTAAGGAGCTTTAATTTGAAGCCCTAAGTAGTGCACCTATTAAGGGTATATGACAGGGTTTGGGATGTAGAGATGTTTTGTACACTTGAATTATTACAGTCAATAGCAACTGCATTTTAACGCTGTTTTTTCTGTTTGTACACTTCTTTTTCTAAATAAACTGTAGATTATTCGTTTTATAACGAATAAATTAAATATCTTTGTAAATAACCAAAGCAAACATTTCCACCATGTTGGATATTTTGCGTTGTTTTATTTTTTAGTCTTGGACTAGCTAGCAGTGGCTAACACCCACCGCCCCTGAGTAAAGTTTTCAGGCGGGTAATTTAACCTTTATGGGAAAAAAAAAAAAATATATATATATTCTATTATTTATTTATTTTTTAAAATGGCACGTCTGGAGTCTGAATTTATTCACGTCATCTGTTTTATTACTACAAATATATCACAGCGTCCATTTTTAAAAGTAAAAATTTTAGGGCGTGTCCCAAACGACGACTTAGCAGACATTTAGGACGCTGCACCAACAGACGGGTGTTTTGATTTAAACCCCTAAGTAGTGCACCTGTTAAGGGTATATGGCAGGTTTTGGGATGTATGGATGAGTTTGTACCCTTGCTAGCATGTTGGGATTAGCTGATGGATTTTAGGGAGTGAGGTTAGTGAGTTGTTAAACAGAAATGGCGCTGTTGTTGTTTGTGGTGTTTATATTAAGCTTTTTGGTTGTTGTTTGTGACAGTGCTTGCGCTCCAGGCGAGGAAGAAAAGGACAAAGCCGAAAAAGCCTGGAAAAAAGTAAGTTGGGGAAACTTTCACTCACAGGGAAATGTGCGACACAAAAGTATTCGCCCCCTTAAAATGTATTAAGTCTAAAGTATAATGTATAAATGACGTTAATGCTTTTTTTTTTTTTAATCTTCACGGTAAAAACATCTTTATAAATTTATCACTTTAAGCTCAGCTTTGCATCCCAAAGCATCACACAGAGAATTTCACCCATTCATCCTTGTTGTTCTGCTCCGTCTTCCTCATATTGGTTGTTTTTTTTAGCTGACAGAAGCAAATTCTCTTAAACTACCATAAAAAGCCCAGTTTCTAAGGATAAATATCATCTTATAAACAGGATGCTTCCACCACCATGTTTTTGGTGTGTTGTCGAGATTTTGTTTGGTTTGAATCGCATATAAAACTCAAGCCGAAAACCCGTTCCTGAGCTTATCACACCAAATATTTTCACCAGGTCAGGGTTACCGAACGTGTCACGGATTAACCGACATGAAACTCCGGATAAGTTTTATTGTTTGTGTCCGTTTTTTGATGCGTCTTGACTGTCTGACTTTATGATGACTGAGATCCTACCATGTGACACGGAGATCATATTCTTGTCAGTCTAACGAGCAACAATCACTAGAACAGGGGTTAAGGTGTTGGACTGCTAATTGGAATATCAGGGTTCGATTCCCTGCACCACCAAGCCGTCACTGCTGGGCCCCTGAGCAAGGCCCTTAACCCCCAATTGCTCAGTTGTATAAAAGAGATAAATGTAAGTGGCTCTGGATGCAGGTGTCTGCCAAATGCCGTAAAGGTTTGAAAGTGTGTTTTTGGAAAAATCTTTGTTTGAAGGGTTGTAGAGGTTCAGGGCACAAATTGTGGATTTAAGTAAAAGTGACACCAGTGAGCCAGTTTAAAACTGAACTCTAAGCACAGATAGTTCTTTGAGTCAGACAGCCCAAAATAGTGTTAGAAATCAGGATGCAGGCCCAGCAGAGTCACTCGCACACTTCCACACACTGTGTGCACGTTCGGCGGTTGGAGGTTTCCTCTTTTCATCGCTTGCTCCTGTTCCTTTTTTCACTTGGAATAAATATTTAATAAAAAATTCCAACGGCGGTCGGGGGCAGTGCTGTGGTGGGCAAGTGACATAACCGGTGTTGCTGCTTAACACCATCAGCACAACACAAGCCAAGATTGTGTTCCTATTTTTGTCTTTTGCACAGCACCCCTAACGCAAAACTCACTGACCAACATTTCAAAGCTAGAAACCGTTTCTTTCTGCAGTGTCCAAGTTATGTCCGTTTCACAACATTCTCCATGACGCTCCATTAAATTAATTGTTTTTATAACTATTGCAGTCTCAAGCCTGCTTAATTGAGAGTTAAGGCTTATGGGCCTTGCTCAGGGGCCCAGCAGTGGTAGGTTGGTGGTGCTGGCAATAGAACCAACATCCAACACCTTAACCACTGAGATATTACGTCCCCCAATTGGACAACGTTTCTACTCTCACACTCTGCGTTAAATGTCAGTTCTTTTATTTCACCAGAACACAATTTATGGTATATGTGGATGTCAATCATACCCTAGTCAAACTAACCCAAGTGTCCAATGTTGGTTTAATGCAGGAGCTTGAGACCCTGACGGTCTTTTGGCGTCCTTGTGTGGTCATGTTTTGGGGACAGTGGTGGCTCACATTTTGGTGATGATGGTCTGCTTAGTTTAAATATAAACTTTCTCCAAATGGATAAATCTGTGGATAGCACAAACCCTAGGCACTTTGTGTTTGGTTTAGATCAGGGGTCAGCAAGTTCTGTCCTGGTGGGCCACTTTTCTGCAGAGTTTAGCTCCAACCCTAATCAAACATACCTGAGCTAGCTAGTCATGGTCTTGATAGGTAAAGTTGAAACTTACAGGCACGTTTATGAGTGGGTTGGAGCTAAACTCTGAAGGACTGAATCCGGTGACCCCTAGTTTTATAAAATAATTAAAAAACAATAATAAAAAGAAATAATGGCAGCATTCCAAATACATAATAAACCACCAAGAGTCCAAGAGGTTGTGTGCTGATACTGGGCAAGACAAGGAATTTCCACTATTGGAGAGAACGTAATGTTGATACCTGAATATAATTTGACTGAACATCCTTCTATATCCTGGCACTGCAGTATCAGCCGTTACCATGCACAAGTTCATGCTGGCGCATTCCTTTAAACGATTTATAGAAGAGAGCCGTCATTCATTTAAACCCCCTGAAACGAATTGTTATCGAACAAAGCGGGTGGTAATTGTTTTTTAATGTGCCCGTGTTTTCGGCGTGGCGGTGAAAAATCAATCTCCGGTGTCATTCCTGGTGCACAGTGTAAATAATTGCGAGGAACCTCCGAAGTAATTGCCTGATGCCAAACTGATGAAATCTGCTTCAGTGCAGCTGCATTGTGCGTTCACGTTCCGCTCTCGCCGCACGTGTTCTCCCAGTCCTGCGGTTGTGCGTGCCATCGTGCTGGGTAAAGCAAGTGCCACTCAAGTCGCCAGGTTACCACCTCCATCTCCTCCTCCTTTTCTGTCTCTTTCCCTCCCTTTCATTTTCATGTTTTCTGCCTCAGTAGTATTCAGTAGTGCTGAAGCAGCAGGCAGTGTGACAGGCAGAAAGAGAGAGACAGACAGAGAGAGACAGACGGAGTGAAATAGAGACAGATAAAGGCAGAATAAGAAAAAGGATCTGGCTGGTCCGTCTGGTTCCACTTTTTCGTCCCACGCCATGTGGCTTTTGGACTGGATCGTTTCACTTAACACAGCTGTGGTGAAGCTGGCCAGTGGGCTGAGGTGCAAGTAAGTGTGTGTGTGTGTGTGTGTGTGTGTGTGTGTGTGTGTTTGAAAGAAGCAGAGAATCGAGGCAGTACTGCGGCGATGGAACGGGCCGGTTACTGATTTATTGATCAGCAGATTTATTTTTAATGAGTGCAACTCCCCTGGATTGTCGGACCTTCTAGTTCTGGGCGAAGGAAGAGTGTGTGTGTGTGTCTGTCTTAACAATGCAGTGTGTCTGTGGGATGAATATTGATTTCCTCACTGTCCTAATTTCCTGACTTGTCCTCAGTTCTATCGACTGCGCCAGGTTTCATTTCATCCGTTGTCTCCTTGCTGTTCATGTTTAGTTAGCGATGTTGTTAACTTGCCTGTCTTTTTCCTCACACTGGGAACAACTTTCCCACTATAGCGTGTGCAGACCAGACAAAAACTATGGTCACTGGCCAAACTTGTAAAGAGTAGCCAACATGGGGGGGAAAAATAAGAAGAGAAACAAGTAAATGATGTATTATAACACAGCGATTCACAGCGAGAGCTTGTGTTATGTAAGAACAGTCTTTCAGCTGCAGTATTGGGCTGCGCTCGACTGCAGAATGCTCACACTAAACAAGGCCACGGGGAGAAGCTTCAGAAGATGCAAACTCTGCAGAAACACCGCGCTGTCCTGTTCACCACTCTGTTTCATCAAGCCAACGTTGTTCATTCAGTATTTATCTTAAAGCTGCAGTCCAAAACTTAAAAAAACTAAAATAAAATTTTGAAATTATTACAATGGTAAGCTTGTAATGTTGTGTTATAATTTGAGCGGTCCTGGTAGGTTTCCGCGGGAAATAGAACCAGGCGCCGTTCATCTTTGCGTCATTTTGTCACGTCTGTAAATATTAAAGAAAGGGTCCTTATGCTAATACCACCTTAATACACATAGTCATGCATTGCTGCTGATGTTAAGATGAACAATGTGCAGGGCCTGATGTAGGGGTGGGCGTTATAAGCTAAATTCTGTTTTACGGTATTAGTAATTTCATTTATAGTTAGGGTTTATTTCACGATATAACCTTACACCTTACATTTACAGCATCTGGCAGACGTCCTTATCCAGAGTGACTTTATCTCTTGTATACAACGGAGCAATTGGGCCTTGTTCAGGGGCCCAACAGTGGCGGCTTGGTGGAGCTGGGAATTGAACCCACAATCTTCGGGTTGGTAGTCCAACACCTTAACCATGAGCCAACTTCCCTGTAATTATTTAAAGAGGTAGCTATCCAGAAAAGCAACAAAGAGCCATATATATATATAAAAATAATATCATATTATAATAAATAAACAGAAATGCTTTAGGATTAACTCGGATTAATCTAGCAACAAATTCCACTGTATGACAAATTTCACAGTGGGCAAAACACTTTATTATTATTATTATTATTATTATTATTATTATTATTGTTATTATATTATTATAAACTTCACAATACTGCATTTTGGCATTTGGCCCAACAGAGGCAACTTGGTGGTGGTGGGAATCAGACCCCGATTCCAATTAGCAGTCCAACACCTTAACCATTGCGCTACCACTTCCCACTATAATTACAAGCTTTTTAATCTTTTTATAACATTAGTACCACTTAAGTAGCAGGGAAAAACTCTTAAATATCAAATGATAATTTAAACAATTAAATAAATTCTCATGTCAAACACCCCCCCCCCCCCCTCCCCCCCCGTCTCACCAGCAGTTTTTGTTAGCAATGACGTTAAACTTAGAAGTGTTAATTGTCGGCTCAGACAGACTTATTACGAAATGTCTGAACAGCATTACTGACTGACTCCATCCCTCCATGGCAACAGTCCCCCCCCCCACGATGAACGCTTCCAGCATGATGACGCACACGCGACACGGGCTACTGGGAGCATGGAGCATGACCGAGATGTTTTGTTGACTACCGGTTTCACATTCCCCTGGTCACTGTTCCTACTGAGCGTCTTTAGAATAAGGTGAAAAGAGCTGTTTACCAGCAACTGCAGTTCAAAAATGAGAGAGCTTTCAGTCATAGATAGAAATGAAACGTGAAACATCTAACTGAAAAAAAAATGTTTTTTTTTTTTTTTTTTACTAGAATGCAAATATATCGAGAGTGTAAGTTTTTGTTTCCAGCCTTTAAGACCTCCGGGCGCATGTGAGGAATATTTCTAGAATCTGGCTTCAGTCAGTGTGGGCGTGCGTCCAGAGCGCTTCTGCATAGTTTCACACTTTATTTGCCTCAGAGTCTCTTTGCGAGTACTTGAGCTACAAGATTATAGCGGTCTCACCCCGAAAAATACAGGCCTTTAATTAGGCACAGCTTTAATCCAACACCAGCAGTGCTGATTGACAGAGAGCTGGATGTATTACACTTCCAACGTTCACTATTATCAAATTTGGGTGACGATTAATTGTCAAAAAAATGATTACGATTATGACGATTTATTGCCTGTTTTGGGGCTTTGAAAGTTAATTTGTTAATTAATTAATTTGTAAAAAAAAAAAAACATTTAAAAAAAAAAAAAAAAAAAACCCTGACACTCTACTGTAAATATAATTAGAAAAAAAAGACATTTTATATTTTGTGTCCTGTCTGTGGTTGTGTCCTATCTTTTTAGCTTTAGTTAATTCATTTTCTCCGCAGTTGCATTATGGGTCGGTAACATGAGTTGAGATGGTGATGGAGTGTTATTGAAGCGCGTTCGGAGTGTCAGAAAACGTCACCGCTCCGACTTTCAAATCACGCTGCTCCATTCACTTACTCTGGTTGAAAGTAGGGTGCTACAAGCACTACAGCTCGCCCTTGTTGCTAATGAAATTCTGCAGTAATTGCGGTTGGATTAAACGATCGTGGTTAGGTCAAATAATTGCGATCATGCGGTTATTTAATAATTGTAGCAGCCTTACATTCACTTAGCTGGCGTGAGTCTGGTTGGAAATTATACCCTTTTTTTACGAAACCGCTGTTGAAACAATAATGACATTTTGACAGGTGATCAAATACAAAATCACAATTTTTTTACCTTGTTTCCATGTGGAATTTCTACTGAATATTGCTTTCTGTCTGCAAGAAAACAAATGTTAGCTGTGGAATAAGGTCACATTACCACATTTGGTGGTTATGGAGATTAATTTGACTGCGTAGCATGAACTAAATGTTTCCACCGGAGGGCATCGCAGAGCTCTACCCTTGATGCCTTAGGACATGTTTCAGTCGGGTGAGGATGAGGATTTGATTTGAGCAACTCTCTTATTCGCTTTTTGTGCGCCAGAGCACAGAAAAGAACAGAGAGCATAGACGGGGAGAAAGAAAGAAAAAATAAAAAAAGAGAGCCTGTCTCATAGACAATTTAAATAAAGTAAAGAATGTGTTTGCAGGCCGATGGGGGGGAAAAAAACAGATGCAGTAGCAGCTAATGATCTATAGGGAGAAGACGTGCATGAGATGAAGGCAAAATAGGGAGGTGGAAAAATGTGATTTTTATTTTTTATTTTTTTATTTATTTTATTTTTTTAAAACCTGCATTGCAGTGCCAGACTGTCCAGCCAATGAAAACGCAAGGCAGGGAAAAAACCGGGCGGGATTTAAGGGCTGACGACAGCAGAGCATGGCACACAGACACAGAAAATGTGATTATGAAAGTGAGAGAGCGGGAGGAAGATGTTTGCGAGTGTGTGACAGTAAAGCGTGGGTGAGAGCGAGAGAGTAAGAGAGAGAGAGCGAGAGTGTGTGTGTGTGTGTGTGTGTGTGTGAGTGTGTGAGAGAGTGAGTGTGCGTGTGTTAGAATCTTTGTTGGAATATCTCAGTGTGCTGAGCGCACGAGCTGCAGCCTCTGGTTCATGGCTTTGGCTCTCACCTGCGAGCCCTGGCCACATCCGTTCCTCATGGGTATTCGAGCATCCTGTAGGTAAGGCAGGGTTTCAGTTTCTGTATATAATCACACACTTTTTTTTTTTTTTTTTTTTTTTTTTTTTTTTCTGGGCTCTCTTCGGATTTTAACCAGATGCTGATTGTGCACGTGAGGTGGTTGCTGTAGGATTTTGATTTATTTTGCTTTTTGTCTCAAAGTGCTGTTTCGCAGATTGGTAGGACGAGTAAAGAGACTTTTTTTTTTTTTTTTTATCATTAAAAAAGAATGCATGGGATAAAGAAAAGCTCTTGATTTGTTTTTAAATTCCTGATCTTATTCCTGATTTTAACAGTCCTGACCGTTTGGTGTATTTTGTAGAATGTAAATAAAGAAGCAGGTGAATGAAGCATGACTGCGTCTTTGCTTTAAAGAACTATAACGTCTGTGCTGGTCTGCACGCAGCAGGTGGACAAGGGTCCCTGCTGCTCTTCTAGCGTCAGTCCTTCCATCTATTCAGATTTTTATTTATCCATCAAACTTTTTTTTTTGTTTGTTTTTGTTTTTTTAATTCTTGTTCTGATTTGACTTTATCTGCATATGTCAGTACATGAGAATGTGGTTGTTTCCAGAGATTTTTTTTTTTTGCATTTAGCTACAGCATGTGAAAAGTCAGCAGGTTATCACCATAAAAATGTATTTATTTATTTATTCAAAGCTGCATTTCCTTCGACGCTCCGGCTGTCTCTGCTGCATTGCAGTACGAACAAGGAACAAAAACTGCTCTGCTTCCAAAGAAATTTTTAGAGTAATCCGATTGGCTGTTCTTACTCCAAGGAGTTGGTTTGTGTGTTTGAGGCAGACGGCATGCAGAAATCTAAGCGTTTTGTAGCGCACGCATGTGGGCTAGCGAAATTACAAAAGCTACAGCTCTAGAATAAGCTTGGTTTTTAACCCCGTCCGTACCAGCCGTTGTTCTCGCTCGCTTGCACGTGAATACATTTTTTTGATCTTGTTTAGGATTCTACTGACGATTAAATCGTTTACTTGGTATTGTTTTTATTTCTTTAGACAATATTATTCACGTTCCCTTCGTTATGGCGCACACACGTTAATAAAAGAACATCTCTCCTGTTGATAATAACTTTTTGTTTGATTGCACATCACTAGAAATTTACTAGGGCAGTGTACTGGCAAAGGCCTCACGATGCAATACTGTCACGATACATGGGTCACAATACGATATATTGCAATTCAATACACATTGCAATACTTTTAAAAAAGTGTGTAAAATTGTAAAACAAATAGCTAAAAATGCAAGAAATACTTGTCATCGACAACAACAGGTACGGAAGAGAAATATTAATGAAAACGTAAATTAATTAATGTATCGAAATAAAATTAATGCGAGTTAGCCATATCGATATTTTTACACAGCTCTAAGTTTTACGATGATGCAGTAAGTTATTTTAGTTATTACAGAACTCAATGTAATGTCGGTAAATGCCCCAGAAATCTTTTGATTTCCCTAAAACTAGGGAACTGCTGACTCTGTAAACTCCATGCAAAAAATGCATATTTATGCTTAGACACATTTTTAAAAACTTTGCACACGGTTATTCAAATGAATTGGAGTGCGAAATTTAATATCCAACAAGCTGCTCTTATTGTAGGAAAAACCGCTAACCAAGCGTTTAGTACAGTGTTTTGCTGACATTTTTATTATAATCGTTTTATTTATATTTCTTAACATGTGTGATAACCAAACAGTGGCACTTCTGTGCCACGTGATGATGCCAGCTGAGTAAAATCCTTATTAGATGAATAATAAGGTTTGGAGGAAAGAGCTTTGCTTATTCTTATGCTGGGTTATTACTCGATATTACCCCACCTGGTCCAGAAAGAATGCTGCAAGCACTTTATTGAGATATTAGCATGATAAACACGCTCTCTGAGGCTGGCTGATGTAAACCAACCTTTTTACTCTCTCACCGTGTCCAAATGTAAACCTTTTTCCTTGTATCCCATCCATGCCCCCCACCCCCTGGGGAATAATGCACACCTCCAGACTCCCAAACGCCTCCATCACCCACATCATGGGCAGACTGAACTAAGACATAAAACACAGCACTGGAAGAGGAGCTGCCAATTACTTGCCACGGATAACTATCATTACTAAGCAACAGGGTTATGCCGCAATCTCGGCAAGCTGCTATTTATTTCAGAGGGAGTCACGTCTTTTTTTCATAGCAAAATAAAAAAAAAAAGCTTTTTAAGGAATGTGCGTTATCTGGGCGGAATTCGACCGGACGCCCACCCTTTCGGCAAAGAATCGCTCGAGAAAAGGTGACTTACGTGAAGGTTTCGGTGACATAAACACACTTACGGTAATGTCATTGTAAATGGCAAGTTATGCAAGATGTTGATTTTCATACTGTAAGTAGGAGTGAGTCAGAGGCTCAACCTAATGAAATGCAAGGAATTTAGGCAAAGCACAGCAGTGTCTGTTGTCCCAACAGTAAAAAACAAAAACGCCCACGGTGCCTTTTCAAGACACTATTCCCGTCAGAGCAGAGGCCAAAGTATCGCGACGACCAACGCGGGAAAAACGTCTGCTTTTCCAAACCCTCCGATTATCAGTATTTATAGAGATTGTTGTATGGAGAGCTGAGGTTTTTGTTGATGAAGATAAGAGAGTGCGTGTTGTAGGACGTTAATTTGTGAGGCTGTTTTGTTAGAACCCTGGAGTTGGGACGAAGCAGGAGAATTTGAGTATCTGCTTTTTCTTATTCTTTTGTCAAAAAATTTGGATCAGCAGCGCATAAACTTGATGTATTGAATACCAGTTTGTTCTGATGTAGAAAAATCAGATAATTGGAAATGTTTCTCTTCATAAACTCAATTTAGATTACACTAGCAGCCGAAAACATGACGAGCTATTTGAAACAAGGTTCTCGCACGTCTCTGCAAATGACTTACAATGAAACAAAGTGGCAAATTATTTCTTGGACCAGTCGTGTGTTTTTCACACCAAGCAGTATAACCTACCTGCAGTTATGTCTTATGTGTTGCAAAAATGCAATAGGGGAAGTGGTGGCTAACGGTTAACGGTTGGACTGCCAACCCGAAGATTGTGTTCGATTCCCAGCTTCACCAAGCTACCACTGCTGGGCCCCTGAGCAAGGCCCTTAACCCCCAATTGCTCAGTTGTATAAAAGAGATAAATGTAAATCACTCTGGATAAGGGGGCGTCTGCCAAATACTGTAAATGTAAAATTAGCTAAAAAATATACGACACCCCCATTCCCATTTAACATCTATAAATAAAAAATATTTTTATTTGGAAAGAAGTAGCAGAGATTGTTAGTCCTATAAGACTATATAGACAAACGTATGTGGACACCTGGCTATTACACCGAATATGCTGTCGAATTGGAGTCACTGAAACCAAGAAGCTCAAACACATTCCAGCATGACAGTGCACAAAGCGAGATCCACGAGGACACGGTTTGCCAAGACTGAAGTCAAAGACTATGTCTGGCTTTTAAAAGACGTTAAGTGGTCAGGTCAGGGTTTTAGTCTTGCGTAGCCAGACCTTCAAGACTGACTGCAGAAAGTCTGGAAATCTTAATGGCTTTGAATGACTAGGACCGGCCCAAGAGGACACATGACTGATGGGTAAAGCTCCCAGTGATGATTTGTTTTGTTCTGCGTCATGTTTAGGGGTGTGGAAATGACCCCACAATAACCGAACCGGTTTGCAACTGGCAAGTCATTCATTCACAAACGTCTCAAAAATGTACAAAAATCAACCATTGCTACTGATGTAAACAAAACGTCGTGCTTTTTTGATCATATGGCTTCCGGTGGCTTTCGGGCAGACCGTTAAACAATGCAGCATGTGTTCAACCAATCAAAGGGCTTGGAAACTCCTGAAGTGTTACAGCTGAGCGTGTTGTTTGCATCAGACTTTCAGCCAGAGGTGTGTAGGCGTAAAGTGTAAGGCTGAGAACAGATATTTGTTAACTTTTATAGCCAGATTGTGTAACACGTATTGTAAATCAAAACTTTCTTGATGTAAGTAGCGTGTATATACTGTAGAGTGAGCAGTATGTTATACCTGTTGGTCTTTACTTTTTCCCTATTGGGCAGTGCACACACTCAATAGAAAAATATAGTAGCAATAATTTCTACCAAATAAAAAACGGCAAGTAATTTGTTAAAAGCTAGTGAACGTCTGGAAAAGGTTTTTTAATTAGAGACATTTATCTCAGCATTTCGGCTTAAGCTAAAAACATGCTTTAAAAAAATGTCTTGAAGAAAGTACAATGAAAAACGGATCCGTAGCCAGTGGATTGCAGTAGAAGTTAAGGATGTTTGATAGTTTATTTGATTCAGTGTGATGCCATGGTGTGTGTGTGTGTGTGATGACAACGGCCAGCAGCAGATCTCAGGCTTTCTAATGAATTGTGTCATTAATGTGAAAATGGAAGATTTGGCAGTTGTAATTGTGACATACCGTGTGCCTCATGATGCACAGTAACAGCGGGGTTTTTTTTCGCTATAATATTTATGAAGTACTTCAGTAGCACATGACACAACACCAGAAATGTTTGGATTAGTCTACAGTCTAACAGGAGATTTGGAAGATTGTGCAGTTTGGTGGTATGTGTTGGCTAAATAATGGCTGGCTCATGAAGCACAAACATGGCATTGGCTATGGTATTATACAATCTTATAATCTTATATAATAATTTTAATATTATACAAGATTCTGCATGTTACTTTCTAACACATTTTAGTCCGTGTTTCTTATTCATTGTCTTTGCCTTTGACGCTTACTTTCAGCAGTCATACCTGATTTGGCTCGGTAGATAAACGCCTCGTTTAGAGGATTATAAATACACTGCCGAACACTATTTTTATTAGGAGTCCAATTACAGCTGATGTAATGCTTTTTGGCTGACCAAACTATACTCATAACTACAGGGTTCCTAAAGTCATAAAAAAACATAGTAAATTCTGTAAAAGGTTCGGAAAAATAAACCTACAAAGCTTTGAAAGTCATTAATGTGTTTTACGGAACTTTGTATGTTTGAATATATTTTAAATTGATGAAACTGGTTAAATTAGGAAAATCAGGAAAAATGCAGGTTTAGGAGTGTTTGGCTTTATATCGAAAAGTATAACGAGCGTCTTGAGAAAGACGTGCATGAGATGTGCAACGTGCACCACAGCTCCCAACCCGTTCACCTGCTTTTCCACCTGTGTGACTTTTCTTCTCATCTAACTCATAAAAACATGAAGCTCATAAATATTCGCCATGGAATTTTATAGGTAAAAATGTGTTACGAGCTCTAAAATAAGAAGCTGCTGTTTTTGAAGCACTCTTGCCGATCCTCCCACTGCAGATCCCTGCTGAAGAGAGTTTGCGTGGGATAGAACAGGCGTGAAAAGAATGTTGAACTGATTGAACGCTGGCTTCATAAACAGATGACCTTCTGTAGAGTGCGCTCTTCGTTTATGAAAAGTCTCCAAATAATCCTAAAATTCCACCATAACATTTTATCGACTTGGCAAATGTTCTACCTAATATTGCTGTGTGGAACAATGTTTTATTATTACCTAAGCTGAAAAGAGCTGCTTCAGTATTATATGACTATGTGCGCTGATATGTATTCTCCCCTCCACCAGACCCGATCCCCACCCACGGGGAACTGCGCAGCCTGACTCGGCTCTGCAGGAGCAAGATGAGGAAATCTTGGGTTCTGACGATGAAGAGCAGGAGGATCCCAATGACTACTGCAAGGGTAAGACGAGAAGCACCAGTCGTGTGTAAACGCTGGATATGTCGTAGCTGAGTAAGGCGATCGCTGGATTGGAAAAAAAAAAAACACATGGATGCATAAGTGTGTGCTACACTATATTGTCAAAAGTTTGTGGACACCCTACAATCAGTCGTCTAGAATGTCTTTGTATGTTGTAACATTACATTATTCCTTCACTGGAACTAGTAGACCCAAATGCACCTAGTTCCAATGCACCTGTGCGAAAAAACCCCTGATCTTACTAGAAAAGTGGAGCTTGATCTAACAGCAGAACAGAGCTTAAATCTGGAATAAAATATTAGGGTCAGTTTTCACAAACGTTTAGCGATATGGTGTATCAGGGTGGAGCAGAAACCAGATTCTAGATATTTGGGTATATTTATGGGTTATATCGTTGGATTTGTATGTGTAGATGGGTTTTTACTGGATAGAAAGGGTAGGATACAAGTCTAAAATAATGATTGGTGGGAAAGCTTGCTTGATGGCTGCCTGGCTTTAATAGGTTGTTAGGTTGCATGGATTAGATGCCTGTGTACTACTGAAGATGGATGGTGAGCAGGACCATGAATTTATTGAGGTAAAATTAACGGTGAATTCATAGAAACCGACCATTGCTAGGACGGATGGGTAACTCGGCTATATAAATGATTAAGTAGTTGGGTGGAAGAATGGAAATGTACCTGGAAGAAGCTTAATGGCTATATGCCTGGTTAAACAGATGGATGTATTGAAACCTGGGTAACGAATGTAATTATGGCAGAAGATTTGTTTCATCCTTTCGTTACTTGTTCTTTTGTTTTTTTTTTATTATATTTAATTTTTTTTTAGGTGGTTATCACCATGTGAAGATTGGTGACCTGTTTAACGGCCGTTATCATGTGATCCGCAAGCTGGGCTGGGGGCATTTCTCCACTGTGTGGTTGGCATGGGACATACAGTGAGTTAGAATCACATTTTTTCACATCTTTTAATATATTTAAATTTATTATAAACAATTGATAATAAATTTGATGGACTGTTGAGTATTTCTGCCACTGTATGATTGTGTACATCAGCATTTGTGTATTTAAGTCTGGATGTTTTGTGTGTGTGTAGGGGAAAGCGCTTTGTGGCTATGAAGGTAGTGAAGAGTGCTGAGCATTACACTGAAACAGCTCTAGATGAGATCAAGCTCCTGCGAGCGGTAAGCATCCATAATCCTCACTGCTGCTATGGTGACCACCGCCAGCTCCTTTGCGTCAACCGCTTTCTTAAACCCCCTGTGCCTCAAACTTAATAATGTTTACAGCTCCTTTTATTGTCAGGGAATGTAGTTTTCTCAGCATAAAAATGATGATACATGGAGGCAAATAGGGTTAATGTGAAGTGTGAGTCAAATGCTGTTGCTAAAATATAAAACCACTCTTTTCGGATCAGGTGCGAACCTCAGACCCAAACGACCCCAGCGGAGAGAAAGTAGTGCAGCTGCTGGACGACTTTAAGGTCTCAGGTGTCAATGGTACTCGTATCCTTTTAGCTGATGCGTGAAAGTACTCGAGCTGTAGTTGAGTACAGTGTTGCTCTGCAGCATTTGATGAAACCTTGCAATTACTGGATTTGTCTGGTCTTTAGTAGGTGTTGGGCTTTTACCTTTTATCTGGTGCTTCTCTTTCATATATGACCTTAACTTTGACTGCCCTCAGATGTGTGCATGGTTTTTGAGGTTCTTGGTCACCACTTGCTCAAGTGGATCATTAAATCCAACTACCAGGGTTTGCCTTTACCCTGTGTTAAAAGCATCATCCGGCAGGTAAAGAACCTTTCTGCATCACCATCGTTAATAATGCAGTTATTTATTCATTAATGCTAAATGAAGGTCCTCTCACAAAAGCATTGCCAGTTTTGTTTAAATGTTATTGTTGACATTTATCACAGTATGAATAAAAATCTGAAGCAATCACATATTAGAATAATTATGGTAATATATAGCCGTCAATGTCCTTGCTGCTGCTGTTAAACATCAATCAACACCATGTGGTACAGTCATATCAGAACATTTAATGGTTTTATTTCTTCAGGTTCTACAGGGTCTGGACTATCTGCACACAAAATGCAAAATCATCCACACGGACATAAAGCCCGAGAACATCTTACTGACCGTGGACGAGTCGTACATCAGGAAGCTGGCAGCCGAGGCTACTGAGTGGCAGAAATCTGGAGCTCCTCCACCATCCGGCTCAGCAGGTAAGAGCAGAATGATGGATAACGTGCCGGCTAAACCAAGAACGCACTCTAATGTAATTTAATTGATCAAATCTATATCAAAACTTAACCGAACCATGATTACTGTTCTTAGTGATACTAAAAAGCACAACGTAAATAAAATATTTTGTCTTGCTAAGTAAATGATCACTTTCACACCTAAACCCTTAAACCTATAGCAGTTTCTCAGCTATTTTAGCAATAACAGTACAGTTTTTTTTTTTTTTTTTTCAGGTTTGTTTTTTTGAAACCCGACCAGAGGTTAACGTGAAGTCTAAATTCTGTCCAGATGTTGGATACCTGGGTCTTGGGTCCCTTATTAGGGAATTAAAAGATCTAATACCTGGTTCCTCTAATGGTGGTCTGGGGTTTTCTAACTAGCTTATTTTGGTTTTATTTCTGACTATGTAAACATAGTACTAATAAACTAAATTAGAGACTCAAGTCATTTTGTCCACATCTCTTTTCCAAGTGCATTCATACACTTCCTTTTCAAAGCTGCATTGGGTTGTGATTATAGGGTTTTGTGGGTTAGAGTTTACATGATTATTCTCTTTGTCCTGAATTCATGGTGTGTTTGTCAGCATCACCCTTTTAATATATTACTCCCCTTCCTTTTTGCAGTTAGCACAGCTCCAGCCCCGAAGCAGGTACTGTTATCCTTTAACCCTTTTTTTTTTTTTTCTTATTCTTTTTTTTTTTTAGTCTTCATTTCTGATGACTAGGTAATACTCTTTTTCTATCAGATGGCAAAAATGTCTAAGAACAAAAAGAAGAAGCTGAAAAAGAAGCAGAAGCGCCAGGCCGAGCTGCTGGAGAAACGCATCCTAGACATCGAAGGACTCGAGAGAGCGAACGAAGGGGGCGAGGATGAGGAGGACGAGGAAACAGAAACCCCTGACGCAACTCCAGCAGTACCCAACAGTCAGACCCTGCAGGAAATCACAGCCGAGGCCACCCTGGGTGAGAGCGAAGGAGGAAGCGGAGAGAGACAGATGGCAGGCGTATGAGTGTGCACTTGTAATAAAATCTTTGCGATTTGCATGATGGAGAAGTGACATCTTGTTGACAAATACACTATGTTGAGCTAAATCGGAAACGACCTCAGGTCCAGGTCTATTTAATTTCAGTGGCTGCTGTGACTCACACCTGCCTCTAAATAAAGGGATGACTCACTCCACACTCCCCATACTCGTATCAACAACAGCATATTTTTGAGTTTAAGTGAAGGGCATTTTAAAAGACTGAACCTGGTGTAAGAATTAAAATAACACCACATTTCTTTCTCTTTTACTTTTTCTCCCTCATCCAGATGGTGTTCCTGAACCCTGGTCTAAGCACAAGGAATGCATGGCAGATGGAATATCCAGCCAGCACCCTGAGGAAGAGAAGCCTACCGATGTGCAGCAGCAGCAAGAGAAGGACGAAACTCCTGTCAACCCGTATGGCAACGTCACCGAAGAGGCTGAGCTCCAGCCCATTAACCCCTACCCAGTGTGCAACGGAACGGCAACCATTGAGCCTGGCTGTCCTGATGGTAATGGACCTTTGCTTTGTGACGTGTTTGAGTCGCTGCAGACACAGGAGACACTGGATACAAAGAAGCTGGACGCCGGTAAAGCAGTTAACGATTGGGAGATGGAGTCGAGATCCAAGAAAGAGGCGAAGCCCAGTGCACAGGCAGGCCCAGGCATAGAGGACGGTCAGTAGGAAGGACTGGTGGAAAGGGTTTTGTTTGCTCAGTTACAAATCCTTACCACTGTTTGTTTCTAATTTGTTGTGTGTTTGGTTTTTTGTGGTCTGGTGTTGCTGCTCACTGAACCTTAACCACATGTGTAGTGTAGAACCTGGGGAGGTTAGACTTGGTGTTTTTTTTTTCAATTTCACACTCGCTCATGTGTTTTGACGGCTGGGCCCTTAAGAGGCCCCTGAAAAATAGCTCTGGTTAAAGTCTGCGAAATGCCAAAAATGTAAAAAGGAAAGGTTTTCTTTCTTTTAATTATTTATGTCAAGTAACGCTGGAAATATTGGTGTGTGCATGATCAATTGATCATCTAGTTGCTGCAGGATTCAGTGTGAGCCCAAGGGAGAGTTTAACTTGGTGTCATTGGTCTTTCCTCTCCAGTTTAGAATATAGACTCAGTGGAACCCACTCTCCCTCTGCAAATCTGTCACAAAGATCTCTAAGAAGTTGTTTCGTCTTCCCTTGGTCCAAGTCTGTTCACTGTGCCTGTGTGTTTCGTTTTGTTTATTTATTTTTTGAATACCGCAGCATCAGCCTTGTTTTAGAGCTCAATATAATCGATCGGTCTTAAAACGCCTCATGGGCACCAGACTCGCTGATTAAACGCTACACCAGCAAACACAACCACATCAGCCTTTTGCTTAGTGATACATTCGTCATATAGAGCTGATTCTCAAGTTCTCTTTGTCTCTCCCTCCTGTCCCGTCGTTGTGCAGCTAAGCTCGCTGCAGGAAATCTGTTGGTGAACCCACTGGAACCGGTAAACGCAGAGAAGATCCAGGTGAAAATCGCTGACCTGGGCAATGCCTGCTGGGTGGTGAGTAGAACGACGATTACTTATAAATGTTTCTCCTGATGAAAATCGTGGTAATCCAGCTGTTCAGTAGTTATGTATTAAGTAGAAGATGAGTTGTATACGTGCATAAATCTGATTAAAAAGCCTCTGAAGTCTCAGTCTTGTGTTTCTTTCAGCACAAACACTTCACTGACGATATTCAGACACGACAGTATCGTTCTCTGGAGGTTCTAATCGGTGCAGGCTATAGCACACCAGCAGACATCTGGAGCACAGCATGCATGGTGGGTGCACACACAGTTAAAGAACTTTCCAAAGTCACCTCATTTTTAATAACCGAACGTTCCCAAGTGTTTCAGTCGATCTTATTCCACGATCACAGATTTATTTCTTCGTTTTTGTTTATTAGTCACTGTTGTGCAATTGTTCAGGTTAACTAATCAGATTAAACCATTCAGCAGCTTTGTAATAGCAATAGAATTATTCCATTTTGAACTACTTAATTAAACTAAAAACTTTTAGCATGTAAAAAATACGTATAAACCTAAATCAGAATAAAGTATTAATCAGCATTGAGTTTTAATCATTACAAAACAGTTTAAATTGTCTGTTATAATTATTATAGAAAAGCTGAATAATACAACTGTAAATTCTAGTGGGTTAAAAATCAGTATGGCAGGAGGACAAGTGAAGGAAAGAAACGGAGAGAAAAGAAAGGAAAGTCAAACGGGCTGCATACACACACATGCGCGCACACACGCAAACAGAATACACAATAAGGGTGCCATACGCAACACTCTGAAACCACACACACCTCAGACTGAAAATCACTGACCTTCAGGTTGCTTAAGAATGGTGGCATCAGTGGGTAAAGGAGTGTACTGCAGATCAGAAGGTCTAAAGCTGCCGCTGGTGGGCTCTCTGGGAAGGTCCTTAACCCTTAACTGCTTACTTGCGTAAATGACATGAATCTAAGTTACTTTCTAATGGAAATGCACAGACCTTCTCTTATACTCACATAAGTGGCTCAACACAGTAAATGCAAACACACACATATGCACTTTACAGAGTCAATGTTTTTGCAGGCGTTTGAGCTGGCGACAGGGGATTACCTGTTTGAACCGCATTCCGGAGAAGATTACTCCAGAGATGAGGGTAAATCATTTAAAAATCATTTTATTCATTGAATCTTTCATCATTTTATTCAGTTTTTTTGTAGAAAATGTGTATTATAAATCAGGATTTATCATCACCAAACTCAGTCTTGTCGACGTTACCATTATTACCACCTTTTAGCATTAGCTCTAATGAATAGCGTTGTATCTTTCTCCATCCTTTTTTACTGAATAATAGCTAGCTTCGGTGCTGCTGAATATTAAACCCTCATTTTAGTCGTTAATTAGCACTCAGGCGCAAGTCATCCATGTTTAATTGGGAGCGCATGACTTTCCTTTTGTAGAATCTTTACGTGATGATACGGATGCACTCCTTTTGTCTGTGTTTTCTCTTTTTCTGGAGATGAATGCCGCAGACATACTTTTAGTCCACACATTGTGGTATAAGCTATGTCGTTTTAGCATTTAAATTAAAACGGAACAAGATTTGATGCTTTTCATCAAGTTTTACAGCTTAAAAAGCGTAAGATTCACTATGCAACATGCACTGCTTCATTCGTGCACTCTGTACTGATAAGTCAGCTAACTAAACATTGCATGATCACAATTAACGATTAATCGCTCCTTTTTTTCCTCTCTTTCCCATGAAGATCACATTGCACTGATTATTGAGCTGCTGGGCAAAGTTCCTCGCAAACTCATCACAAATGGCAAATATTCAAAGGAGTTCTTCACCAAAAAAGGTCAGCCAGCTTTCTCTCCTTTTTCTGTGTATTACTAATACCTTTGCCTCCTTTACTGGAAGAGCGTAATGTGTGTTTAGCAATCTGAAGTAACGGAAAACTTTTGCTAACGAGTATTTGGGAAATGACCGTGTGAACAGCACACACCGCATGGAATCTGATCTTTTCAATTCCGATTTGTGCCACTTTAATATATGCTATTAAATCCGAAACAGGTCAGATGTTTAGCAATGCGGCCGCTGTGTAAACGGTTATGTTCACGGAATTTATGCGACTTGCATAACTACAAACGGTTGATGTATAATCGATTTAGCTTAAGATGTTCGCGTCACGGTCCCACTACTTCTGACTCTGGCTCTGCATTCACACACTCCCCCATACTGAAGTAGCAGCCACTGTACCACAACATGCAGTTTATACAAATTAAATCCTTTTTCTCTTTATCCTTCAACTCTACAACTACTGCTCATTAATTGGCTGTCTTTCGCTGCACAGCACCTAATAAATGTGAACACCTAACATGTAAACATTGCGGTGTCGTCCGTGTTTATTTTTCAAGATGTTGCGGAAGACGTAGAATTTGTTGTTTTGCGCTTACGGGGTCAGTTTAGGACTGCGATCAGTTCACACTGGAAATCTGGCATCATTTAAAACAGCTACACCAAAACATCTGATCGGAATTGAAATGATTTGGTAAAAAGGGAACTAAGGAATTTAAAGTGTATAGAAAAAAAAAAAAAAAACGGACCTAAAATTTTAATATAGAATAAAACACTGTGTTGACGATTTTAAAGAGGAATAATTAATAAGCGGAAATTCTAATAAAGGATAAGAATGAAAATGATAATTAAAATGATCGAATTACAAGTTAATTTTTAGGTATAATTAATTATTCGTTATAGTGAAGATTAATATTTAGATTTATTTATGGTGGAATTTTTTTTTTCCCCTCTCTTACATAACTATTTGTTGACATGAGGTTTTGAACAGCGTTTAATTAAGTTTCGTCTCTTGTATCCAAACAGTTACAAATCAGCTGGAAGCCGTTGTAGGGTTTATCGTGCCCTGTGAATCATACAGAAAACATCATCCAGAGAATTTTACCGCTTGAACACGTGCTCGGCTAAAACTTTAACTATTGCAATGAGATGTAGTTAATTATGGACAAATAGGGTCATGTTTGTGTGTGTGTGTGTCACCCAGGTGAGCTGAGGCACATCACTAAACTGAAGCCGTGGGGGCTTCTGGACGTCCTGGTGGAGAAGTACGAGTGGCAGAAGGAGGAGGCGCAGAGCTTCAGCAGCTTTCTCCTCCCTATGCTGGATCTGATACCCGAGAAAAGAGCCACAGCTGCAGAGTGTCTCCGCCACCCCTGGATCGCATCGTAGTAGGCCAGTGGGGTGCGGGAGGAGGGGGACCCCACACTTGCACACAGATACTCCTCGCTCTCTCTTTCTCTTACACTCTGAGACTAAATTGCGTCTGGTCAAAATGCACATCATGGTTCATCATGGAATATGAAGGGGTCCAAACAGATTCTCATATCGACGTTTCGTCTTATCTACCAGGTGACGGTGGATGTAGGCATTCATTTCCTCTAATCATGTCTGCCGACACGGTGCGTCGTGTGTTTTCATATGAAGGGTACAATAGCAGCTAGAAGTAAAAAAAAAAAAAAAAGTCTGTACATTTGCTTTAGTCGTATTTAGTCTTTTTTTTTTTTTTTTTTTTTTTTTTTTTTTTTTTTTTTTTTTTTTTTTTAATTGTAAGCCATGGCAGCACTAAAGGAAGCACAGATTTTGGATCTTCGGAACAGTTTTCTCGTTCCAGCACAGGCTGCATGAGACGTATAAATGATCTAAGTTCGACAGCGATGGCCTGGCTGTAAACGGGTATTTACTAAAAAGGGGTGTAAATTTGCAGCTTTGTGAGCAACACTTTGTAATATGCGACTTAAAAAAAAAAAAAAAAAAAAGGAACTAAAAAAAGCGCCCAACTCGGACCGGTTTGGACTGTCGGTGTGCAGGAACACGCTTCCATGTGCGCAATGTGGAAATGGGGGACGTCTGGAGACAGTGGTGGCACGGAGGGAAAAAAAAAACATACATAAAATAAAATATGTGGGTTTTGTTTTTTTTTTTTATTTATTATATATATATATATATATATATATATATATATATATATATAATATATATATATATATATATTATACACGTGTACCAAAGTGTTGGCGTGCTCTTTTTCAGTGTGTTGCGTTCATGCATTGCTTTGGCTTGATGGCAGTGTTTTGAGTAACTAATACGAAGATGCCTTGATCCAATGCTTCTCTTCTCTGCGTTTTGGGGCCGGATTCTTTCCTACTGATCGGATCGGTGGTTATTTTTTTAGCTGTAAATAACCGTAGGGTCATTTTATCCTGAAGGACCTCCGCTTGCTCTTTTTGTATCAAAAGACTTTCACCTGGTTGACCCGTTTCTTTGAGCACGTCCTGTTTTTTTTTTGTTTGTTTGTTTTGTTTTGTTTTGTTTTGTTTTGTTTTTTCCCCTTTTTTCTCACTTTCTCAGCCGCTAAGCTCTTGATTGTTCAGCGCTTTAACACAATTCTTTCTGTAGTTGTTATGAATAAAGACTCTAAAGTTGCCGAGCGTGTTGGTGTTTCCTGTTTGCGTATTATTCACACACAATACCTGCTTCATTGTCTTTTTTTTTTATTTTCAGCATTTTGTCATCAAAAAGTCAACGTAAGGATTTTGGATTATAGCTATTCGTCTAGTCAGCCACTCATGTGACAGTGTGTGTGGTGTTATGCAGATGCTTTGCGATAGGAGAGGTCCAAGAACAGTTCAAACAAGTCTAATGGGAAGGGCAGTTTAATGCAAATAACTTTTTTTTTTTTGTGAAAGCGTCATAGGAGGCCCAGCTCGAAAAAAAACACTTCTGAGTTCCAATCCCTGTTAGCCAGAAATCGGAATCTGAGAAAATACGCCCCACCATTTGATGATGTATATAAAAATGGTACAAATTGAACGTTTCTATAACTCATTGCTTCCAGTTAGCGTAACCAAACTTTAACGCCATTTAAAAAAATATCCTGGAAGCATAAAAGACCTGAAACCTGGCATACGAGATGTCTTTATTAAAATTGTTGACCTTTTGGTTAACTTTTGCACCAATTTTGTTTTTATTTGGATTAATTTTTTTCATATTAGAACATTATACATTTTCAAAAAAAGGAAAAGACTTAATGTCAGTTAGATAATGGATGAAGTCCATACGTTACAATCAGCTGTAGAAAATCCATAGACGGAAAAACGGTCAGGTTTGGGTTGACGCAGATCCATGATGTGTGGAGGGAATGAAAGACTTCATGCTTCTTCTGAAAATAAGACAGTTTTAGCGTCAAACACACAAACCGGCAGAACAAAAAAAAAAATTATCTACGCAAAGACATCACAGACACCCCGGACTGTCCTATGTCACTGTTGTATTTTTAACACACTGCCTTTTCCTGGCGTTCGAGAGAAGAAACAAGTTCGCCAACTGCCTACTTTATTAGTGTTGCCTAGAAACAAGATCCTCTCAAGTTTATTTTGAAAGTGAAGGTCGTCGTTTTTTGGCTTGAGCTTGTTTAAAGGATACAGTAAAAACCGTAGGAGGCTCACAGTGTGTTTGGGGGAATATAGCGGTAGAATATGGTTCCTTATTCATTTCACGGAATAATACAAAAGCTCGTCCTTATTCCGTTTCTTTGCTCATGATTATATTCTTCTTATTACATTACAAAAAGAGCTCATAACTTGTTTTATACATTAATTTGTAGTTGCATTTTTTTTTTGCCAGTTTTCTACAAGAACAAGTTATTTTGTCTGTGCAACATCTGCCATCCAGGTGTTTCTATACAAATAAGAGTACTAAAACTAGTAAACCTAACTGCTCTCAGAGCTACTGTTAGTAAAATCCATCCTCAGCTGACCAATCGGGAGAGAGAATTTAGCAGCTTTCATGCATAAATATGAAACACGTTTAAGATCAATTGAATCATTTCTTCTCTTCTTAAGTGTGCATGTATAGAAATCCGGTGGTCCTACCTGTGTTTTCTCCCACCTGGAAGTCTTGTGGCAGCAGTTTGTCTTGTCGGTTACCCAGCACAAAAGCCAGGAAGGCGAGAATCAGGGCATCCATGATGCTGATGATGGCCAGGATGTAAGCCCAGCGGACCGTGCAGTTCCCCAGCGTGTACTTATCTGTTCGCTGACCACACATGCGCTTCACCTCCTCCGAGTCCCAGCCGTCAGGGTAGATCATACAGCCTATAACCATGCAGGTAGCTACATGATGGGGGGGGGGGGGGGGGGGGGGGGGGGGGGGGGGGGGGGGGGGGGTGGGGGGGGGGGGGGGGCTGATTAATGTTTCATGAGTGTGTGTTTATGCATTCATTACATTTTTCTTCCTTTAGTGACATTATACAGTGCTGCATTGTTGACTACATTTTACACATACTAGTTATTCCTGCAATCGTCTCTAGTGTTTTTAGTATAAACCACACGGCTTGGATGACTGGCATCTTAGTAATTGTTAGTTTTGCAGGTCTGTGGTTTAATCCTTGGTTTTGGGCTCTGACTGGTGTCTTGGTTGGAGTTGTTTAGATGTAAGTATGGGTTATCAGTCGAAATATGCACCTAATTTATTTTTTAAAATAACTTTAGGACATAAACAGACTGACATGACTTCGTTGAGATATTAACACTCCTGGAAACCATGGACGCTCATTCCAATCTCCAAAGCTGCTTTATTGAATAAATGTCAGTCGAGGTGTTTAAATGTGAGTCCAATAACGTGAAATCAATTCTATTCATATCTAAATAAAACAGGTTTATACTTTATTAACTATATTTTACAAATGAATAACTAATTAAAGCAAATATCAAATCTAATACATTGAATTGTAATAGTAATTACAATGTAATAAATGCATTGTAAATATTATACTGGGTTTTATTGTACCAGCAGTCCCTTAAGCTAAAAATCTAGTTGCGTCCAGAACATAAACCTGACAACATAATCCCGACTCGGCATAAAATGTTTCCGGCTATTAAATAAAAACGCTTTAGTTCTTTGATATTATTCTATTGGGGAATTATTACTTCAACCGATTGTCTTTATTGTTCCTCCAAGTGGAACATTATGTTTTCACGTGACAGCAAGCGATAAAATATGTAAAAGGGAGGCAATAAATATAAAAAACGTTGCCAGGCAATTCTGTCCAGAGCAGCTTTCACTGAGGAAGCTAAACTGCTGTTTATAATTTAGTGCCATACAATATCTTCGTAGCAGAACAGCTGGTACAGGCTGAGGTGTTGGTTTACCGAGTACTTTCACTTACTCTGGCTCTCTAAAGGGACTGCAGTGTGTAGCGGAATGCTGCAGGTTTATATATTACACTGGGTTGTTTATTTAAGCACACGCATTTTTGCGCCTGGTGTCAGAGGTTTATTTAATGCTTTGGGTGGTAAGAGAGAAAAAACAGAGAACCAATGTATAAACTCACACAGGCACCAGAGAGAAATTTAAAACCCCACACGGACAGTAATCTAAACGATGAACCCTGAAGCTTTGACCTGGATTTTAATTATGAAAGGTCTTAAACTGCCCTTAAGGTTCTTAGTTTTTCCTGTTGTGTATTTTCCCCTGGTTTTATTTGATTTGTTTGCAGTGGTGGAGTGGTAGCCTACTGGGTAGGGAGATGTTCAGCCGTGTATTGACTGTAGATGCATGAACTGACCATGGTGCTGAAAGTGCAAACGATACACCTCCTTCTATTGAGTTTATTCTGAATCATTTACTTTCTTTAATACATATTTAGAACAAAAAATACTACAATAAATTACTTACTTAAATAAATTAGTTTTGTTAGCCAAACTGCACTACTTTTTTTTGTTGACTGTCATAAATTAATTAATTAATTTTTTTTTTTTGATAAATAATATTTTTGGCATTTATCCAGCTGACAGTAAGACTGGTTGATGATATGTTTGATTTATAGTGTGTGAATAATTAAGGATTGACAATAATTAGTCATATTGATGGCATCGAAAATCCCTAAATAAAATTCTGTTAGTGCCCCCGAAAGACTTGGGCCGGTCCTGAACTGGAGGTTCTGCTTTTTTACGCTGTTTGGTGTGTGTATGTTATGTATAGTTTCTTTTTTTCCTGCATTATGATATTGGCCTAAAATGACTTTAACTCCTTAAATGTTTAAATGCTTGTTGGATACAGTTCTTTTAAATTAACTGGTTACTGAGCACTTGATTATTTATAATTTGTTTGTTATAACATTTCAGGGAATCTTCTGTAAAAAAATCTAATATACTTTATTATGTTTAGATGTTACTGCCATGGTGATGATAGATAGAAATATTAGAAATATAATAGATTAGATAGATAGATAGATAGATAGATAGATAGATAGATAGATAGAGGTATGGGTTGAGAGAGAGAGAGAGAGAGAGAGAGATGGAGAGAGAGAGATAGACGATAGATGGATAGATGGATGAGAGAGATGAGAGAGATAGAGATGGGATAGATGATATAGTTATGGATAGATATAGGTATGGATGGATGGATGGAGATAGATAGAGAGAGATGGAGATAGATAGATAGATAGATAGATAGATAGATAGATAGATAGATAGATAGATAGATAGATGGATAGATGGATATAGGTATGGGTTGAGATAGAGAGAGAGATATGGATAGATGGATGGATGGATAGATGATATAGTTATGGATAGATATAGGTATGGATGGAGAGAGGGAGAGAGAGAGAGAGATAGAAAGAAATGGATGGATAGATGGATATAAGTATGGATGGAGAGAGAGAGATAGAGAGAGATAGTTAAAGATAAAGTTATAATATATACCCGCTGCAAGCTGCATCCACGCGCAGATCTTATACACACTGCCGGCGTTACAGAAGAAGAAGAGACCGAAGCAGCCGATGGTTCCTACAACCAGCAAGAATGAGATCCCTACAAAGAACATTGCTGTCTTAAAGGCTCCAGACGGAATGGATCCGAAATCCAGCGCGCTTCCTTTACACACCAGTTCTCCTGTGATGGGATTTCCGATGCAGTAGTGGAAAAGCCCGAAGTATCCAGACTGCGGGGTGTCCACACTGTCCCCGATCCAGTACGGCTGAATGAACACCACCATAGTGATGATGGCAAAGCAGATGGTGAAGATGATCCAGAGCACCCCGATCGCTCTGGCGTTCCTCACGTAGTTGGTGTGGTAGATCCTGGCCGCTTCCTGAGCTGGGATTAATTTACTCATGACTGCGAGCGATAATAAACCATTAAATTAATTAATTAGCGCAGATTAAACAACTAAAAAAATCTTCAGTTATTTATTAACGCAACTGCTTTTTTTGATCGTAAAAGCTTAAAAGTTCTGCAAGTTTCACGATCAACGCCGAAATGTGGTCGGATGATCGATTTATAGACGACCAATCAGATTAATCGGTGGGCGGGAAATGCGCTCCGGGGGGAAAAAAAGTACGAAACGCTTTTTCACTTTCTTTTCCTGCTGTTTTACGTACCGACGGATCGCTTTAAGCTTTATTTATTAATGACGTCATTTTGTCTTATAGTCAATTAGTCCATGCGACTTTTTAGGTAAAATAATCCCACATTCTAGTGAACGGGGTCTGGAAAAGCAGCGTGTTTTTCTGAGGGAACCATGTGTAGTGTGAGCTGACTAAAAACACAAGGCTTAAACTTTTTTTTGTCAACCTAAATTTAAAGAATGTGTGTAATGGAGTTTTGGTAGCTTCAGTGTCTCACAAAATTCTGTAGCTGTAAATGTAAGATTCTTAGTTCGATCCTGACCATCCTGAGGTTACGGTCTGTTTCCAGCTTGTTTTTTAATGTCTTTATGTTTGTTCTTTTTCTCTTCCTTAAGTTTCTTCTCCATCTCCAAAAGTAAATGGCTTGGCTAAAATATAGGATTATACTAAAGATCATCATCTAAAGAGTATCATCCCAGGTACGCCATGACCCTGAGCGGGATAAGGGGAAGTGGTAGCACAGTTGAACTAGAAAATTGGGCTTTGATTCCCAACACCACCCAGCTACCTCTGTTGGGCCCCTGAGCAAGGCCCTTAACCCCCAATTGCTTAGTTGTATAAATAAGATAAATGTAAGTCACTCTGGATGAGGGCGTCTGTCAAATGCCAGAAATATAAATGTAAAATAAATGGTAACTGTAAGTTTGTTACTTTGATTACTAGGAAATTGATAATAATTAAAATACTGATCACCTCTTGCACATTATCTACTTTATGTTATAAAACTATAAAATACAGGTTATGAGTGGCTCAGATGTCTTTAAAGAGATCTTTATTAACTAGAAAAGCTTTTCTTTTCTGATGCTCTTTATCCAATTTATTACCTAATATAAAAACATAAATAATATTAAATAATAATAGGGTTATAATTGATTATTTATGTTTCTGATATACGCCCAGAAAAGTATATATGGATTATTGTAGCAACGGTGACGTTTTTGCATCAGCTTTAATCATTTATGGGTAGATTTTAAATAAAAATGTATGTAAAACAGTGAATCTGGTTAAATATCCAGATTTAAGGAGTGCACAGGGGAAATCTTACACTGATATACTTAATTTCTCTATATGGGGTTAAATTCATTTGCATAGTATAACAATTACAATAAAAATGACTTCTTATTATTCTGTTGACAGAAACTGAAAGGCCTTCAGAAAGATGCTGGGTGCTAAAAATGGATATAGTTCTATTTACTGTCAGGATGAGGTGTGAATAAGCTTATTTCCCACTGCACTGTGCATCATGTTCTCTCTAGATTCCATATTAATTCACACCTCCAGACAGGTGATCTGTACAAATGGCTTAAAATAAATAAGGAGGAAAGACAGGGCACCTTTTAAATTTTTTATTATTCGTATTTCCTGTTCTCTGTGTTCCCAGAAATAGAGCTACGATTAATTTATGATAAGGAAATACAGCTTGTTTTATTTGCTCGGTGTAGAACTGGTGTCCTGTTCCTTTTTTTCTGCGGTCATAATCAGTGTACTTAAACCATGCTGGGTTTTTTGGAGGTCAGTCATTTCCCTGTAAACCACAGCTTCAATTCACACCATCAAATAAGCCTCTGGGTAGGACTGTAAAATTCAATTCTGAGCAGGGACCTAGAATTATTTCATATTCAGTGGCATTTTTGGACTTGTCCTACTCTCGGGTACTAAAAATAATTAAAATAATATTTATCTAGTTTAAATATATTTCAGGCATCGAGCCCCTATATATATATATATATATATATATATATATATATATATATATATATATATATAAACAAATTAGGTGATTTATATTCGTGCTGTGTTAAATCATGTAATAAAAGCCTCTAAATATCTAAAAAAAATCTATGTGAAATCAATATTTGTCGTGGTCCTACACTGTTTTTGTCATTTTTATTAATCGTTATAATAAAATTTTATTAATCCTTATTAAACAATAGCTTCACAATTCTTCTAAGCATCTTCAATAGACTTACATTTTTTTCCTCATTTGTACAGTTAAGAGTTAAGGGCCTTGCTCAGGGGCCCAGCAGTGGCAACTTGGTGTTACTGGGTATTGAACTCATCATATTTCGCTCACTAGTCCAACACCACTTTATTTTCTGCTTGACATTTTGCCCAGTGCATTTAAGGGAAAAAAAATATATAATAATTTAATATATTGTAAGAAGCTCTTTTCTAAATACACACATACATTTAAAAGACTTTTCCTTATTGATGTATTACACAATATAAAATGAAACGGTGTTGTGTATTAATATATTATGTAAATGTAAATCTAGAGTTAATATAAGACAAATCAACAAAGTGATGTAAGTGGTGTAATGGCGCTATTTGGGCACTAGGAGCCACTGTAATATTAACTGTAGCAGCAGGACATTTTTTTTTTTATTCCCTCTGACTCATGGCCCTATAATAAGACCAAGCCCTATTTTAGTGATCATTCAGAGGACAAGAGTGCAGCTGGTTATTATACACCCGTCTTGTTAACCCAGACCGTCGTACGATTGGGTTTTAATGCTGTAATTACATTAGATCCATCTATAATCATTTCTTTTCTGATTGTAAAAGAATAATGATGTCAGATTAAGTAACGGGTGGAGCCGGTACCATTATGAGAAAAAGAAAGAAAGAAACGGTGGCACTAAAAGTTAGAGGGGAACGATGCTGCAAGCACCTGCCCATCCATGCATAATTCTTTAATAATTCCACATTAAAATGTATGAATGACAGAGGAACAATACGAAACTCCTGAAGAAATCTATGAGGTGCTCGTCCGCTCATTTCAACTGCCTCGCTGCCTTTGTTCAAATCAGGAGGAGGTGATTAAAGGAAATTACCATCTGCTCCTGCAGATTGTGTGCGATTGAACCTAGCTGACATGCTAAATGTCAATGAGGGCTGTGAATACACTATGAAGTGGTTTAAGGGTCAAATAATATGTTGGGGTAAAAAACAGTCTTTGTTGTAAGTGATTTTTCTACCTGATACTAAGCTAATTGGATTCTCTTGCAGTTTTATCCATAGCTCCAGGGTCTCCTGTTCAATCCGGCATTTATATTCCTGTCTGTCTGTGTGGAGTTGCCAATTTCCCAGTGTTTCTCTGGATTCTTGGGGTTTCTTTTACCTTCCATATAAATACTTTGGCTGTGTTGGATTAATTTGATGTGTTTATGGTCACTATTAATTTTGGGCTCTATGATAGAATATGAGAGTGGTGGCCCCCAAACACACCCATTCTGCACTGTTCCTACTAATAAAACAGATTTCTGAGGGGTCCCCAAAGTGTGCAGGCTCTTAGAATCATTCTAACAACACAACCCCTCCCGTCCAATAGCGGCGCTCCTATCACAACCTGTACCTGAATAGAACACCTATTAAAGATAATTACGGTTACTAAAACAAGTGAATGAATGAATGAATGAATAAAAAAAAAGAGAGGAAGGAAGGAAGGAAAAATGGGAGGATAGAAAAAGAAAGAAAAAAGAGAAAAGAATAATGAAAAAAAGAAAGAAAGGATGAAAGAGAGAAAAAGAACGAAAGAAAACAGAGAAAGAAGGGAAGGAAAAATAGAATGAATGTATTAAAAAATGAAAGAAAAAGCAAATACAGAATAAAAGAAAAAGTAAAAAGAGAAAGAAAGAAAGAAAGGAAGGAAATTTTTACCCGGTTAAAGTTCTTAACGAATATGATTAGGATTACTAAAAAGAAGAAATGAATGAATAAATAAATGAAAAAATTAAGGAGAAAGAAAGAAAGACAAGTACCAGGATCACTAAATATGATTAGGGTTACAAGAAAGAGAGAATAAATTAATACATAATTATTTAATCCTGGACTGCTGTTAAGTCTAAGATCAAGACTATTTAATATTGAGCCAAGCTTGATTTAGAAAAGACAAAACCACCGTATCAGTTTCTGGAGTTAAATAATCAGTAATAAGTTATAATTTTTATTTAATTGATTAATCAACGGAGTTTCATTCTGATCTGACAGGAACCACTGCTGATTCCATATCCAAATCTGAATCTGGGGACTTTTTTTGCCACTTTTTCTTTTCCCCCTTTAATTAACCGACCATAACGTTGGGGGAAACTATTTACCCCAAATGCAACCCAGTGACCCAATTTTTACTTGCTAACATAAAGTAATGCTGTTAGCTGTCAAACTATTATGTGATTTAGACACTTGAAATTATTAAATGGTGAAATTCTTCACACACACACACACACACACACACACACATCATACAGTAACTGAGACAAGACACATAATCTGGTTACCGTCAAGCAGCAATTCAATTTTCATGCACAGAATAAAGTGTCGGTCCTCCAGTGGCATCTTATCTCATCACTAAGAGCTGAAAGACCCGTTTCTATACGCTACATGGCCAAAAGTTTGTGGACACCTGATCAAAAACAATCATATGTGATATATTTGAATCATTTTAGTTCAGATTTACTTCCCATTTTGCTGTTAGATTTAAATCTAATTTACTAGTAAGGCAGGTAAGAAGGTCTGTGTCCCAGTTCATCCAAATTGGTGTTAAGATCAGATCATGATATTCCAGTCCAATCAGAAACATAGTACGTCTCCATGGAGATCAGGGGTTTTGTGCACAGGTGCATTGCCAGCGTTTGGGTCTCTACGTTCCAGTGAAGGGAATAATGTAATGCAACAACATACAAATACAGTCTGGACGACTGTGTGCCACATTTTGAAGAGGAACCAGATATAGTTATGGAGGTCAGGTGTCCGGAAACTTTTGCCAATATAGTTTATGTGGAATGGGAAATGTATTAAATGTGTGCAATTTAGTAAAAAACAAAAAAAGTGTGTATCAATTCCATCCATTCAGTAGGGATGTGTAAATATATCGATACAGCTAACTATCGTGATTTTTATTTACAAGAATGAATCGTTATTCGAACATTTAGTATCGATACATATTTAAATTACGTTATTTAATATTTAATTAAGACCCTCAGTGTGTCAAACGACTTCCTCCTTTGCTCCTTAAATTAATATAATAATAGCTTAAATAATATAATATATATTGAAGTATTGCAATATATCGTGATGTATTGTATCGTGACCCATTTATTGTAGTATGTATTCGAGATATTGTGAATACACAGCTCTAGTATTAATAGAGGAAAGCAAGCTTAACTGCGGATATTTATAGAGCTCGAGTTCGATTGTTCGCAGATGAATTTTGTTCAAAGCATGTGATCATCTTGTGATATTTTATGCCTGCGGTGGAAAAAGAAGCTGGTTGAGATTGATCCAGTATACCACTGATACCAGGGGTTATTTATAGATAGGTTACATATGGTTCAATTATCCTAATCATGCTCTTTTCTTACCCCTCTGCTGTCACTCTATGTGATGTTAATAGTTAAAAAGGTAAAAGCATTGATTGTCTTTCACAAACCCCCAGCCAGATAAACAGCAGCCTATCTCTGTCCACTGCACATGAGCCACTGGAGGCTTTAATGGTCTGTTCCGCTTTCCAGCTCCAGCTGATCCTTCCTGACCCTGCCATCCCTCCCCATCCATATGGGCCACCTTTGTGTAGCATTAACCTAGTTCAATAAACATGCAAACTCACCCCCCCCCTCCGTCCTCTCCAGTGTCCATCACACACCCTGGGGTCTCTCAAGGACCACAGGATACAAAAAAAAAAACCTCAACCATGGATTCAGGCTAAATGTTGGACAAGGAGCTCTTTTGATACAAAGTTGAAGAAACTTAACGATTCAAAACTGACTGATAACCATGTGTCACAAAAGAGCAGCAGACCTGTGGTTAGGTCGCTCGCCCTACCTCCACACACACACACACACACACCCACACACCCACACCCACACACAGATCATTTGTTTAACATTGTAATGTTAGTAAGGAGACTTTGTTTGGTGATACAATGCATTGCAAGAGATGTCCATTATACCGAGAGGACTCTTTCTCTCTCTCTCTCTCTCTCTCTCTTCACCTCCTTTCCACCCCCACCCCCCACAAGCATATGGTATAAGCACTGGCACCATAACATATTACTTAAACTCACACTTACAGACTTGATCTGTTCATAACATATTGTGTTCTGAGGGTAAAGTGAGCTAAACTGGATGCCATTTTTTTTTTGGGAAAAAAAGTCTAAAATCTTCTGACTCTTTTATAATGTCTATGGACAGTTCCCCAAATTCCTTTTTTTTTTTTATCGTTTACTGACAACAATCAGAAATTATCCATATCTGTTCATCTACAGTTTTAAAACACTCATTTTTTTTAGGTATTCCACTATTTTTATGTACTTATTCACAGATTGGGGAGCCCCTGCCTATCAGAGACTTCGCTTCTCTAATACATCCTTTTTATAGCTAATCATGTTACAGAAAATTAAAGAAAATTAACTTGCTAAATGTTTTCCCAGATAAATAGTTTCAAAACTTATTGCTTTTTCAGCAAGTTTTCCTAGCCCAACTATTTTGAAATAAGCTTATTTATTGGATAAAAGTGTAAAATTTCTCAGTTAAAACATTTATGTTATCTCTGTTTACAGTTCTATTGTGAATAAAATATTGGCTTATGTGATTTGAAAGTCATTTAGATTTCATTTTTATTAAATTTTAAAACAATGAACCCAAAAAAAACCCATCTCCTTTTAGCTTTTCCGAAAGTAATTGCAGAAATTAATCCGGTTTCAGAATTAATCCGGAAGTAAATCACAAACAAGGTCTATTTTAAGCAATCGCAATTGTCTCCTTCCTGCAAAGCCCAAAATAAGACCCGACAGCAGGGATTACAGTGACAAAGAAAGGATAAAAAACAGTAACATTCTTAGTTATATCACAATCACGCTCATTTATGCGTCTCTGTTCATGTTATTTGCATTGGGTGGATTTTAACCGAAGCTCCAGCACGGACCCTGAATTCCAGCCATGGGTACAAATATAACAAGATATAACTCACACAGCACCAATAAACTTCAGGAAAGGGTTAACATGTTGTATATCCAGACATTCAGTCTGCTTGTTAAAAAAATACTTCTTTTTGATACTTCTTTGATACTTGAACATATTTTTGTACATGTATTTTGGTTTAATAAGCTGCCACTATTGGGCCCCTTCGCAAGGCCCTTAATCCTTAACTGCTCAGATGGATAAAAAAACATGATATTCAGCTATTTTTATTCTTTCATTTCTTTCTAACAGCATCGTCTTTCTTCACTATTTATTCTTTTGCCTCCAGATTTCAGATTTGCCCTTAAACCCGTTGGGTGTTTTAAATTCTGCCCTTTGACCCCTTCCTCTCTGAAGTCTTCTCACTTTACAGCCGTTAAACGCGACTCACATGCTGTCTGCTTTATGCTAATTACCGGCGTCTAATTGGCCAATTATTATGGAGTGGGCGTGTCTTCCGTACAGCTCCATCCACAAGCGCCTCTGTAACCACGCCCACCCCACTGTGTGCAGCGCTCAGAGACGCTTTCCGGCGCAGTCGGACACATGCCGGAATCCTCCGAGCTGAAGACGGAATATTTGTTTGTTTGTTTATTTATTTATTTATTTAATGTTGTTTAAAAGAGGACGGCGGACAATGTGTGCGTTCGTGGAGCTGACTGTGGTTCCGACGTGAGCGAACGGAAAGCCGCTGTTGTGCGTTTGTTAGACACAACACTATTATTTCTGCTGACACAAACTGACAGCTTTCACATCCACAACCACAGCCAACGGCAGCCATGGCGACCCAAAACGACTGCTGTGTGAAAGTCTCCCTACGGTAAGACCGCCTGGTTTGCATATAAACGGCTGGAGGATGAGAAAGAAAGAGAAAAAGGACGAGGTGGAGGTGGAGGAGGAGGAGGAGGAGGTTTGGCTGGCTTTAACAGTCATTTCCTCTTTTGTGTTAGGAAGACCTGAGATCTGAAAGGTTCCACGTGAGCTCGTGCGTTTTATAGAGTTGCACAGGCAAAGGTCGGTCGGTGGGTGGGTGAGAAAGGGAGGCACATTAAAGCCAGTTGTGATTGTGAGGGTAATAAAGCAAAGATTATTACAGATTCTATGATCCCAGGTGTGACTTCTTCTTCATCATCATCATTATCATCTTCCACACTTTCACCTTCAGCCTGTACATCATGACACGCTTGCATTCATGCAGGAACTGTTTGCAAAAGCGAGACTAGATCTTATCAGATGATGCATCCTTTGTGCTTTCTATTAACAGATCCAGCTTTTTTTGGGGGGGGGGAATCTATAAAGCCACAGTAAAATTCGTTTCCATCACAAGGAAGTAAGTGCAATTTTAGTCTGCAGGAAAATGAGCTGCAATTTTGTTTAGAAGCCATGCATGACCACCAGCTTCGTTACCCCAGGCTCTAGCACAAACCAACCCCCCCTTAACATGTGTTGTGTGCTTCCTTTGTGCACAGGGAAAGCAGTGTTTTCTAAAATGTAAGAAAAAAAAACGACTCGATAGTCTTTAAAGTAGGAAACCAAGCTGCGGTGGACCTTTTTGCGATCCCCATGACTGGGAGTCTCCTGCACTGCTGCACGTGTGCGGTTAAGAAGCTCAGGTGCTATGCGACGTGCCGCAAGTTTAAAGCAATGTGTCATTGCACACATGTCCAGGTTTTTTTGTGCATGCAGAAACTGGCAGAAGTTGCAGCGCTCAAGCTACCAGAAGGACACCTACAGTAACGGCACCAGCCATGCAGACAAGAAAGGCAGGCGTGTCCGTTTCTGCATGTCCACACCCTCACGCCTTTGTATGACAGTTTTCTTTTATTGACGTGACAATGTGTAGGTTAGGGACCATGACTGGAGTGGAACTGTTTAATAAAGAAAAATGACCTTGGTTTTGTTCCCACATCACAGTTTTTTCCTCACACTTTGTCTTCCTGCTGCAATCCGTCTTTTTTTCCCTGGTTTTCTGGAATAGATGAAGCTTTATTTTCTTCTCCGTTCATTTTCTGCCGTCATGTCCGCTCCATCTTCTGCTCTTTCTTCCACCCATCACTCATCAGCACCGTTTATGATCAGATATCGATCAGACTTTATTTCCAAACCTCGGCTCAGGAGTCTGGTGGATAATTCCTACTCCCATCTCTTACTCCCACTGGGAAATTTCAAATTCGACATTGGTTAAATATAACTCCGTGTCGGCGCATAGATTAACGTGATGCCATGTTGTAGTGAAAAATAGACGTCCTGTTTATATGTCCAGTCTGCTTCCTTCTGACATTGTTTGAACTCAGACCTCTCTAGGGGATGGAAGGGGGGTGGTCCTGTTTTTTTTTTTGTTTTTTTTGTGTGGGAACCGGTCTTCGGCCTTATAGTGATACGATTTATTAGAACAGGACCAAAGGGGTTAAGTATGAATACCTCAGGCTATGTACTGCCAGTGGCCTCACGATACATACCACGATACATGAATCACGATACACTGTATCACGATATATTGCAAAACAATACCAGTTGCAGTAAATATAAGAAAATACAATAAGCGTAAAACCAGAGACGCCGTAATTTTTTCCGCCATGTTTGCTTCTGGGACAGTAGCCGTAAGTGTCACCATCGACTACAGGAGCAGAGGAGCAAGTGGTTTGATGCAAACTTTGGGTTGTAATTAAGTATGAACATTAATCAGTTTAAAACAGAAAGGCAGGGGGACAGGTCGCCAGTCCATCACAGGGCATCAGTCCCAGCATCAATCACCAATCAATCTAACATACTTGTTTATGGATTGTGGGAGGAAACTGGAGAACCCGGAGTAAACCTACTAACCCTATACTAACCCCAAAAAAAGAATCTCAATCAGTATTTAAGCTCTTAAATTACACACACACACACACACACACACAAATTCCACTTCTTTGTGTTAAAACATTATTTGGCACTTATTTGACAATAGACACAGCTTATTGTCTGCCCGAAGTCTCTTCTCTCAGCTCCATTAGTAACCGAATGACTTCCTGTCAGCCACGCGGGTCCGAGCCACTCCTTCACGCTGTTTCCTGTTACTGCAGCCTTTTAGAGATGTCTCACCCTCGCCGGGGGGGGGTGCAGGATGTGCAGAGGCCATGCTCCCGGGATCCAGTGCTGCAATTCCTACCCAACTATGCTAAACGTTTTACAGTAGTTTAAATACCCCAACAATAACCAAGTCCAGCTAAAGGCTTTTAGTGTTTGCTATTCACCCCAGGTACATTAGGAGCTCGGATCATTTCAGGGCGTGCAAAAGTTCCGCACAGGAAGTGAAGGTCAGCGGGGGTCACTAATGTTTTTATGACCTACTTATCCGCTCTAATCGGCTTTCCCGTAACATACAGCAGTCTGTCTGGCTCTCTGACTGGATAGTAGCAGCCATAACAATATTTGCAGCCACACAGACATTTTTTTTATTTTTTTATTTTTTATAATATAAGCGTCTGTGTGTGAAATGAAATCAAAGGACCAGCGAGCACAGCATGAACAAGCGACGGAGAGAAAGACAGAGTCAATTGATAACGTCCTGCTTAGTTAATTAGATGCTGCCCTGTTTTTTTTCGACTCCATTGCCTGGCAGACTGAAAAGACTAGTTGTGCTCGAGTTGAAAAGGGGAAGAGACAGGGTGGAGGGGAAGCAGAGAGAGGAAAAGAGCGAAAGAGAAAAAGAGAGAAAGCAGGAAGTGTCTTTTTCTCTTTTGGTGTTGAGAGGGCGGTAGGGGGAAAAAAAATAAACATTTAGCTCTCGCTTGAAGCGAACAAAGAGAGACATTTTGTTCATTTTAAGTGTGACATAGTGAGTGTGTGTGTGTGTGTGTGTGTCTGAGAGATCCAAAGATGTACAGCTGGTCCGCTTTTATAGTGTCCCCTCACACAGTGACCGATGGAGAATAAACGGGCACGAGGGACAAACAGTAAAAGACTTAATAATGTTATATGGTGCCAGGTGTCAACCTCCCCTCCCCTTTGCACCCCCTATTCACCCCCACTCACACAGATGATGCCAGAGAACTTAAAGATAATGACTTGATTAATGGTTATTTATATGTACAATAATGAAAAAAAAAATCTTTGAAGGGTAGTTGGGGTTTGGGTCACATGACACCATTTCGTCTTGGATTTTTTTCCCTATAACTGAAATGTTTGAGACGAATCCCAGCATGTCCTTGCTTATCCTTCGGCTCCTTTTCTTCCTCTTCCTCATCACTTATCTACAAACGCCTGAGGTTTTTCTGCTAAACTCATTTTCTTTTTTTTTTTTTAATATCGATACAGCCTCATTTCCTTAGATTTAAATACACATCCCCGAAGCGCTCCAGCAGGACCTCCGCAGAATAAGGAGCCCTCTTTTCTCTACTGACCCTTAACTACTGTAGTAATTCAGGGCAGGAGAAGTGTCTCAGTTACAATAGTGCTTTATGGTAGGAAAAGTTTATTTTTTGAAGCTTCATATTCTCCACATTTGTGCTTTTACACTCTATTAAAACAGTCAGTATACGTTAAAGCACCGGGATGTAATTAAAATTGGATGATGTCGATGATGCACAAGCACTGCAGTTTGACCAGATCAACGTCAGTCAGCTAACATTAAACCGAAAGCGCTGTAATGCTGATCTGTCACTAACGGTACTGTACACCAGTCCCTGTAGCTCAATTCTCCACGTTTGCAGGTTAGATCATACTCCGATTGCTTATTGCTGTTGGATACGGATACTGCTCATATACTCGTACATTCTAATCCCCTTGACAGCATCGACAGGACTTTTAGTGCACAAAGACTTTGGCAGCAGCGACAGCCTGTCAGGCTCAGCGGTGTGGAAGTATCTCAAAATAAATAACGACAACCCACGCGTGGCAGACTGCAAGCTTTTTGCGCAAAAAAAAATAAAATAAAATAAATCAGTGTACAAAATTAGTAAAATGAGTAATGGGATAAAAGAATTGAAATTAAATCAGAGATCCATACAAATAATTCCATAAAACTATCAGGCTACTGTTACTGCACCTTTAACATCGGAAAAGACGCATGGAATTTTTACTCGCAGACATCTCTAAAGTCTAGACGGAATGGTGCGTAAAAGTATTTCGGATGAGAGAGGTCAAAGGGCAGTGGTCAGTGTGGTTACTGCTCTTTACAACCAAAAAAAGCAGGAGACGTGGCGGGGAGTTTTGCAGACGTGATGACGATACAGGCTATTAATATAGCAAAATATGCTATGAAAAAGCATACACCGCTCATGTATCGTGTTTTGCTGCCATGTGATTGGCTGATGAAGCTGAGCAATAAGCAGGCCAATCGTATTGTATACTGTATCATTTAACAGGCATTAGTATCCTACCCCGAGATGCAGATGATGTTCTGTTGTGTTAACCTAGAATATCAGACATGCTTTTCGATGCTTTTGTCCATCTTTTTTTTTTTCTATCACTTACTGCAGTTTAGAATGTGTCTCATCTGTGTGATGTGTATTTTGTGTGCTACCTCCTGATGCTAACAGTTTAGTTCTGCTTTTTTTTAAATGTCATGTGTTTCCATCACTTGTAACAGTTGTTTATGTTTGGGTCTGTTGTGGTTCGTCAGTGTGTTTTTGCTGAGTCATTTGATATTTCATTCGCTTTTTTTTTTTTTTTAACTGAGCAGTTGAGGGTTAAGGGCCTTGTTTAGGGGCCCCTATCAGTGGCAGCTTGGTGGTGCTGGGAATTAAACACATAAAGTCTTAGTTTAAATTTAGTAAAACAACGCAGGACTAATAATGTTGAAATGTGTGCTTTAAATACTGCATTTCTAAGAAAAAATTGATTACTTGAAAGCTGACGCGCAAACAGGAGCTGCTTTTTTAACCACACACACACACACACACACACACACACACACACACACAATCACGTCCCGCTCTTGCTCTCACCCACTTTAAAAATGCCACAGTTTCCATAGCACGCTTGACCTCATGTAGTCTCTGACTGTCATTGTTTATTTAAGAGCCTATTATCTCTCCATCTCTCTCTCTGAATCTATCTCAGTTTTTCTCTGCATCTCTCTCTGTCTCTCTCTCTTCATCTCTCTTTTTATCTCTCTCTCTCTTCATCTCTCTGTCTCCCAGTCTCTTTCTGAATCTACACCAATCTGTCTCTGCATCTCTCGCTCTTTCTCTCTCTCTCTCTCTCTCTCTCTCTCTCTCTCTCTCTCTCTCTCTCTCTCTGGCTGTAATCCCATCCTGTAGGGTCCTCGCTGTGGAGTTGCAGTCTAAGTGGTAGAGGGCAGTGGTAGCTGAGATGGTGAAGGGTCTGGTTGTTGATTAGGGTTTTCGTCCCACCGTTGCCAGCGTTGGACCCTTGAGAAAGACCTTTAACCTTCCCTGCTCCTGGTTTGCATATTAATTCAGACTACACAGCTGGCAATTTCCTTTTTTTTTTTTTTTTTTTTTTTGCTGGGGCCCCTGAGCAAGGCCCTTAATTAAACATTTGGGGTATGTAAAGAAAGAATTGTAATGTAAATGCGACAAATAAAGACTTCTTTAATAAAGAGTTGGTGTTAAAGATGGACACTCAGTAAAAGGATGGTCTTGCAAACGTATTATATTGAGTCTAGCAAGCCGTGTGTGTGTGTGTGTGTGTGTGTGTGTGTGTGTGTGTGTGTGTGTGTGTGTGTGTGTGTGTGTGTGTGTGTGTGTGTGTGTCTTTTGGCTTTATACAGTATCTCGTGTTCATGCACTTTGTGTGATCAATGCATGGGGCTGCAATCGAACAAAGTAGCTCTCACATCATGTCCTTTATGCAAATAAAGCCACTGAGTTTATGAGCAAAACTTATACGCCATAGTGCTCCATACGGTCTACCTGGAAAAGCAGGAAGCCCCACAGCTTCTCTCACCTTCGCTTTGCCCTTGGTGCGACTGGGCAGAGCAGCGCTGCAGCCGTACGGGCGACAGGCCCAGTCTCGTGCCACACACCGTGAACGAACAGCATGTCAGCCTTCTACACTTACTCCTCCCACCGTGCCCACCAACTGCCATCCATTTAATCAGTCCAGCGAACCGTCTGCCCGACTCCTTCAGCCCTCGGGGGCAAGAATGGACTCCCCAAAGACACGGGAGTTGGCTGAAACAATCAAACGTCTAATGTGGATCCGATACAGTGTGAAATCCTGCTGTGACCGGACGTCTCGGTCGGCAAAGGGAGAGAGGAGGTTGGAGATCATATGGCATCTGCAGTAACAGACGTTGTTGTGTAGTCCCTGCTGATGTGTGTGTGTGTGTGTGTGTGTGTGTGTGGATGCAGGGTTGACTGTAACATTCACTTACAGCCAGTTAAATGATGTCCTTATGCTGCTATGTTCACAGCACGAAAAACTGCACGCTAAGGCAATTTTTCGATGCAGCGTGTGTCCTCTAAAACTGGACTTGAGTTCAAGGGTTTTTGTTTAAAAAATCCATGCGGTCAATGTTGTGACACAAGGGAGAAAAGTGATCATTGTGCTAAAGGCTAACCTACTCGCCGGTCATTAAGAGAGTCATTTCTCAGTGCCGTCGCCACTTCTTTGCGCTCCAGACATTTGTATTGTAATGAGCTGAATTATTATTACTCTGCACTGAATTAAACAGGATCACGTATCATTAAAATTGTTATCATTTATAGAAAAGAGGGAATGATTGATACGCTGCGTCGTTTTAGGAGTATCTTTAAAAAGAAGACTACTCAGAATCACGGGTTTGTGGCTTTAAATTGTCATTTCTGAGGCAAGCCGATCGCAGCAAAAAAACCCTTACTGGCGACTTGATCCGCAGGTAAAACGGCATAACGAAAAAAGTGAAGCGAATAAACACACGGCGTCACATGCTCTAGATGTTTTTCGCCTCACTCACACAATGTTTTTATTCGTTAACGTAAATTTCAGGGGACCTGCAGGCGGCTACAATCGAGCTATCCCCCATTCACTGGTACAATGGATCTATTTGCTGATTGGCTATTGTAAGAATGCATCTTTACTTTCCTCTTTAAACTTGTGCGGAAGACACGATTGACGCGAATATTACACGTTTACGGCAAACGCGGCGTGCACTTAATGTCATTTGTGCCCCCGGCCAAAGTTCGCCTCTATTTGGAATGTAATCTTGGGATGTTTGGAATGTTATATGGGCAAATCGATTGGCTGTAAAACTTGTATTATTACTGGCGACATGTTGAAAACAGTGGATCGTAAATAGGAGGACACACTGGAGGACTTGGAAGCTTGAATTCTGGTGATTCTTATCAATATTCCAAATGACTCCCTTGGTTCTTATTTCTAACGAATTTATTGCGACAATTACCGATTTTTAATGTCGTTATTTTTCACCCATCCTGTGTGTATATATAACTGTATATGTAACTAAAAGAATAATTCAATTCACACAGTAAATAAAAATAAATATTATAATTGTTGCCGTTATCGTTATGCAACAGCTTTTGCCCCTCGATGACCTCATGATCAGCCCCCGGCAGTCGCTGTAATCTATTTTCAGTCACAGGGAATCAGACACCTTTATTCCCATGTGACACGGCTTCAATAACCCCAACAATAACTCCCACGTCCAGGCTTGAGACAGATGTTATCAGTGCAGTATTGCCGGATATCAGGCTAGCTTTTGTCTCCAGGCTCCAGTTACCGTCATGGGGGAACGTTTAAAGCTTCAACAGAGCAACGCTGAAAGAGACGTTATGGAGAATTAGTGTGTAGGTTACCAAAAAATTAGTATGATCTTTTGTTACATTTATTTTTATTTATTCAAAGTAGACAGCAGACTTTTTACTACGCTATTTCTAGACGCGCAGATTCCGGGAGTGAGACTTTATTTTATTTAAAATAAATAAAACCCGTTACGCGAGACACCTAGTATGTCCGAATCCTTAGTTAGCGAAAAGTTCCCGGATGATCTACTACTTCTGTCTGGATTTTAAAATACGCATATGATGGACACTTTCCTATCCTGTGAGACTGCGGGACAGACGACTTGTCATATTTAAAATAGCGGAACGCAGAGACACAGAGACGCTTTAGATACTTCAGAAATAAAAGTTGTTACTTGTTGTTAAATTGCACTTGTTTATCGTCAAAGTAAAACATTATCCAACTTTGAATAGTTCATAATTAAGTAGGATGAGATTTCTGGCACACACACACACACACACACATTTCATTATGGTACTGCATTCTTTATTTCTTACTTTCTTTCTTTTGGTTATACACACACACACACACACACACACACATGCACACACACTTTCAGAGAAACACCCTGCTGTTTATAAATGAGGGACACTAGATTAGTGGAGTGTAAAATTCCCCTGGGTCTCTGATTAACAGCACTTCCTGCACAGTTCACCCCTCTCAGCTGGAATGCACACACACACACACACACACACACACACACACACCGAGTTTTGCTTTAATTTGTATAATTAGTAGACTTCTGTCTACATGTGTATTTTAAAGTGTGAGAGACATAGCAGGCTAAATATAATGTTAATGTAAGGAGAGGGATTTTGTAAGGAAATATAAGACAGGGAAGAAGTAGGAGTGTGTGTGTGTGTGTGTGTGTGTGTGTGTGTGTGTGTGTGTGTGTGTGTGTGTGTGTGTGTGTGTGTGTGTGTGTGTGTGTAAGAAACTAAATGGAGAAAGGGATTAGAATAATTATCATCCATGCGTGCAGATGATTAAGAATGTATTTAATTGTGGAAGATTCCTGCAGTCATGTTTAAATTTCCAAATGGATTTGTAAGAGAAATTGAGTTTGTGTGAATCAGAGAGAAAGAGAGACGTTGAGAGAGAGAGACAGAGAGACGTTGAGAGAGAGAGAAAGAGAGACGTTGAGAGAGAGACAGAGAAGGGGAGAGCGAGAGAAAAAGACAAGGGGAGAGAGAGAGAGAGACAGTCAGACAGACAGAGAGAGAGAGAGAGAGACAGACAGACAGACAGACAGACAGACAGACAGACAGACAGAGAGAGAGAGAGAGAGACAGACAAAGAAAAACAGAGACCGAGGAAAAATTACACAGTGTGAACCTGAGTTAAGACAAAAGCAGGCGCAATGTCACATGATGCTGTACTGCCATCTGCAAATTTTCCAAGTGCATCTTATCACATTTGATTTTGTCAGATATATAAAAAAAAAAATCGGAAGACATTTTCTGTTAGATAAACATTAAATCGTTGCCATGTCTCCGCTGATAAAGCTCTTCTTTAATTTTACTGGCACACTAATAATACTGAAACTGATTGTATACCGCGTGCACGTCTAAGCGTCCTTTCGGGCGTCCTGCCCAAAACACAGACAAGATTGATCGTCCATTTTGGCTTCGGAGCGCTGCTTTAGTGCCGGCGTGTGAGGAGTCGAGTGTAAATGTGTGAGAGAGGGATGGCACTGGTGACCCTGTTATGACATTACGATGCTGTAATGCGATTCTGACGATTGGTGACTGTCGGCAGCCAAGTTTGTGTGTGTGTGTGTGTGTGTATGTGTGTTTGCGTGTCTGCTTTGTTTATACTATCCCTATTCAGATTTATTGTATGTCTAAGATCAAACTTTTATAATCTCAGACATGAAGATATTTTAAAGTATAATCGTTTTGTGTGTGTATAATATATATATATATATATATATATATATATATATATATATATATATATATATATATATATATATACTCGAAGCACTTTATGTCGCTCTGGATAAGGACATCTGCTAAATGTTATGCCTGAACCGTGTACAAAACCCACAAGGGAAGGGCTGGGCGATATGGTCAAAATGTTATCGCGATAATTTTTTTCCATATTGATCGATAACAATTAACTATCTCGATATATATAAATTAATGCAACAAAGCTACAGAAAATTAGACAGTTCGTTAGTTAAATATTAAAGTAAAGTTTATTTACAAAAACAAATTAAACATTCGGCCTTAAAACTTTAAGACATCTTAAATAAACAAACACAATATTACCATCTGTGCTAATAAATCAATACTGTTGTTTTGAACACCGTGTTTAAAAAGTGCAGCAGCCATTTTGTTCATTTTGTGTAGCTTTTGCTTCATGTTAGCACAGACGTCACGATTCAGACCCACATTCTGAGCTAAGTTCCGGCTACTTTTGTCCGGACGTGTCCGGACTTTATATTTCACTGAGATTTGGTTGGTTGGAGGTTTACTGAGTAACCGCATTATTTTTGGGGGGAATTTTATTAATAAATGGATTTATAATGAATGTTTTACAGTTTAGATTTTGGCGGTCTGACCGAGACACTATTTGTTGTATTTGGTGTGTTGATTGTATCTTAAAATGGTTTGCATCATTTAATCACAAGAATCCCAGCTTTTCAGAATTGTTCACCTTTTTCTTCCTCAATGCTGTACGACACAAAGGTTTTACTCATTGAACGCAGTGTCCCACCAGAAGGACGGTGGAACATGAACAGGTTTTAATTTGTATCGAGTAAAATTTATCCAGAGTTTATCATCATTATCGAAATAAAGTTTTTTGCAATATGATATGATATGGTTTATCGAGCCCAACCCTAGCCAAAGTGCAAGAGCAGTAGTAGCCACTGGAACTTCAAAACATTTAAATATTGTCTTATAGCCCTTTCCTGACTTGTGCGCAGCCACAATGCGCAGCTGCAGGTCCTCAGTGAGCTCCTTTGTCTTAGCCATGACTGTCCACAAACAGCAGAGAGCTTCAGTTTTTCATCTGTTGAGTTGATTAATATATATATATAAGGCCGTATAGAATAGTGAGGGTTAGATACTGATAAAGTGGTGGTGACCTCTCGAAGACTCCTGTTATGTCTAGCAGACAGAAGAGGATTAAAAAGGTCCATGGTTGGGGCAAGAGGTGTCTTTGATGATCACCCTTAGGTAGCATTTGTGGTAAATGGAAAAAATAAAGTGTAGCTGAACCCCAGTGATATGCTGAGCAGCCTTCATTACCCGCCGGAAGGTCTGAGGTGGAAAACAGTGTATTATATAAATGCAAAGAAGGTTATGTTATAATCTGTAATTGCTTTAATGCACAGCTATTAAATCGGCACACAAGTTCTCAGCTTAACGTAGTGGATGTAGCACACATGCCCCTCATGTGCAAATCCTTTACATGCTTATGTAAATCCACCGGTTGCTAAACAGCGATAACGGTCCATAAGGAAAATGTGAAAGAAGGGAGAACCTTTACTGTGATGACGATTTATATATAATCAAAGCATTAAAGCTGGCATCCGGTCGATAGCGTAAGGCGGAAAATGGGATTGGAATCATGCCACATGTCTATATAGGTTATGTTATAAATTAGGTTTTTTTTTCTGCTGTTGCTATAGGAAAACATATGATAAATAAATAAATACTACGATATAAAAGTAGAAATTACGAGCATAAAGTGGAAGCAAATCTAGATTAAAGTTAAAAAAACTTAAAGTAAGACTTAAAGGTGCAGTAGGACATCTTGGAAAATGCTACTTGTAGCCTGATAACACTGAAAGCGTGCGTCCCACCCTTCTTGCCAATTACCATCCAAAGCCACACCTCCTGAATGTGCACAAACGACAACTACAGACGCTCAGAGACAACATTACTATAATACATTATGTGTCTTTCACCGGTGTAAACACTTTATAGTACAGTTAGTAACAATACTATAATACCAAACTTAAAAATAGTACCGATTACACGCTTCTATAAAATAAAAACATTTTTTTCCTCACATGCCATATCTATTCTAAACAGCTAAAACAGACAACCATTACGGTAAATCGCCTCATCATCTCTTTATTTATACAATTGTATGGTGAATAAGGCACAACTGGTACGAAATTCTGCTCCAATCACAATTTATGTTTTATGTATAGGTAGGTATGTATGTCTGTATGTAGGGTTATTCCTTGTGTGTCTGCGAATAAATCGAATTCTGATTCGGATTTTGCTGTAGTTAAACTAATTCATAAATTTAAAGAAACTATATAAACTAAAACTAAAATTACTATCAAAACACACCAAAATCTAATTACAGCATATTCCAAAAGAAATACTGTAACTATGACATCATCTTTAAGACCCTTTGACTCCTGTAAACTGTTTTGATCCAGCCTTCTTTTTCCGCAGTACGTGAACGCATTGATGACGTGTCCTGTCTTTGCGAATGAACATAAATATGACGAACATTTCTTGGTCCGTCACCTTTCACAGAAAATGCAAATACATATAATTACATTTAAACTGTTTAACTTAATGATTGCTATTGGAATGTAAAGTGACTTTCCGAAACATTTTCAAAGGCAATCACCTATTGTCCCTTTAACCGGGTCCTCCTGTTAAAAAGGCCATTAATTTGTTAGTGTGTTGATATGACCGCTGACTACGTATCTCTCCTCAGATGCAACCCACATGGCAGCCAATCAGCATTCACTGATTTGCATAAGGCTACAACTTTATTCTCGTAAATTTTGACTTTAGACGTAAAGTATTACTTTGGGATCGTAAAACTAAAATGTCGTAAGATTAGTATGGTGTGTATTCTAAGAAGCTTTTATGTTTAACACAATTGTATAGAGTGATTTTTTTTTTTTCCGTTGTCAGCCCAAACCAGTCAGTCTTTACTCTTACTTTTTACAGAATTTCTGCATACTGGATGCCGACATTTTTTCCACTATTCCATGTAAACCATGTAAACTGTCGGAGGAGAGGCTGTCTATTTAACAATAGCGCGCAATAATATTAATAATAAGCTGATTTTTTTTCTTGAGTGGCACGGAGACAGGTGTAGTATCAACCAGACAGCTGAATTTATTGAGCTACTAGGGCTTGCTGAAGGATAAATGCCCGATCCGTCTGCATTCATGTTATCAGCTATTGTGTTCAGTGGTGCTGGGATGCAGCAAGGTCAGACTCTGTGTGTGTGTGTGTGTTTATATATGCATATGTACATCCAACCCTTTGTAAGATAAATACAGGAATTAGACCTGTGGAGTACAAGATAAATACAATGTAGAAATGTAATGTTTTTTAGTTTGACTATGCGGCTGTGTTTGGTGGTAAGTTAGCTGCGTGCAAGAGGAAATGAAACCAAGCGTTTCCTGTGCTGCTGGCCCTCAGGACCCGGTGTGGGGAGGGACGGGTGGACAATAAACAAACACTGTCCTCATAAAGCGTATCGAAGATCAGCTTTAGAATAAAAATGATAATTATTGTGGATGAATGATGCATCTGTCTGTCTGTCTGTGTGCCTGTCTGTGTATATGTCTGTCTATGTGTCTGTCTGCCTATCTATGTATCTGTTGTTCTGTGTATCTTTGTATCTATGTTTCTGTATGTCTGTCTATCTGTCTGTCTGTCTGTGTATCTTTGTTTCTGTCTATCTATCTATTTATGTATGTCTCTATCTATCTGCCTGTCTGTGTATCTTTGTATCTGTCTGTCTCTCTATCTATTTAGCTGTCTGTCTGCATTATTTTGATGTTAGTGTTTCGTTTACTCTGCTAAGTCTCTCATGTCCTTTTGCCTTGTCTTTCTCTCAGATCCTGTTTTGTTCATGCAGGCCCGTGTTTTTGCACCCTTATATCATTCTCTGATACCAGATGAGAAATCCTGGAAAAATCTAGAAGAAATGTTTGCGACAGTTCATGCTTTTTTGTCATTAGTGCAGCAAGCGGCTGTGTGATTCATAGCTCTGTTGTAGTCACTCGTTACTCAACAGGAAGTGGCAGCTCACAGGCAGGAAATGCAGAAAGCGAAGTGATGATATAGAAGTTTTTGATATACAGGATGTCAGCAAAATATCTGGAAATGACTTCTGATCACCTCCCCAAGTCATTCCAGACCTCCTGTTACAGAAGTCCTCACATTTCCTTAACACACAAATAACCGGCTTATACGATTGGCTGGTGCTGCTTCAAATTAAATCCTTCAGAATAATTATAGATCAACACTGATAACAGTAGAGCTGCTCTATTATGATGCTCTTTCCTTAGGGACCTTTTCCTATAATGAATAAATGAAGCTCTGAGTCGACCGGGAAACTTTTAATTGATTTCCCCAAACATTTTTTCCCCCTAAAGTGTTTCATGTCACAATCTCCTGTGAGTCATTAGTTTTATTAAAATGAGCTGATTGTAATCAAACAGGATTAGCTTTTAACTCCATATTACAGAAACTGAAACAAACTGAACTGACCAGTCGGCCCGTCCTGACCCAAAACCAGGAACTGGCCATTTCAGACAGTATCTGTGTCAGTAACTCTCAGATGTGGAGGTCATTTTTAGAGCCTGGTTAATAATGGAGGTCTGCCTGCCTGTCTATCTATCTGTCTGTCTGTCTGTCTGTCTGTCTGCCTGCCTGTCCATCTATTTGTCTGTCTGTCCAGCTGTCCATCTATCTATCTATCTATCTATCTATCTATCTATCTATCTATCTATCTATCTATCTATCTATCTATCTCTCTCTCTCTCTCTCTCTCTCTCTCTCTCTCTCTCTCTCTCGTCTGTCTGTCTGTCCATCTGTCCAGCTTTCTCTATCTATCTATCTATCTATCTATCTATCTATCTATCTATCTATGTCTGTTTACCTATCCGTCTGTCTGTCTGTTTGTCTGTCTACCTATCCATCTGTCTAGCTGTCTACCTTATCCGTCTGTGTATTTATCCGTGCGCCTATCTGTCGGTGTGTCCGCCTGTCTGTATGTCTATCACTCCATTTGTCTGTCAAAATATCTGTCTGTCCTTCTGTCTTTCTATATGTAAAGGTAATATTAGTGCCTGGTTTATAATAGACTTAACTGAGGGTTAAGGGCCTTACACAAGGGCCCAGCAGTAACAACATGGTGGTGCTGGGAATTAAACCCTCGACCTCTTTGATTAGCAATCCAATACCTTAACCACTGAACTTAAACCTGTTCTTGTGCTAGTTTTGTTTCTCCTCCTTTTTGTGGAGGAGATTTATATGATCTTATTGCTCACATTGTGCAAAATAAATCTATGTAAATACTTGATCATATTTTGCAAAATATATTGTGGGTTATTATAATAATTTCGTTATTATGTACAGGATATAATTATAATTGTATCCAACGATATAATAAATCTCTGCCAAAGGGTCCTGAGCCAATCACATCTGTGCTGCTCACATGACAATATTGATGTCTAGGTTACAAGTAGCTACTAAGACATTCTGTAGAAATCTGTGTAAAATGCTTTTGTCTTGAGAGAAAGAAAGAGAGAGAGAGAGAGACTGTGTGTCTCTGTAACGATTCATTTCCTCTCACAATAGTTCAATTTGCACATCTGTGCAGCCTCAATCAATCAAATGAATCAATTTTAACAGGGAAACAACGAGTCAGCGCTCTTTGCGAAATACAATTGTCATCCAAAATTTATCTTAATTATACGTGGAACATATGCCGACGTGGGGTGTGTCCGTTTCAGCAACCCTTTTCTTAGTTATAGTCCCGTAAAGTCGTCAGTGCTACACACTGCACTAAAACACGCTCATACGCGTTGATAACAACACATCTGCAATTAGAGAATAAAACTCGAACGGCTTTATCTCATATGGTGGGAGTCCATCAGTTCATGGGTAATAATCTCATCATCCTCCAGCCTGGGCACATTGTTAAACTCCACTCTCTTCTGTGGCATCTTTAAAGGGTTAATTGTGTTGTGTTGCAGTTGAAAGACCTCGACGGAGGCGCTTAGACTTTTACTGTAGTCGGCAGTATGGGGGAGGGGCCGGTGTGTGTGTGGGCTAGCGTAGCGGCTTTACTATAGTCACAGTTTATTAGTGGATGGCGGTTAAAAAAATCAAATCACATCCTTAAATTATTTCCAGAATGAAATGAATGTCTTTGATGTCCGGCTGTCTGACGTATTTAAATTTGTCCGGAGATCTGGCAACCCTGTAGGTGAGGCTACATGTGTTATTGCACTTTTTATCAGCTTATAAACTAATTCCAGCAAGTGTCCTTGGTAAAACCGCACGGTTAAAGTGTCATCATAGCGTGCTAGCATGTGTATATAAAATGCTATCACGCTCCGGGTGACCCTGAGCTCAAATCTGGCTTGGACTTTTTTTCCGACAAGTCTGACAGTTTTATGCTCAGAACATACATCCAAAAAAAAACATTAAAAAGGTTTTTGCTCCAATGTTGCACTGTGTTGGGGGAGTGAATGTGTGTGTTGTATAAGGAGGAGGGGGGTAGCTCAGCTGGATGGGTGCAAGGTTGGGGTGGGGTGGTAAGTAAAATCCGCTTCTGGCTTCATCATAGTAAGCGGCTTATTTCATACAGCGAGAGTTTCTCAGGGCTCTGCAAACCAACCCAAAAATAATCAAACGCATCTCTATAGAATAGATATCATGGTGCAGGAACTTATTGGCGTTAATTAAGTAATGGGTAAATATACTAGACGAATGGGAATAGATTTTAACTTAATTTCGTTAAACGACTTATTGAATCGGAGTCGTTAATTATCCTGATTGTGACTTCAGGTTTTTGTCGATGGTTTAATCGACTGCTTTTAAGAGCTCGTAACCCTGTAGCAGTGATTACATAGATTAGTTAACTAATACATTCACTAGTCACCCTCTGTTGGGGTCTCTTGATTAGTTGGGTGGTAGAAATTGAACAAATAATGTGGACAAATGAGGGAAGCACTATGACTTAGTGGTTAGTACTGTTTCTTTACAGAAAGAAGGTTCCAAGATGCGTTGGTTTCCTCTGGTTTCCTCCTAGAGTCTAAAAACATGGATGTTCGGTTGATTTGGTGATTCTAAATTGCCCATGGGAGTGAGTGTGTGTGTGGTTGTTTGTCTGTATGTGGTCCTGTGATGGGCAGGTGACCTCTGAATGTATCATTGTTTGTCTTTGTCTGTCTTTCTGACAGGATTCGTCCTCAGATGGCAAAAGAGAAAATTGAGGGCTGCCACATCTGCACCTCCGTAACCCCTGGAGAGCCCCAGGTACTGCTGGGTAAGGACAAGGCCTTCACCTACGACTTTGTGTTCGACATGGACATCCAGCAGCAGAGCATCTACAGCGACTGCGTCCACAAGCTTATCGAGGGTTGCTTCGAGGGCTACAACGCTACAGTGTTCGCCTACGGACAGGTGAAGTTTACAAAACAAACGTTCAACAGAACTGGAATGACTTCCAGGTTTTTGTTTATGGTTCATGTATTCTTTCCATCAAGGCCATGAATGATGTTTATTACAGAACATTTTTCAGTTTTCACAACTAGTTTTCTGCTGCACCAGACCCGAATTTCCCCAGCAAGTGAAGCGGAAGTACTGTAAAAGCCGCTGTGACCTCATGGCCGATCTCATTAAAAGGTCACCGTGACGTGACAGCTATGCTAAGGGCCATTGTACGTAGACTCAGGCTAATTCATCACACACTCCACTTCACCGCTACAGCCTTCAGTGGAAAGTGGGCAGGCTGAATCCGCCCCACTTCTATTTGTTCTGTTTCTCAGTAAAAGAGAAGAAAAATGTGGAACCTTGAAAGGCTGGAAATTTATAGCCTGCTTTTCTAGTCATGGAACGTCAACATGTTGCACAAAATTGTTGGTACCTTTCCATTAAAGAAAGAAAGAAAAACCTGCAATGGTCACTGAAATAACTTGAAACTGACAAAAGAAATATTAAATTAATAATATTAATTAAAATAAATAAAAAATTGTCTAATAAAATTCGTTGATTTCCAATTGTGGTTCAAGAAAACCATTCAAAACAACAAACTAATAAAATTGAACTGGGCAAAAATAATAGTACCCCTAGAAAAAAAATGGGAATAATTTGGCCATAAATTTTAAACGTAACATTTTGTCAGTGTGGGTGTTTAGGCCGCTGGGTTGTTGATTGGATGACCAGGAAGACCTGAGTTCAAGCCCCATGACCACCACTGTCGGGCCCGTGAGCAAGCTGACATCATAGCTGACTCTGCAGTCTGACCCCAATGTTCTAAGATTAGATATGCGAAAAAAAACCCCCCAAATTTCACTGTGCTGTCAAAATCCTTCCAAACACTTGTCGTCGTAAGTTCTTCCTGCCCGTCGTCCGCCATGTTTATTCTCAAGTCTCTAGAGGTTTTGCAAGTGTTTAAAGTGGGTTGAAAATCTCTTGGTGTGCGCTGTGCTGTCTTTCTCACATCGTTGTTTCCATGTTGGCAGACGGGTTCAGGAAAGACGTACACCATGGGCACGGGTTTCGACCTGACCGTGAGCGAGGACGAACAAGGGATCATCCCACGCGCTGTCCGCCAACTGTTCGAGGGCATTCGGAAACGCCAAACGGAGGCCCAGGAGAACGGCACACATCCGCCCGAGTTTAAAGTCAGCGCTCAGTTTCTGGAGGTACGACATCTTCAGATCTTCTGAAGTTATTGATTATAATCTTTAGGAGTGGATTTGGAATAAAATAACATTTGATCAAGTTTTAGAGTGAACGATTACATGTAACCTTAAATGTAGGGCTTCAATTAGCACAGAGGGAAATCCTTGAGGTTGATCATCGACCAGACAGATCACACTCTCTCACACACACACAGAATGAAAACAGTTGAACCTTGTGCTGGACGGCTGTGTGTTTGGAGTTGCTCGTCTCTCTAGCTGTCTGTCTGTCTCCGTAAATTATTTAGAGACTTTTTCAACAACATCTCTGTTGCTGTAAGTGAATGGTGATGTCCCGGGAGTCTGGCTAAATGAGCTTGTACTATGACCCCTTATGCTATTAGAGTAGCCTTCTGTGCAATCTTTGCTCTCTCTCTCTCTCTCTCTCTCTCTCTCTCACTCACTCACTCTCACTTGGGGATTCCCTGTCTTTTCCATGTTACCTCTCAGAGTTTGACCCTAATTTCTTTGTATTTGTGCAGCTGATATTCATCATAATCAGGTTTAGTTTGCTGCTCGGTCTTTAAAGCCAGTCGGTGACCCTTTCTGACCTTCTGACCTTTAAGGTTGACCTTTACTCTCTGTGAATGTGCTTGCCTTGCAGCTCTATAACGAGGAGATCCTGGACCTGTTCGATAGCGGCCGCGACCCTGGTAGGAAGTCCAACATAAAGATCCACGAGGACAGCAGCGGAGGCATCTACACCTCGGGAGTTACGTCACGTCTCGTCAACTCCGAGGAAGAGGTCTGAGATCATTTTTGTGTCTGAAAGAACACAAGGGAGAAGGGAGACTGCAGACCTCTGTGTTTTTTACGTATCAAAGGAAGTTAAAGAGTAATTTAATAGGCTGATAAATAATGCATACGGCACATAAAGCTGTGTTTCCACCACATACAGCATTTCGTTGCTATATACTTGTACCTTGCAATGACAATAAAGATCTATCTATCTATCTATCTATCTATCTATCTATCTATCTAGCTAGCTAGCTAGCTATCTATCTATCTATCTCTATCTGATCTATCTATCTCTATCATCTATCTATCTATCTATCTATCTATCTATCTATCTATCTATCTATCTATCTGTCTATCTATCTATCTATCTATCTATCTATTCTATCTATCTATCTATCTATCTATCTATCTATCTATCTATCTAGCTAGCTAGCTATCTATCTATTTATCTATCTATCTATCTATCTATCTATCTATCTATCTATCTATCTATCTATCTAGCTAGCTAGCTAGCTATCTATCTATCGATTTCTAAAACGTTCTCAGGATCTGTAAGGGTTGTGTGTTTTCCAACACAATGTTGTGATAAAAACCTGCTTCAGAAACGTTCATCTAACATCTGATCTAAATGTTATTGTGTGCGATGTTCTTTTAGCTCCTCCAGTGTCTGAAACTCGGCGCTCTGTCCCGCACCACGGCCAGCACTCAGATGAACGCCCAGAGCTCCCGTTCTCACGCCATCTTCACCATCCACCTGTGTCAGATGAGAGTGTGTCCTCAGACCCAGATGGTACAAACTAACCTATTTATTACTTTCAAAATAAACCACAGCACCAAACTGCCACTGCTGGTCTCTTGAGTAGAGCCCTTAACCCTCAACTGCTTAGTTGATTAAAAAGTTTCCACTGTAAAATACTACGTAAATGTCCCCCTAAAAACCTGGGTTAACAATTAACCCCTTTTACATGACTTTTGTGGTGATTTTTACTCACTACAATGGTATCAAACATTTTTGAGACAAGCCAACAGATGACAGATTGTGCTGCCATCTGTTGGCGAGTCTCGAAACTTTTTGATACCCCCTCATTTATGAGCCTCTAACGGTTATAACATTCGTTAATTCTTTCAGGTCAGTCAGCTTTGTTAGTAATTATATCACCAGAACACTAATCAATGCTCAGTCAGTAACTAATAGATGCTTTTTAATGCTTTTGTCTTAAAATACTCTTTTTACATTTACTAATAACGTATGTCAAGCGTCAGTAATACTTTTATTTATTTTTTTTAAATTAAAGGTGAACGGGTCTGTGAGTGCTGAAGTGAACGGCGTAGCTGACGGTTCGATGTCCCAGGGCGAGTACGAAACCCTCACTGCGAAGTTCCACTTTGTGGATCTAGCCGGATCGGAGCGTCTCAAGCGCACGGGAGCCACGGGCGAGCGGGCACGAGAGGGCATTTCTATCAACTGCGGCTTGGTGCGTGCTTGTTGCTGACTAAGCTTTTTAAATCTGGCTTAATCAATATGTCCTTGTGTAGTCAGGACATTAAAACTAATTTACTTGGAATTTATCATCCATTCACAGATTTCTGCTTTACGTGGCACTTTCTGTTTACAGTAATCCGACGATACCTGGACTTGCTTTATGCTACAGTAGCTCTGCTGTCAGGACGTTGCGTTATGGAAACAAACAATAAATTGGCTTTTTATTGTGTTTGTAATTCAGTAGAAAGTGTCCTCTCTTACTTGAGGTTGATGAAGTGTAATGAGGTGTGAGATGAATTGCGTGTGTACGTGTGTTGCAGTTGGCACTGGGTAATGTGATCAGTGCGCTTGGAGATCAGAGTAAGAAGGCTGGTCATGTGCCGTACAGAGACTCCAAACTCACTCGCTTACTACAGGATTCACTTGGTGGGAACAGGTAAGACTTAACACACACTTACAGTACGTACATACTAACCGGAACGATTGAGCAGTTGGATTCACCAGTGGTCAATAGGGGGGGCTAGGATGTCCGCTAATAAGAAGAAAGCTACTTACCATGCTAACAATAAATTATAAATCGCAAATTAATACTAAATTAAAGCATTTAGTTGTACTATTAAACTGTTCGTCATATTATTATTTAGAAAAAGGAGAGTGTGTGTGAGGCGCCAGACAGTGTGTGTATGTAGATCCGTAACCTATTGAAAAGCATGTGATTTGAGTGCGAGCTCTAATTGGCTGGTTTCAAATTCGCTATCAATCAATACTGTTAATCATGTGATTAGACTGTTGCAGTGTAAATCATGTCTCTTATCATGTTTTTTTAAATCTTGTGGACCCTAGTGGACAACATAAGTATTACAGTATTTATCTCTGAATCAGATTGATATAAATGACTGAATCATTTGCGGGATTTATCTTAATTACTTAATCAAATCCCACATGGAAGTTAAATTTACTGATTGTCCATTTATTTGTTGCATTTTTTTAACCGTTGACTTTATTATTTTCAGTATTTTAGCTAGAAGTAATTATACATTATCACCATCGGTTAGTTAGTCTAGTTAAGTTTTCAGTTTGTTTTCCCCATTTTCCTACCCACAATTTTTTTTGCACCGGTTGCCACTGGAATACACACATGTCCTCAGATGTTGGGTAGAAATGTGTGACGGTGAACACAAGGGTATTTTTCATGGTTTCCTCAGTGACGCTGTATGTTTGCACATGTACAGTGAAGGCATTGTTATTCTCTCCTACTCATCTGAAGGTTAATATATGCACGGAGCTGTGTGTGTGTGTGTGTGTGTATGGATAAATGTGTTTGTGTGTGTATGTGACAATGCATGACTTCATGATGGTGATATTTAGCCCACACTATGAAAAAAACTGACACACACAGACAAGCATGCCACACTCTGTATAATTGTGTGTGTGTTCATATCTAGACATGCACGTACCTATTTGTTTAATTTGCTTTTTTCTCCCTTCTCGTACCTGCAGTCGGACAGTGATGATCGCCTGCGTCAGCCCCTCTGACCGCGACTTCATGGAAACACTAAACACACTGAAGTATGCTAACAGAGCGCGCAACATTAAAAACAAGGTGGTGGTAAACCAGGACAAGACCAGCCAGCAAATCAGCGCGCTGCGTGCCGAGATCGCTCGTCTGCAGATGGAGCTCATGGAGTATAAAACGGTGAGGAGGGTCATGAAGACGAATATATCAATAAAAGATTGATGCCAAGTGCCTTATAAGTCAATGGAATAAGGAAATAAAGCTGCTAGCAGATCCTGAGAGGTGACACACAACATAGTGCCACCATGTGGTGAAATAATGCTATTGAGCTATTAAGTATTGATTGATGTGTCAGGACTAGCAGGATTATCAGTCAATAAACTGTCAATCTGATCACTGCAGAGATGTGACATTGAATACTTTAGGGCTACTTTGTCATCAATATATTGTATATACTAAAAAAAAATCAATACCGACTTGACCTCTATTTTTGTGCATACGCGCCTTACCCAATCACAGAACAGAAGAATGGTGATATTAAGTTATGAGTGTGTGCTGACGTAAAGAACTAGCCATGATTTAAAGATTTATGTGGAATCTATATTTGAACTGTTCTTAACAAATGGTTCATGACATTAAACTTGATAGCAGTGGCGGATGGCATATAAAAGATTTTGGAAGGGGTGCAATGTGGGATATATTATAGAAATATTATGTGATAATTAAATACAATGTTGGCATTGTAAAGATTCAGATTCAGAAATAAAAGCTGTAATAGTCATGTTGTCCACTAGTGGGAGACAAAGGAAAAACCATAAAAGGCGTGACTTACATTAAAACAGTCCAATCACATGAGAGCAAAAATATAAAAAGCTCGATTAATTTACTAACAACAAAAGTTTGGGACACAAAGCGTCGTGCCCCAGAAGGAATTTGAAATAAGCCAATTAGAGCTCACACTTTAATCACATGATTTTTTAAATAAATAATATGAATAACAGTGAAATAATACATCTAAATGCTTTTATTCACAGTATTGCACTGTTTATGCACTTTTTACAGTTTGTGTAGTTAATTGTTTTACTAGGTCTGGTCAGAAGCAATCTATAAGGAGATTTTTTCTATAAGTCAGTCATTCATCAGTAATTATTTCCTTCCTGTATTTTTTTTCTTCACCCTCCGCAGGGGAAGCGTGTTGCTGGGGAGGACGGCTCGGAAGGCTTCAGCGACCTTTTCCAGGAGAACTCCATGCTGCAGCGGGAAAACGACAATCTGCGCATGCGCGTGAAGGCCATGCAGGAGACCATCGATCATCTCAACACACGAGTCACTCAACTGCTGACCAATGAGATTAACCTTCTGCTCACCAAGACAGGTCACATACTGGATACACATGAAGTCGTTGCTCCTTGCAATGAAACTCTATGTTGACAAATCTCTGTGTCTGGTTTTTTTTTTTTTTTGTAGGGGAAACCAATGCAGAGATTGGCAATCTGATCCAAAACTACATCCGGGAGATTGAAGAACTCCGGTGAGATAAAGACTGGTCATTTTGCTAAAAGTTCTGTTGAGAACATTCCTACGAGGATGTAAATGTAATTTGGATTTTTTTTCAGGTCGAAGTTGTTAGAAAGCGAGGCCATGAACGAGTCTCTGAGACGCAGTGTGTCTCGGCTTTCCTCCCGCTCCCCTTACCCTGCATCTCATGCACCCGGACATCCCCTGGGCTCCTCCCCATCCATTTCCATGGAGGCCGAGATGACCGATGTGCTTCGGCGGGCCAAGCTGGACATTGAGAGGCTGAAGAAGAAAGAGAGGAATCAAAGGCGTAAGAGGTGAGTACTGTAGGGATGATTTTACTGCTGGTCTTCCATCAACAAGAGACACTTTCACTACAATACTGTCCTCTATCTCAGCCATGCCTATAAAAATTGATCTTGTACAAGAGAAGGGAAAACTTGTGTAAATCTCATTACCAGATAAAATCACATGCAATACAAAAGAGATGTCTTATCTGCTTGCTTGTCTGGCTAATGCATCCTTTCATAAATATTTTAAAATTCATTACATTTTAATAACATTTTGGTGCTGTAGAATAAACCCCATAAACCCCAGGGGACAACACGCAAATTCTGTGCACACAGAGTTGAGGTAGGAATGAAACTGAGTTTGAAGCAGACATGCTTTCAGGAGCTTACTGAAATGTTTTGGAAAGTAAACTTTCCAGAAGAAATTCCAAAAAAAAAACCCCATAGCTCAGGATCGAATCAGGGTCCCTGGAGCTGTAAGACATAATCCTACCTCATGGTCCTGGAATAAACTCTGAATCCAGGCGACTGGTTAATATAGAGCACTCTGTGTGTGTGTGTGTGTGTGTGTGTGTGTGTGGATTTATACAGCCTGGTGGGGAGCTAAACCTGAATACACACAGACTCATGGGTACTTCTGTCATGGTGGGGACCAAAATTAAGGTCCCCATGGGTACAAAAGCTTCTAAATCATACAGGATGAGATTTTCTCAGAAAGTTAAAATGCAGAAAGTTTCTGGTTGGGGGTTAGGGGATGGAAAATACCGTATAAAAACCATTACACATATGGTGTGTGATTAAAGCGGTGCGATGTCATGCTTTGTATTGTTTTACTTTTGGTCCCCTCTACTGGACGACATCAGTATTACGACCTCTTTCTCTAAACCGATTACCGATTGAAATGATTAGATTAGATTAGATTCAACTTTATTGTTATTGTGCAAGGTACATGTACAGAGCCAATGAAATGCAGTTTTTAACCTTGATTACTTAAAATAAACCCACATTAGAATCGAATACACTGATGGTTCGTTTATTGCATTATAAAACAGTTAAGTTTCCCTTCTTTATAGTTTTATTATGGTACGTGTTGGAATGAACCGAGACATCACCAGCTATAAAATATGCTAATATTTCAGATTTACCATAAACGGGTTAAATTGAGTGTGGCTGACGGATGCAAAAGAGACCACTGGCACAGATTGAAGTAGTCCTCAGTAAATCTGTCAGTGTGACGGGAAAGACTAAGAGCACACACTCGCACACAGCGGAGGAGAGTCTAATTTGGCTGTAATAGGAACGCGGTTTCAAGTAATAGCTAAGCTTATCGATTCCTGCTGTTCTTTCTAATAAGGACTGATCATTTGCAGGAGCAGCAGTCATGTGGTTTGCAGATGCCTCCGGGAAAGTGCGCTGGTACAGAGCTATAAATCGGCTTTTATTAGGTTTTATGAATTAGAACGGTGTTGTCCTGTGTCTGACCTGTAAGATAAACAGATTTACCAAGTCTGATTTTAAGCACAGTATTCCTAAACCGGGTTTATACTGTGCGATTCTAGTCACGATTTGTTCGTCGGAGACAAATTTCGTTGTCTGTTGTCTTTGATAGCTAGTTTGATGAGCTAAAGTAATGTTGGTTAATTTTATTACACTTCACTTCTTCAGTCCAGAAAGAGAGAAGGGCTTAAAAAAGAGAGCAAAGCTTCAGGCTCAGGAGAACGGGCAGAGCTGCGAGAGGCGAGAAAACGGAGACGGCGACTCGGATAATGAGCCTGAAGTGGTAGGAACCCCTTTTCTGAAGATTATAATTTTCCGAGATATTTTTGAGGAAAAAGTATGCAACTTTATCCTTGAATTAAATGTTCAGGAGGGTATGTACCCTCTGCCCGAGGAGGAGAGTGGTTGTGATGAAGACGAGGAGGACGAGGAAGAGGATATTCCAGAGGAGGAAGAGTTCGACAGTGACGAGAGCCTGGTGGACTCCGACTCGGACTCGGATGAAAAAGGTTTGCAGGATTATTTTATACGTTAGAATTTTTAAAATGTTAATAGTAGAAAAGGGCATTTGATGAAATGTGTTTAATCGATATGTTGGAAAATTAACGATAAATTATTGATCGTTTCATGGCGGCAGTATGTGTTTTTTACTCTTCATTCAGCTCCTTTTTTTGCGATTGGGGTTAAACTTTCTTATTCTATGCAGGCAAGGAAGCAATATTAGCATGCTAAATTTATTAGCCTGTGGACCTAACAAAATTCCTAACAATCACCGATTAATGTCCATCCTTAGTAAATAGATTTTTTTTGTTGTTACTTTTTTTTTACTCCAGCGAACTTCCAAGCTGACCTGGCAGACCTGACCTGTGAAATCGAGATCAAGCAAAAGCTCATCGATGAACTGGAAAACAGTCAGCGGCGGCTGCTAACGCTAAAACTCCAGTATGAAGAGAAGCTCATTCTGTTGCAGAATAAGATCCGTGACACACAGCTGGAAAGAGACCGTGTACTGCAGAACCTCAGTGAGTCATTGCATCATCTGTTACTGTAACGATTAAAATAACCGTGTGTCCCACTACTGTAGCAGATCATTGTAATTCCAACAGTGTCCATGGAGAACTACACCGAAGAAAAGGCCAGCAGGATTAAATCAGAGTACGAGAAGCGTCTAAAGGAAATGAACAGGGATCTAATGAAACTGCAGGCAGCGCAAAAGGAGCACGCTCGCCTGCTGAAGAACCAGGGCCGATACGAGCGAGAGCTCAAGAAGCTGCAGGCTGAAGTGGCTGAGATGAAGAAAGCCAAGGTGAAGCAGACGCAGAAATAACAACAATGTAGAGAAAAATAGAGTGATGCTGCCACCTAGAGGCAAAGAGTAGGCATTAGAGCAATCTGGTGTTAGGCGTTCTTGCCTAAACTAAATTATTCAAAAAAAACCTCATAGGTTTCAAATCTTGACCTCCACAACAGCTTGCAAAACATGCGCTGCAAAACCTCACAGTACAACCAAATAGAAAAATGTACTACATAGACCACAACGGAAATGTTTTTAGGAGAACCCCAAAAAATTTATTTTGAGTGAGTGTGTGTGACCCTGTGATGGACAGGCAACCTGTCCAGGGTGTACCTCACCTGCCTTTCGCCCTTTCAGAGACAGCTGATCCCCGTGACCCCGAATTGGGGAGTAAGCGGGTAATAAAGATGGATGAATGAATGAAAAAGCAACTATTGAAACATTATCATATTTAATAAATATTTAGTCTGTTGTTTAATTTTTGCCCACTACCTTCGCGCCCAAGCCCCATTGGTCTATTTACAGAGCACATTTCCATAAATAACTTCAGTAAGTTTACATTGCAGTGTTTTATAGGCTGAGTTTGTATTTAACACTTCTAAGTTTTTTATTTAAAATAAACATCAGGACAATCTGTTACTATGTGCAAAAGTAATGTTGTGTAATCGTTTCAGGGTTAATGATCAGTTTAATGTTTGTTCCTGCTTTTGTAGGTAGCATTAATGAAGCAGATGAAAGAGGAGCAGCAGAGGAGGAGGATGATTGAGGCCAAGAGGAACAGAGAGATCGCCCAGCTCAAAAAGGAACAGCGACGCCAGGAGGTTACATTACATTGCATCATCTCATCATTACTCTATAGGCCTTTCGACTGTTTTTTTTTTTTTTTTTTTTTTTTTTTTTTTTTTTTTTTTATGAAAGTATTTTCATAAGTTTGGACATTTCACACTCTGTCTCCAGTATCAGATCCGAGCTCTCGAGTCTCAGAAGCGGCAGCAGGAGATCGTCCTCCGGAGGAAAACTCAGGAAGTGACGGCTCTGCGTCGAATGGCTAAACCCATGTCGGAACGCGTAGCAGGTCGCGCCTCTCGCCGTCCACCCAGCCTGGACTCTGGAGCCGAGCTCTCAGCCAGCACCACCACCTCCACCACCACGTCTTCAGAACCGGAGTCTAGCCGTTCTGTCTCCAGCATCGTCCGCCAGTGGAACAACAAGCTGAACGGCTACCTGGGAGAGAGCGAGGGATCTGGAGGAGGACTGTCCCGGTTGGCCAAGTCAGTGTCTGCTTTTCCTTAAAGAGATCAGATAATAAGAACAAAGCTTAATGTGTTCTGTGCTTTTTAGCAGTGCCATTAGTAAGGTTACATAAACCTTTTTGCAGTGGCAGGAAGAAGATGCAGAGGAAGGGTGTGAGCAGCAGCTTCTCCAAGACGGCACGGCAAAAATGGCAGGCTCTGGAGAGGAGGGTCATGGACATAGTCATGCAGAGGATGACGATATCGAACGTGGAGGCTGACATGGACCGTCTTATTAAGGTAGCATGAAAATAATGTATCTTATTGGTTTTATTTTTACACATGTAGAATGCAGATTGCTGATCCATCCATGTGAAGTTCTATAACCGGTTTATTTAACTTGATCAGAAACGAGAGGAGTTGTCCATGCAACAGGAGGCGCTGTTGCGTAAGCGAGAAACGCTCCTGAGCGAAGGGCCTAAAGCGGAGGAGGACGAACGAGTGGTTCAGGAGATGAACGAAGAAATCGAGGTGCTCAACGCCAACATCGATTACATCAACGACAGCCTGTCGGACTGCCAGGCCACAATTGTACAGATTGAAGAGACCAAGGTTAGTGTCGACTCACAGCCTGTGCATCATGTGACCTTGACTCTCGTATTGTATTATAGTCAACTATCCAACATTTGTCCCCCTGATTTACCTGCTTATAAAAATGTTTTTGGATTACACCATGCTAATTTTAAGCCATTGCACTAAAATATAAACCTATTTTTAATATTAAAACTTTTAAAACCGGAAAGTATAATAAAGTCCGCTTTCTGGAAAACAAAAAACTTTATACAATATACTTACGTACCTGCCAGTAATAAAGAAGCGTTTTTTCTAGTTTCCTAATTATTATTTTAAAAGAAGAAATTATTATATACAAATGTTTGGAATGGAACGCGTGCATATATAAAACTTGTATTATTGGGTATAGGGATTTATATAATGGTATACAGGGTGTCCCATAAGTTTCCATATCTAAGAAAAAAAACTATTTTGCCGAATTTCCAGATCTCACACCACTTAATATATATCTTGGGGAGCATTTGAAGGCCATGGGGTAGCAGGAAAAGATACAAAACACAAATCATTTCAATCACCAACATTATTACAAGCATAACTCCAGCTGTGCTTATACATGTTCTTCAGCAGCGTCGAAATGCCTTTTCAAAACAACGGTAGTCAGTTAGAGCATATTATATAAATAAAAATCTTCTTCTCCTTTCGGCTGTTCCGAATCATCTGTCCCCACCTAACCCTATTCTCTACATCCTCTTCACTCACACACACTAACTTCATGTCCTCGTTTATCCCATCCATATACCTCCTCTTTGGTCTTCCTCTTTACCTTCTGCCTGGTAGCTTCATTTCTAACATCCTCCTACCAATATATCCACTATCCCTCCTCTGTACTCTGTGTCCAAACCACCTCAATCTGTCTTCCCTGACTTTCCCCCCAAAACATCTAACATGAGTCGTCCCCCTAATGAACTTCCTAATCTTGTCCAACCTCGTCACTCCCAAAGAAAACCTCAACATCTCCAGCACCGCCACCTGTCTCTTCCTCAGCGCCACTGTTTTTCATAAAAATGGTTAACTTTTAAATTTTTCCTATGTATGGAAATTTATGGGACCCCCCCGTAGTATACAGTTGTAATATTTATAGTCTTACTGTAGTCGTTTAAAGATTCTGTGTGGTTTGTTTAGGATGAATTAGACTCGGTGGACATGTCGGTGGTTATCAGTTCCTGCTCCCTCACAGAAGCCCGTCACCTTCTGGACCATTTCCTGAAGGCATCCATAGATAAAGTAAGACAACTGAAACATTCCTTCTTTTTTCCCCACCTCTTTTTATCGATTTACCAGAAGAAAATACCAAATTTACTATCATACTATCATAAAAACCTGGCAAAGTGATGGCATTTGGAAATCTTTGTATAAATAATATTGATTCAATTACAATCGTTGATGTTTGTCACATGGCAAATGTATATTTTGTTTATTATTTTAGTTAAGATGTAATATGGTAAATTTCCACATGGATTTTTCTCCTTATTTAACATTTGTATATAAAACATTTAATAAATATTTTTTTGGCCTGGAATTTAAATGGTAAAAATGTGTACGAACCCTGTCTGTAGTTTGTTCGGAGCCTGATTTTATTTACAGGTCAAAACTTTTTTTATGAGCTTAATAAAATGCAGGATATGCCGCCCATTGTTTTTGCGCAGAATTTACAGGTGGCTCAAAAAGAAGCTCAGATCAGGCTTCTGGAGGGACAGCTGCGACAGACAGACGTAATTGGCTCCTCCCATAATCACATCATCTTGGATGCCTTAAGGGAGAAAGCAGAATGTATACCAGAGTTACAGGCTCTCATTCACAATGTCCAACAGGGTGTGTAGTGTCGAATTGATCTCGTATATCATATTGTGTCTGAAATTGCATAAGAAACCGTAACAACATTTTGATATGAATTTTAATGTTCTAAAAAACTTCTAATTTCATTGTATTTTGTTTATTCTATATTTGTTCAATATATGCATGCCTTATTTTTTTTCTCTAGAAAATGGCTACGCCAGCACGGACGAGGAGGTGTCCGAGTTCAGCCAGGTCTCAGAAACAAGGTACACTTCGAGCCTTGATTTGGATTTTTATGTCTCAAATTTACCTGTGATCATTAGAACATTTCTGTTTTTTTTTTTTTTAATTCATTTTGTCACAGTTACTCTCAAATGAAATCATCAGCCAGTCAGGATGACTTCAAGATTAAGGTACACACTTCCTATCAACAAAACCTTTCCTTCAGTGTCCATTAGGTGGCAGTGCAGCATAAAAAAAATAAAAATAAAACGTTTTTTTGGATCAGTTGCTGTTTAATTCTTTATAAAGAATATCTTTTTGATTTGCAGTCCGAGCCTCGCATCTCAGGGCAGATGAAGGCAGTGTCTGCTGAATACTTGGGTCCCATCCTGGACTCCAGCACTAAAAACATTACCAAGTCTCTGGCTTCTTTGTCTGAGATCCAAGAGAATGGCCTGGGCTTTGTTCTGCGCGAGACTTACACCAGAGAAAGTGTGTCCCGCACTATCAACCTGCCGGTCCGAGGACACACCTTGTAAGAGAGACTTTATGATCTAACTGATGTGGAATGTTTTTCTTAGGTCTTTGGAGTGATTCCAGAAAAATATAAAACAATGATTAAAGTAAAACCAACAAACTGACAGACAGTCTCAGTTTTCAGCTTGAAAACCAGAATAACATGCTAAGAGTGTTAAAGGCCAGGGTGAAAGACCTTATCTTAAGATGAGGACGGGGGATGTGCGATAAATGGAGAGAGGCTGTTCTAGAGCTTCAGTTTAGCAGTTTGCCAAAAAGTTTATCTCCAGGAATTAGAAGTAGGCCAAGGTCACAAAACTTCAAGATTTGATAAGGGGTATACACAAGCAGTAAGACAATTAGGTCAGGGGTCACCAAACTCTGTCCTGGAGGGCCGGTGTCCTACGAAGTTTAGCTCCAACCCTAATCAAACACACCTAGGCTAGCTATTTAATATCTTACCAAGTATAATTAAAACTCACAGGGAGCTGTGTTGAGGCAAGTTAAAGCTAAATTCTGCAGGACACCGACTCTCCAGGACAGTCTGGTGACACTTGACTTGGGTATTGAGCAGCAAGGTTATTAAGAGTATTAGAAAGGTATTAAGAGCTTTATAGACAAATAGTAAGAATAATGAAAATCAATCCAATGGAGAGACATTAAGGTATGTGGTAATTTTTTGCCTTCTTTTGAAGAGTCTAACGTGGGGTGGGCAATCTCGGTCCTGGAGGGTCGGTGTCCTGCAGAGTTTAGTTTCAACTTGCCTCAACACACCTACCTGTAAGTTTCTAGTATACTTAGAAAGATCTTGATTAGTTGGTTCAGGTGTGTTTGATTAGAGTTGGAGCTAAACTCTGCAGGACACCGGCAATCCAGGACCATGATTGCCCACCCCTGGTCTAGAGGCTGCATTCTGCCGAACCAACCGAAGACGAGAAATGGAAGACTGACAAATTACACAATTTATTAAATTACAGTACTAATACATATCTAAAGATACCAGGTTTGTGTATTGGCAGGGGCCTCGCGATACATATCATGATACATTGGTCACCGTATATTGTTATACAATACATATTGCAACACAATACAATACTTTCCAAAGAACCCCAAACAAATAGCTAAATATACAACAAATACAAAACCATAGGCGCCCTTATGTATTCCGCCATATTTGCTTTTGAGACAATGGCCGTATGTGTCAGCGGCAACTACAAAAGCAGAGAAGCAAGTCGTTTGCCACACATCAAGGGTTTTTCTTGAACTTCACATAAACGTAAATTTTTTTTAAAAATGTAACCTAACTAGGTATCGATACTTGATGTTCGAATATCGATACACTATTGTGGACAAAAAAGATTGTGATACTTCGCTGTATCGATATTTTTGCACAGTCATAGAAGACATTGTGGAAATACACATTTAAGAGAATAATCACCTGTGCTCACATTTTTCAGCAGAACTTTAACGACTATGTGATTTGCTTTAAAGACGTTATGATCACGTTGTGACGCTGACCGTTTCTCCTTAAGTCCCAGACAGTCCAGAGGCTCAGACGTTTCTCCATATACCAGGCGGCCATCATACGATAGAAGTCAATCATACAGGTAACTAACGCACATAACCCGGCCTCACACTAATACACCACCTACAGTACAATTTACATTTCTGGTGTTTGGCAGACGTATTTATCCAGGACGACTTACATTTATCTAATTTTATGAATTCAGCTGAGCAGTTGAGGTTTAAAGGCTTTGCTCAGGGGCCCAGCAGTGGCAGCATCGGTGGTGCTGGGAATTGAACCCACTATCATCTGATCAGCATTTTAACACCTTAACCAGTGAGCTACCACTTGTACATTAGTGCAGCGGGTCTTTCCACGAGTTTTGTAGCCTAGCGAGTAGCACTATTGTTCTCCAGGCATCACAGGTTTGATAACCGGCTTATGGATGTTTTCCAATCCCACTCCCTCTCTCTCTCTCTCTTCCTCTCTTTCTCTCTCTTTTTTCACTCTCTCACTTTACTTACTGTCTAAGCCGCTTAATAAAGGCAGAAATGTCCCGAAAATATGGAACAGTTTTCTTCTTTGTTTTGCACACTTTGGTTTTTCTGGAACTGAATCCCAAACACTGCTTCATGAAGTGAATCGTACATTATGTACGACCTAAACAATCATTACCTAAAATGTATATAGAAAGCATCCGCAGTAAATTAAAAAAGGTTCGAGTCTACTGTGCACTGAAGGGTTGTCCAATTATAAGAACACAAATATTCTTCAGGACTCACTGGAGATTTCGGTTTATTATGATATAATAACAGTACAGCTGCATTTTCCCTTTTAACCCTTTACACAACACAAACACAGACCTAAAATGTGGCACTAGTGCTAATATTCATGTGTGTTCAAGCGACGAATAACGTTCAAGTTTGACCGTGCAAAATGTTTAGCTTCGTTAAAATTAGAATTGGGTAGTAAAATGTGGAATGCTAGAATATGCAACATTTTGTTCTTTTACAGACACATTTAGTTCCGTTTGTATGCTAGAAAACAGATAGGAACACCTGATGTAAAATATTTTTTTTGCCTATTATCATAAATGAATAAACATGCACTCGTGTTCACCAAGCTTTTCTGAATTTCTCTGCATCACGTAATTACTCCTTCAGTCGTGCTTTTAATGTTATAAACGAGATCCTCTAAGTTTTTCTACTTACATTATGATTATTTTTCTGTCCCGCTTGTCTAGTACATCCATTTTACAGTTAAATTTACATACAAATCCTGTATGTTCATCATGCAGCCTCGGCCATTAATAATGCATAAAGGTAGACTACAGCCTGTTATTTTCTGGTACAATTATAGGAAAGGAGGTGTGTGAATGATGGGCGGTTTGGAGTGTAAAGTGTGTGAGACATCCCGAATGCACTGATTGCTATTCAGCGATCTCAAACGATCAGCTCTGCATTACTCCTTCTTACCTTGTTCTCTGAAAAGCACATTGTGTCACTCCTAAGAGCATGTAAAGTTCCTTAAGTGTTCCGTAGGAAAACACCATGTCGTTCCCGTATATAAACGCTCGCTTAACCAGAACGTTATATTCTCCGCAGTCTGTACCGTTTCTGATTGCAGTCATTTTGTCAAATTTTAACTCGCTGGAATGTTTTTTTCGAGCGTTTACTTCTCGCTTTAGGGTCACAGGCACCAAGTGTAAAAATTCCAACTTGGCAAAACTAAATATTTCAAATTCAGGGGAAAGTGGTGGCTCAGTGGTTAAGGTGTTAAGACTGATACCTGGAATATCGGGGGTTCAGTTCCCTGCACCGGCAAGTTACAACCATTGGGCCCCTTAAGCAAGACCCTTAACCGCTAATAAAAAACACAAATGTCAGTCGCTCTGAATGATGGCATCTACAAAGGGCTGTAAACGTGAATGTTCTATGATAGAAATGTTGAATGACTGACCAGAAATATTTAAGGATGTAAACCAATAAACTTTGGTCTAATTTTGCTATTTAGATATTTTGTAGTCGTTACCGTGACATAGAAAGAGATGTTAACGAAACGTTTTTTTATAAACTTGTCATATTCATACTGACTTAAATTGAGCTTGTTTTCATATCCGAAATTCGATTCATCTGTGCACTTTACTAACTAAAACATACTGTACAGCCATCTGCTACAGTCTTATGTCATCTTAAGTGTATAGAAGTATTAGATACAATATATTACTCTAGGACATTCCGTAAAATATGTCTGTCAGGCAGAAGATATTGTGATGTCTATGTACAGACTTGATGCTGCTTCAACTATAATAAAACAAATCACAAGAATAAACTGTTGAAAAAATCTATAAAGTTTATAACGTAATTCAGTAGTAAATAAATAGTGATAGTGAAGTAAGGTTAGGGTTAGGTATCGTTTATGTTTCTCATGTTTAAAAATCTAAAAAATAATTTTAATGCTACTACTGCCCACTGACTTGGTTTTAAACCTATATAATAACCCCCCCTCAAACGTCTTAAAATACACACATGTAGGTGCACCATTAACCTGGTGTTAATATTTACATCTCTGCTGTATTTATTTATTTATTTGTTCTCCTCAGACCCCCTGAGGCCATCTACACACCTCCGTCATCCCCTCCCCTCCGTACCCGGAACGACCGCAACGTTTTCTCCCGCCTTACCAGCAACCAGAGTCAGGGATCTGCACTGGACAAGTAAGTACACACCCCCCTCTACGTTAAAGCATGCTGCTGTATTCCAGTTTGTTTTTCCTCCTCGCATGATTTCTTTTTTTTTTATGCGATGAAGAACAAGAGTAATGTCTGGAGAAGGTCTCCTTTACAGATATAGATGCCAATTAGTCGCAGCGAACTTCATCCGTTTGTCAAGATCTCCACTCCGCACTATTCGAAAGCCCCCCATTATTAATGCTCCACAGCACCCGTGGATGCATGTTATAGCATAGCGAGCAGGTAAATTAGTCCAGGATAACCAATTATACCCCCTTCTGAAGACGGCTCTTTTTCTTTCCTAATCGAATCAGCAGCGCCTGCAATCATCATACAGGACTAAAGGGGTTCTGCAGAGCTCTCCTGCTTTTTTTTCCTCAGCCTACTGCAGATTGAAAAAGGAGCAACGAAGCCACGGATTGTTTTATAGCACAGCAAGCGGTGGCTCATTGTTGTTTTGACGTTTATGAAAGGTTTCCACACATTCGTTGATTTCGGTGCTGTGTTTCTTGTGTTTTTTTTTTTTTTTAATCACTGTCAAAAATGGCCTTGGTGATTGTTCTGATCCTTGCAGAATCACTTGCCCACTGACTCTTTGATTGTCCAATCATAAAAAGATTATAAAGTGTAGATAGCTCAGATTACTTGATTGTTACTCGTTCAACTGCAGCTCATAGTTTATATCAATGCGCTCATTTCAATGCATTATCGTTTCTACGGTAACAGCTTATTCTCACTGAGTTTACATTTCTGGCATTTAGCCCTTATCCAGAGCCAAGTTTTCCACCAAAGAAAGAAATTCTTGGAATATCCCAACTTAGAAAGTTGGGGTCAGATGCAGGATCAGCTATGATACAGCTCCCCTGGAGCAGGATAGGGTTAAGGGTCTTGCTCGGGGACCCAACAGTGGCACACTGGCAGTGGTCGGGCTTAAACCATGGTCTTCTAATCAAAAACTCATCACCTTTACCATTTGAGCCACCACAGGTGGTAGCTCAAGATTTATGGACTGCCTAGCCCCTCCAAGCTGACAGTGCTGAGCCCCTGATCGAGGCCCTTAAACCCTTAGATTAAAAAAAACCCCATAAATGTCAGTTGCTCTGGAGAAGGAGGTCTGCCGAATCCCACAAATATAGCCTTAAATATCGTGACACATTTTAATACAATAAGAAGCCACTTTTTGAATAAAGAGGGAAAGAAAACTCGCAGCTATTGGAAAATAATCACCATTAGAATGGTTGCAGTAACTGCAGCATCTGCATCCCGCTGCCCGCCGCCCTGTTGTTGATTATATTCCTATAACCGAATGCCTGGAAAGTGATTTATTTCTTCTTACTGTCAGTAATTACATGATGTTTTATGTTCCTTTGTTATTATTTTACTGTGAATTAACTACACAGGAAATCATCAGAACTGTTTAGCTTGAGGTGGAATCAGACATCAGACTCCTGCATAATTATGAGAAACTACTATAGGCTGTGTAAGATGTATAACCTCTGGATTACTCAGTGTTCGAGATCGTCCCCCTGAGGGATTGACTTCCCTTCATGAAGCTTCTCCTTTTAAATAAGTTCACTGGGTCAGACCCTTTTTATATACTGGTCACCATGTACAGCATAAGAACATTTGATAAATTATTTGACTGTGCACATTTCTTCGGAGTTAGTATTCAAGACGGATGTCCAGAGGTGTGTGTAGGGATGTAAAACAGTCAGTGTGAACATGCCGGGCTTCGGGTTGCACCATTATAAAGCAGGTTTATGGTGTGCTGCAGGAGCAGTCTGGCACTGCCTTTAAATAGGATATATAGTGTTTATAAAAATTTGTTTGCTACTGCAAACTTTATTCTATTGGCTTCAAATTATTTTAGAGTCTTATTTATTTTGTATGAACAAAAATACAATCCTTTTGGAATCTAGACAACTAAAACTTGTTTTTAAATTAAGTCTGAAGGGTTAATGTCTTCCAAAAGTTAGCAAATGCTGCATATAAAGTACACATTTTGTTCCATGACAGAGTTTTGTGACTTCTCTTCTTATTAATCAGTTTCCCTTTACGGTTAATTGTCTTTCATTTTAATTGACATGAAAATAAAACGGAACTTAAAATTACTAGAACTGTTTCATTGTTTAAAATTATTTCTATTGAAAAACCCATTCCAAAGCACTGCTAAATGAGGCCTGTAATAATTGTGCCCCTTCGATGGAGTATTAGCGAAGCTTAATTGGTTTGAATCAATATTTAATGCTGGTTGTTCTTGCTATGGCAGTAGAATGACTCCTCGGAGATGGTGAGGTTGAAGGTTTGCCGCTGTTTCTGTCACCCAAAAGGAAATATCCACAGACCCTTTTTTTTTTTAGGTGAAAACAAAAGCACCACTTTGGATAAATCGGCTATTCCAATTGATTTATTGTAAAACATTTGCTCCTGTTTCTAATAGTCGTTCATGTCTTGTGTAATTCCCACAGATTCTAGAGCTCCTAAGCCGGGCTTACAGTGCATGATTTCTATAACCCTATTCTGAAATCAGTTGTCTTTGTTCACTAGTTTGACACGTTCACCGACAGCCAATTAACAGCCGTAGCGATTCGATCTTTCCTCAGATGAAATTCTGGCAGTGTTCGAAGATTTCAGACTCTTTCCTCACCTACGACAACCGTCAATCCAAGAACCAACAGGAGCATCGAACATGATGATGCAATTAACGAGACAGCTTCAAACCACTGAGGGGAAAATGTGCAAATGAGTCATTTGGACAGAACAGCACGAAGAGACACTTGTTGAGTTATAAAGAGAAAAAGGAGTGTTTGTATAACTTGCTGCTTGCTACCCTTTAGCGAGAGAACGCAGGTTACTGAACATGTCATGAATTGATGACTTAAAACTCTGGATAAGTCTTCATTTGTGCGTCTATTTTTGATTGTCGTACAGTCTGACATTTTGGCCCTGTTCCAATACCCGCTATTGCACCCTCTTGCCCCTCATTTGCGCATTCCCGATGAGGGTTGCAAGTGCGTAAGAGTGCAATTAGTTTATCTGCCCCGCCTACTTGTGCTCTTAATGCAAAAAAAAGAGCAATACTGCAGACAGCGAGACTTCTGGCACCGCTATTTTTCCATCTAAGGGGTGTCGCGACGATGACGTAGCAATAATGTTTAACGCAGATGGGTGATGTGACACAAACCGTCGGGGAAAGTGGTGGCTTATGGTTAAGGTGTTGGACCACCAACCCGAAGATTATGCGATAAATGTAAGTCACTCTGAATAAGGACGTCTGCCAAATGCTGTAAATGTCACAATTCTGCATGTCGGCAGACTTGTTCCCTTGCACACCTATCAACTGTATAACCTTAGGGCAGAGGTGTCAAACTCGGTTCATGGAGGGTCACCACCCTGCAAAGTTTAGCTTCAGCCCTAATTAATTGTACCTGATCCAGCTAACCATGTCTTTTAGGCATGTTTAAAAAAAATCCATGTTTTATGGTTTGAAATAAGATTGAAACTAAATTCTGCAGGGCTTTGGCCCTCTAGAAACTGCACCCCTGCTTTAGAGTGTAGTGTGGGTATTGGGACAGGGCCAGTGACAACTGAGATCCTACAGTGTGTCATGGCGATCATGTTCGCACAGTCTGACAAACAACAATCACAAAAGACTATTAAAAATCACACTGAGTAACCCGGCTTCAGTCTGACCCTAGAGGCAATTAAATTTTGTTTAACAGCCAGTGTGCACTCATGCCGTGTGCATAAAATATTCTTCTACCTGAAGAGCTTTAGAAGCACATCTTGAAATTGCAGTATGAAAGAAAACACAGCTGAGCTTTATTAAAAAAATCAAAGCACCCTCAGGCTCGCAAAATGGTAGTAATGGGAATTTGATGTTTGGCGGAGCAAATGTTTTAAAGACTGCAGCCAAGAGTGGGCTCCACTTTCACTTCCTGTGATGTCCAGTTGGATATCCTATTAACCCTCTCCTGACCCACTCGACATACTCTTTCATGTTAACCCTCCCTCTTTTTTTTTTTTTTCCTTGCCCCTTCCTACTGTCTTTTTCCTAAAAGACATTACTTCTGAAAACCTCTTTCCTTCCCTTCTCAGTAACTGACTCCTCCTACTCTCCCCTAACCCTGCTGCTGTTTTGCCCTTTAGGTCTGATGACAGCGACTCCTCTCTCTCGGAGGTCCTCAGGTAGTTTTTCTCTTGTCTGTCTGTTTTCCTTCCTGTTTCTCCTGTTGTCTGATTGGTGCGTGTCAGAGCATTTGTGTGGTGGGTGTGTCCACTATTTGAGCATGCTTAGTCCACACTTTGCTGACTCCCCCTACCCTCCTTTTTTTTCTACTTCCTGTTCTGTGTTCGTTGTGGATTCCAGCACTGAATGAACCTTACGGCGCGGTTTCAGGAAAACCTGTTATTAGAATACGTGATAAAGTGCGAACTAAAGGGTAACATTTTTCGAGCAGTACTGATTTCTTAAAATTAAAACGTTCCCTCATTTGTCAAATTTCTTAAATAGTTTTCGTCAACTTATTAGCAAGGTTACTTTCACGCCAGGTTCAGCCACACAGTCGATTAGAACATCTTCGCATGTTGTAGCATTACGTTATTCCTTCAGTGGAACTAAGAGTCCCAAAACACTGTTGTCAGCATGACAATGCACCCTGATCTCCATTAAGACATTCTGTGTTCTGATTGGACTAGAAGAACCCCGGTGTCCTGCACAGACTCCTGACTCTGACTCAACCCCTTTAAACTGAAACACCGACTACCCCCCCAGACCTCCTCAACCGATATTAGCATCTGATCTCACGAACACTATTATAGCTGCATGAACACAAGTTCCCACAGTCACACAACACAATCTAGTAAAAAGTCTTTCAAGAAGTGTAAAAATGGTTCTAGGAGGATGATTAAATGTGACGTTCAGGTGTCCCAATAATACATCTGTCCGTATAATTTATTTATTTATTCCATTCAGGCCTCCGTTAATGCTAAATAATAAAGTCTGATGCCTTTTGCTGCCCAAATTTGTTTAGTTTTTTTTTTTTTTTTTGGTCTATGTAGGCCTGCAATCTGCTGTAGCGCGCCACGTAATTGACTTTACCTTATCTAATAGAGCCTGCAGTGCAATCTCCCAGCACCCTCACAGCCCGATTATCACCGCACTCTGATCGCATTTCTCTTTCTCACGTCAAGAAGCTCTCGTTATCCCATTAGATTCTAATGGCACTGGGACAGAACGTAGCGAGCGTTAAACAGCCTCCGTCTAAAACAATCACAAAACTGTTCACACACGCCAAAAGATGCGTGTGTGTTTCATTCGTTTCCTGTTTTTTTTTTTTTGTTTTTTTTTATCTTACAAACGGCAGCAAATCCCTGTACGACAGTAGCACCATAAGGTTCATTCATGCTACGAAATCCCTCTTCCCTCTGGTTATTCGCTAAACTCGTTGCTTCATCACATCCCTCGCTTTCATGTCCTCCCTGCTGATATCTAGAGAACGGAGACATCATTCTTTCACCTGTATTTATTTATTTATTTGTTTGTTTGTTTTATTCCAATACCACGAGCTCACTCTGCATTGATTTGAAGTGCTGCATGAAGATTTGAGTTGGAAAATGATTTTCTATGCCTTTTTTTTTTTTTTTTTAATTTGATGTGCTGTGGATTTGCTATATTTTTTTTACCGGATTAGATTTAGGCGAAAGTGCTTGCATGTGGAGTTATTTTGACACTCCGTGTTTGTGTGTGTGTCTGTTCAAGAGGAATGTATCATCAAACCCGACCCGTTTGCTCAGCACGGCGCTACACCTGGGCTTTGTGGGCGGGATTGTGCGTTTGAGAGCGATTTGGCGAATGGCGAGTGCTGAAAAGACGCCGCATGGTGATATTATTACACCGCGCTTAGCTATCGTTACTCACCCGCAGGGTCAAGCAAGCTTATTAGCTATTACCGTCCTACACGACTGTGCTGTTGAGTCAACACAAAACTCCGACCCATTTGTTTTCACAGGGGTTTAATTCAGCGTTATCTCGCCAGCAGAAATCATAGACTGTAATATCAGACAGCTCATATGACATACTGTACTGGATGTTTTTGAGGCTGCGCGGATGATAATTATCATAATCACCATGTTTTTTAAAACAGACCCTCACCTTCACCTTCATCTGTATCTATTTTTGTCTATACAATTATCTGATTAGCCAAACCTTCGACAGCAGCACAATACTTTGAATGACGCAAATGCTGATTACAAGCTTAAGTTCAAGATTAAAAAACATTGATCTTTGGTTATTGTGACACTCTTGCTAGTGGCAGGTGTTTTGTTTGATTTATGTACAGCATTTAAATAAAAAATCTTCCAGAAAGTAAAAATGTCTTTGGAGTTTGCAAATTGGTGCAAAAACATCTTTGGAGCAGCGATTCTGTGTCCTAAAAAGATGTTTTATTTTGATTTTGTGGAAAAAAAATCATGGTTCAGGCTCCATCCTGAAGCTTACAGTAGTCGTGTTTACATTGAACTTTGTGCTCCAATTAGTTTAAAAGTCTAATCGGAATGAAAATGCTTCATAAATTAGATTTAAAATGCATGACCCGATAAAAAAATCTTTTTAGGTTAAACGGAAAAGGCTTCCATGCAAACAACTTATTCTGATTCCTGGTCATTATTATGAACTTTTATGTACAGGATTCTGCTCTTTGGCGGGAGGGAATCCTTCATTTACCTGATTCTTTTTCATAGCGAAGCACCGCTACAGAACTGTCCGTCTTTTTATAAAAGAATTCAGCCACAGCACGTATTCACTCATTCGCAATGCCCATAACTAGCGGGATTAAGCGACACATCTTTACAGGGTTAAAAACACTGGAAATAATGAAATTTATGAAGTGACAAACAAGAAAAATAATTGCAAATGAAAGCGTTGGTACATGTAAACATCGGTTCGGAAAAGACATATAATATATAATAATCTCGGGTCGATCTGTGTACGTAAACGTGACTTTTAACTACTCTTTACAACTGTGTTAACATTAGACCACAGAACAGGAACAAGATAAACATTAAGAGGACATGACTATTACCTAAAGCTGCATCTGCATCATTTTACACTTTGTGCTGCCCCAAATTCATGGGCTGATTAAATAATTGCAAGATTAAGTGAGCAGTCCATGTTAGAATGTTTTGGCCAACCACATAGCCGCAAATTCCCCAACCTCCTCGCTCGGCCACTGGATCTGGTCTCTCTCTTTAATCAACTCTCCTTCTTGTAACCTTTGTCCAACTTTACCCTGAATGGCAGCTCGGCCATTACTGGGAACACAGAGCTGCTAAGCCTTTTACACTCACTCACTGGAGACCAAATTTTCTCTCGGTCCGTTTCCGTCTCACTCGGATGGCTTCCCAGACACATCGAATGGCCCCAGGCCAGACACAGGGAGAATGCTGCCAGCCTCAAGAGGAGATCCTCGTTATTTTCCCTAGTTGAGAGAAGCGCTGTTAAACTCTGCCAGGTTGCTCTTGGGTTCTATAGAAGTATGTGGGCTAATTGGCTCTGAAAACTTTAGGAGACGTGATGTGAAGCTTTCCGACCAGGAAAGGTTTGAAAACAAAAACTAAACTATTAGTAAGTTTGTTGACGCTTTATTTTTTCTTCTTTCGCTTTATCGTTATTATTTTTCTCACAGCTTGCAGTGGAAAATTACAGTATTCTGCCCTGTCCTGAGAAACCTCGGGTGTTTTCTTTAGGACATGGGTAGAAGAACAAAACACACAGCAAATAAACAGAAATAGGAAAACAACACTCGCTTTTATTATAAGTTCCCTGTAGGACCTAATCTAGGGGTTCCCGTTGGCCACTTAGGAAAACCGTGACCTTACTGTTGTTTCGAATTTACCAATTGCACCACGATGAGGTTGTTCTTTTAGCCCCTGGCTTACGTTCGTCAGATCTCCACACCGAAACACAGACTGCCAGCTGTCACGGTGCATCCCGTCATTTCTCAGAGCGCTCTGATCGTTTTAGGACAGATTTTAGGTTATAACGAAATTGGAAAACTCGGTGCTATTTAAAGATCTGCCAGTAATATTTATCTTCTTGTTCTGCCTATATTTTAATGCTAATTCTGTCATTTTGGAAACATCATCGGCCGCATTTTTCAAGACCCTTACTGTCTCGTGTCTGTCTGTCTGTCTCACTTCTAATCGTGCAACTTGAACCAAACCGCGTGATGCCAGTCAGTGAGTGTCTGGAGCTGCCAGGGAGGTGATGTGATGGCTGTGATGCCTAATTGGAGGGCATCTCGCTAAAGTTTAGTCTATGAATAAAAAAGGGCAGTAGATCTTTCCAGCGAAAAAATTTGATGTGGGTGTAAATAAATAAACAGGCGTTTAAAAAGTTCATGTTTATCTTCACATAATCGTTGTTTCTCCTTTGTTGTTATTTAAGAAGCAGAGCACAATAACACCAAAATTTGTGAGGTAATTATTAAAGTAATTATAGAGATTACTGTCTATCTGTGATGAGAAAAATAGCCATTATCAAAATAACGCCGTTCCGTATAATTTATAATCTTAAAGGAATGTACAGCGGATCTGCTTTGAAGACTAAAACAAAAACTATTTCTAGCTTGATCTTTTTTAGTGAAACTTATAAAGGTGTTTTTTATTAACTTGGCTGAGGAGTTGCTGCCTCCGCCACTTCTACTAAAATCCACATAAAATCAGATCGTGCTGCGATTTCATTTAAGCTTTTTCCTCATCCGCCCAGAAATGAATTCCCGCTGGCATCACTGGAACCCTTTTTCCCTTAGAATAATTCCCAGAAATAACAAAAGCAGAAATAACACTCGCATTCTCTCATTCCGAAGATACTCATTGCCCCCCAGCTTGCTCTTGTATAAGATTTCAGTCATCGCAGTTGTTCTGTTCCCCAAACTCTCATTTTAGTCACGAATGAATCTGCATAGCTACAGGTGAACTCTGGCCACTCACCCAGACATCCTGGCGCTTTTTTCTTCGCCAACAGCACAAAAAACCTCTGCTGGTTTCATTTTAGAAATTAAGCCTCGACTATCAGTCTAGTCACAGTTTCTTCGCTAGCTTTCTTCAGTTCCACTGATCACCTTCACGCTGCTCGGAGAAACAGCTCAGCGGGCCTTAATTAGCACCTGCCTCGGATCTAAAGGCGCATTCTATTGTTTTGTTCGATTTTTGTCTATCACACAAAGCCCAGCTGGGGTTTAATGAAGCAGATTAAGGGGGTGCAATATTGATAATAAACCCAGGAGAGGCGGTGGAGAATGGAGCTCGGAGGTATGAAGGAGTAGGCGGCGGCAAACAATGGGGGCTTTGATTATATTGGTTGCACATAGTTTTTGTTAGTGGTTTTTTCAATGTGTGTATCTCGGTGCAGGGGTGTGATCAGTCCTATGGCAGGGCTTAAGGGGGGCAGAACGGCTCCTTTGCAGTGCGTGGCCGTGGCGGAAGGACACTCCAAACCTGTGCTTTGCCTCGACGCTACTGATGAGCTACTTTTTACCGGCTCCAAAGGTAAAAACTACCAACACACTTTATTTATACTAAAGAATTTCTCCCGAGAAGAGACTCACAAGGCAGTTTGGTTTGCACATGCTTTCCTTCACACACACACACCAATCATTTTATAGGAACTCTTTAACCAGTGCATATTTTTTTTATCAAGCAAATTAGTGCCATAATTAAGGAAGGTCTGTAAATTCTATGAAAGACCCAACAGCCTACTGTACTATACATGTTGTGAAAATTGGAAGTCAGTGCTTTAGGGCAAACTAAAATCCCCCCCCCCCTTTTTTTTTTTTTTTGCTCTGTGACTAAACGGAACCCATCTTCATAAACAAAACCCTAATGGCGCTCACTACCCGTTCACTCGTAAACCATATGGATTATAGTGCCCCTGGTCATTAGCTTGGCGGGCCTGTTAACGCTATTCATGCTATTCAGTTAAGCGTGGCTGCTCAAGTGAGCATAAAAAATGATAATTAATGTTTTTGGAACATAAAGGATGGACATAGGGACAGGTTGTGCTCCTAATAAGGGATGCAAGCACAACATTTTCCCAATGAATAGAGCTGGGGTATGTTAAGTCAAATAGATTTTTTTAAAGTTAGCCACCAACATTATAAAGAGATTTATGAAGATTATGCTCTTAGACCGCACATGCAAGATGTGGAACCTGGTGACTGGGCAGGAGATAGTGACCCTGAGGGGACATCCCAACAACGTGGTATCTGTCAAATACTGCAGCAGCTCCGGCTTGGTCTTTACTGTCTCCACGTCCTACATCAAAGTGTGGGACATTCGGGACTCTGCCAAGTGTGTGCGCACCTTCACGTGAGTATCTACTCTGATCTAGGCTTCTCCCAGCTGTGTTAAGATACTACTACAGCTTGTTAGCAATTAGGCTAGCATAGCATAATGTTTAGACTGTTTTTGTGGGGGACTGTTTTAATAATATTTTGACTACATTTTTTAATATAACCCGAGAAATGCATGCGGTGCGGCTTTTGAAATAGACAAACATTGTGTTAGAAATGTTTGTGTAGCACACAGTGATGCAATCAATGCAATTTTTTTCCTACTGTGAAATTTGCTTTGGAAGTATAAGTCTGTTCTTAGAAACACAATTGCTGCGGGGGGGTATCAAAAAGTTTCCGGACACTCCATCAGATGGCAGCACTGACACCATCTGAGCCTTGTGCTGCTATCTGTTGGCATGTTTTCTGAACACTTTGTTACCCCCCCCTCGTATTAATGAGAGGGTTTTTTTTTTTTTAGATCCTCAGGTCAGGTGGTTTCAGGAGATGCATGCGCTGGCACCACAACCCGCACAATCACCACAACCCAGGGCGAATACCAGATCAACCAAATCGCCCTAAACCCATCCGGATCCGTGCTCTACGCCGCGGCAGGGAACACGGTCCGAACCTGGGACCTCAACAGGTGCACAACTCTCTGCTTAACCTTTACTTTACGTATCTCCAACCTGTAACCTGCCAAACCGTGTGTGTGTGTGTGTGTGTAAACCAGTGGCGCTCTTTAGCCAGAATGAACTCCTAGCTATGTTAGCATTTCAGGTGCTGATTTGTTATTAAATCTGCAGTCAGTAAATGCCATCAGGCTAATTTTAACATGTATCTAGGAAATGCAACGATCTAAATTTTACCACTAGGAAAACAGGAAACTTTTGTCAATTATTTTGTTAGTTTTTTTTTTTTTTTTTTAAGCTTGACAGACGAGAGAAAAATGAAACATTCATGTTCAGCAAAAGCTTTAGTGAATGTCAGTTTTAATGAATGTCAGTTCAACTAAATGTCAGCTCAGTGTTGCAGCGTGTAACAGTACAGCAGCAGCTCGTGGGTTAAAAAATGTCATTTGTTGTGAATGTTATCACTGCTTCAGCTTAAAACGCTGCATTTATTTGGATATTTATGGTGTGAAAATGTTCTTGAATGAACCGACTATATATATGATCTCGCTTAGAACACAGAGGAAAGTCTCACATGCGCATTGTTATTTTTGATTTTTTTGTTGTAAATGAATCGTTTGTCTTTTTTTTTTGTAATCTGTTCATCTAATATCAAACACTGGCTTGCTTAAGAGTAGCAAGTTGCTCAACATATTGTCCACATTTTCTTACTGGGTTTATGCTGCATGTTGTAAAGCGAAATAAGTACTAAAATAAGAATAATGGTAAACTGGGTATTTGTTTGTGCACTTGTTTGTGTCATCGGTATAACAATATGTATGTTTGTATGCAGCTGACAGGAAAGTGTCGAAAATGATCATCTGAAATAATTTTCTTTGTTGCTTGAGGTTTAGAAATATTTTTCTATATTTCATCAATTACACACAAGCTGTAATTTTCCACGATCTACATTCTTTAAACAAGAATATTTTTTTTATATTGGAATTAAAATAAATTCACAGGATTCGAAAAAAAAAATAAAAAAAATTCAACGCTCAACAGATGCAGCCAAGAGTTATTTAAAAGCAGAAACCTGATGCTATTAATTGTGCATCCTTAATTATCTGCTATGTTAATAAGCCCAACAAAATATTTGACATGCATTTAAACTTCAGTGGTTTAAAGAGGATGTGTTTATGTTTGTCATGTGCAGAATGCAGGCTTCAGGGAAGCTGACAGGCCACATCGGCTCAGTCATGTGTCTAACCGTAGGATATTCCGGGGGAGGCAAAGACCAGGTCATCACCGGCTCTAAGGATCACTATGTAAAGGTACCCGGACCGCTCTGCATTTGTCTGTTGTGGATGCTGACAGAAATGAGAAGCAACATGTCGGCTGACTCGCGCGCCGCCGGCGTGACCTTTTTCTTTTATAACAGGTGTTTGATGTAACGGAAGGCATGCAGGGGAACATCGGTCCCGCTCATAACTTTGAGCCCCCTCACTACGATGGTATCGAGTGCCTGGCCGTGCACGGCGACGTGCTGTTTAGCGGCTCCCGTGACAACGGCATCAAAAAGTGGGATTTGGAGCAGCAGGAACTGATTCAGGTGAGGGAGAGGCAACGGAATGGCGAGCAGTGTGTAGGGGGAAGGTAATGCTGTTGGAGATAATGTTCTTATGAAATGTCAAAAGGAGACCATTTAGAAAGATTTTTGAGATGCTTTTCATATTAAAAATGATAAGAAAATAGCAATAGGAACCTCCTAATTACATGAGTCATTTTACAGCCAAACATTTTTTGTAATGTTCTTTGATACCCATGATCAACCCATTATAGCCTGTGTTCCAGTTTGCGTGTCTCGGTTTAAGAGCCAATAGTAACTAAAACCAAATGGGTGGCGCTGTAATTGTTTTTGCATACGCCTGCAAGCCTTGTCTTTACCCTCTAATTGTTTAAAATGTCTTTAAAACAAACATATTAAAAACGCCTAGCGCATCTTCGCTTGTCATGTTCTATAGATTTGCTAGTTCCTGTTTCCTGTTTTTCATCAACGTCATCACGCTCTATGATCGCGAGGGCGCTTGCATGTCCGGATGTCACAAACCAGACATTTAATTTTCACTCTACTGTGTTTTACCTAGTTATGCTAGCATTCCGTTTAATTTTATAACGTAAACTGAGGTGCAAAAGAATGACAGCACAGCTCAATATGCTATAGTTCAAATAACCAAAAATCTTTTGAAGAATTTAGAACTTATGCACTGTTGAGCCTCTTCTACATTCCTATCTATTTAACAAATGATTCTAAATAGTTCTAAAGCTAATATTTGTCGAGTTGTTAATACATTGGCACTTGTAGTAGAGGTGAAGCTTTAAAATTTCTTCTAATAGTGAGAAAACAGCAGCTGGAACAGCTGGGAATTTTCTTCTCGACAAGACTTTCATGTTTTCGTGGCAATCACTCACTCAGTGGAGATGTTCCACGCTTTGCTGGGAAAAAGGGCACAACTAATTGCTTGGCAACTTGACGATCACGCTGTCAAACACGAGGCGCATACCTGTGAAGCGCTCAGTTACAGCAACATCTCTATTTGCATTCTTCGGTTTAAGCATCAGCGACACAACAAGAGTTGTTTGTGATTTTTTTTTTTTTTTTTTAAACCAGATGTTTACAAGTTTGTAAAACTAAGATCTTATTTTGACCTTAGTTTTATTTAGTTTAGTGCTGATTGGTCGGATTGGAATGTCTGGCTCTTAATCAGATTTGATATTAATGCATATGTTGTCTCTGTGGTATCTATCTATCTTTAGTTATTTATACAGTGCACTAATACAACTAATATAACAGATCTGTAGGGGTCCCCTAAAGCATGTGGGCCCCCAGAATTAGCGGCACCCCTGTCTCTTTCTCTACACAACATGTACAGTGCACTCAGGCCGTTCTTTGGAACGTTTGACATTATGTGCGCTCCATAATCATCCGTATCTCTTATACTTATATACCATTAAAATATAAAGTGTAGTTTATCTGCCCTTATCTACCAGATGCCCTTATGCCTTTACCCGCATTAATTAACATGTGTGTTACAAAATTGTCACCGTGGTTCAAAGTGTAGGGCAATAAAACATTGATAAAGACATTTTCCCCGATGAAGCGGAATAATTTTTTTATTTTACTGTCGGTAATGTTAATTTTTAAGCTGCAGTAAACGTGCTTTACCCGGGTTAATTTACTAAACGGAGTTTAAGACATTTACGGGAAAGATCTTTCAATGTACTATATTCAATATATATTTAGGGGGTAACGTGTTACATGTAATGGCGTTACATAATTTAATTACTAAATAAATGTGACTAAATTATTTTAGTTTCTGAGGACAAAATGTGTAATTAAGGCCCAATCCCAGTTCTTTTTTTTTACCCCTACGCCTACCCCTTTATTTTGGTGACAAGGGGTAGGGATAAAAATATTCCCCCTAAGAAATGGGACAAAACTACTACACCGGTACACGTCATCACAACTTTTTATCTGTCAAGTCATCAGGTAACGTTATCAGACGTAAAAATATGACTGTATACTTATTTGTGAATCCCTTCGTTTGCTTGGGCAGCCATGTTGCCGGTGTAGCTGGGGTATGTTGGGAAATTTCTCATACTCCTATGTTTAAAATGTGGTCCCAAAAAAATCTTTATCTTCAGGGGGTATCTGGCTCTTTCTCCTAAACCTACACCTTCAACCAGAAGAATCGAGACGCTCCTACCCCTGAATGTGTGAATCATAGGGGTAGGTGAAAGGGGTAGAAATAAGCTTACATGTATTTTTTTTTTCTTTTAAAGCTAGGATATGTTGATTAATCTTAATTTCCTGTTGCTTTGCCTGTTTTTGATGAGATTTTTTTTTTTTTCCCGGAAATCAGTTTTTTTTGTGGTGGCTGTGCTTTAAAATGAATTGATTATTAATTGACGTGATAAAAGATGTTGACAGTAAACAGAGTTGAGTGCTACTGTGATGATTATAAATGATTTAAAGGTAATGAAAGAAAAATCAGTTTCTTTACTTTTATAAAGTAATTAAAAAGTTCCACTACTTTTTACAGTTTAAGTAGAAAAATCTTTTTTTTCTTTTTCTTTAGTAACTTTCTGAACATTGACTATATGTTTACATCTGAAGGACAAATACTTGTGCTTTTTACTCTTCTTTTATTTCTGCCTTATTAAACGGTCTAGACGAAGAACGCCGTTCCTCAACATTAGAAGTTTTACAGTCCTTATATGACATTGTATTGAAACACTAGCTACGAGCAGACGCTTGGACTTACCAGTGATTTGTGGTGTTTTTCTTTAAAGCAAATCCCGAACGCGCATAAGGACTGGGTGTGTGCGCTGGCCTACGTGCCCGGGCGACCCTTGCTGCTGAGTGCCTGCCGGGCGGGCATGCTGAAGGTCTGGAACGTAGACAACTTTACACCCATCGGAGAAATTAAGGGCCATGACAGCCCCATCAATGCCATCTGCACCAACTCCAAACAGATCTTTACTGCCTCCAGGTACAAACCGCAGTCTCGTCTTTATGTCTGGAAACAGAAAAGCACACAGGATAACCAGCTCAATTAGTGGAGGAGAGAGAGAGAGACTAGGCAGCGTGATGAGATATTGATGAATAACAGTTGATAAGATCTGAATGAACAGTTTTAGCTTTGAGCAGCTGTTCGGATTTCTGTCTATGTCTCAGATCAGCTGATCACTGAAGCGGCACCATTTTCAGCTTATTGACTTACTGCAGCATGAAAAGCCTAAAAAAAACTATTAAACTACTTACCAAACATCATAGAACACATTCCAGCTAACCTTTTGCTAACAACTGTCTGTTTTTCTTTCTTTCTGCTTTTCTATGCCCCCTTTTGTTTTTCCTTTCTTCTATTCTCTCTCTCTCTCTCTCTTTCTCTCTCTGTGTTGCGGTTTGTGTGTGTGTGTGCGCGCAGTGATTGTCGGGTGAAGTTGTGGAGTTATGTTCCGGGTCTCACTCCCTGCCTGCCGCGTCGTGTTTTGGCCATCAAGGGCCGAGCCACCAGCCTCCCCTGAGCTGCACTAACACCCTCCGCCCCTGCTTTCTCTGGTACTGCCGTTCTCACACACTTACTTTTCTCGTCTTTTTTTTTTTTCTCTCTTATTGTTCTTTCACTTTCTCACTTTCTCTCCTCTTTGCTTCCAGACTTTTTGCCTTTAAATTGGATAACAGGCTCAGTGGTAGCTCTTACTGTGTTTAACGGGATTTTTCTTCCAAAGCACTAAACTCTGTTGCAATTCATCCACAATCGAACCCAAGGGGCATAAATCCTCTTAATTGTGTCCTTTCCCGAACTCTACCGCTGAGAGCCGTTGTCTGTCTCATGCCTCGTTGAGTCCTTAGTTTCTGCTGCTTCGAATTTACTGTTATAATATAGCTGTACTTAAACGTGTCACGTTTTATTTCACCGGATTTACTACGTAGAAATGTTAAGTAGCCATGCGATTGTCGTGTGGAAGAATACCACCACAGTCAGGGTTAAATCATTTCTCTTTAGATTTAGGGTTTTTTTTTTTTGGCGGTAACTCTAAGATGTTTGATGTCTACCACATTTCAGCTGCGGAGGAGTTCCTGTCAGTAGGTTTCAAGATTCCTTCTGCTCCCTGTTCCTATTTTCTGTTCTCTCACACTTTCTTATCGTTCTGCCTCTCTTTCCACAGCGACAGGGCTGTGAAGATCTGGAACCTGAGGATCGCAAGGAAGAGGTGACAGCGCGGAGGCGTCACTGATGGTCTAGGTTCCTTTCTTCGTGCCGACGCCTCCGCAAGATGACTCGGAAGACTTGTCCTCATGGGTCAGAGGTCGCTGTCTGGAGCTTCGGTGCCAAATGGAGGTCTTGTATCGGAGGAATGTTTATAAGAAGAAAACTATATTGGATCTAATGTGTCACCATGTGACTTCACACCAAATATGGAGATGAGAGTGTGTTTACTTCATGCGCATACTTTTACAAAAAGTGTCCTTTTGTGCCAATTGTTTTTTTTGGGAAAGAAAAACAATCCTTAGATGTCGCTGCTGTTCGTTTTTTGTTTATTTATTATTTTCAAGGATTTAAAAAAAACAGGCCAATATGGTGGCCTTGAGAAATCACGTCTGAGCCAAATGTTGGGAAGAAGCACTTTTCAGTTTTCCTCCCCAGACACCCATATGTTTCTGTGTTCTGATTGACTGAATATTATCCTTTATCGTAGCAAGAGATGTAACAGAAGCAGCAAGGAGATTGATTCTTCTGTTACCATCTGGTGGAACTTCTCTAGAGAGTCCGGATACCAATACGCAGCTTGTTCCAAGACGTGACTGTGTAATAGCGCTGGCACACTCGCCAACAAAACGACGCCTTCCTCTGAGGGTAAATACTTAAGGCTTTTACACAATCAGATACGGACTGGGTGTCTTTCTAATCCCTCCTCATTTTCAAAGAGACTTTCACAGGACACATGAAACTTTTGTGCACTTTTCTGTAAATCCAGGTAATGAACGGCTTGGGGGGGCTTTTGAAAAAATATGCCCAACTATGTTAGGTTTATCATTGTGGTTATCTAGTACCGAGCTGAACCGAGTTTAATTCAGATCCAGATCGAAACAAAAAAAATAATACAAAGTAGAAGTTTAGGAATAAAGTATCCACGATATCATCAATACACATTTACACAATCTAATCTTTGAAATGAATACGTACTGGGGTGCCACTAACCAAAATTTCTAAGGGCCCCTCAGTTTGGGGCCCTCAGAAATCGGTTTTAATAATAGTACCGGTACTAGCAGTAATGAAATAGAAATTATTTCACACTGCCCAAAATTGCTTGCGATGCCCTTGTTAAGAGCATCCGTGGGATTTTTTTTCTTATTAGTCTGACAAAAACATTGATAACACCTAATTTACAATCCCACCGATTTACAGTGCTTAAACCCTGAGAAGTATAAAGCATAATCCGAATATTGGCAAAACATCAAATACCTCTGAGCACACGTTGGGTTTAGACACAAGTTGGGCCACATCTGGAATTACATCTCCTAGGATCCATTCCAAATTCCTTTTATCCACTGCTACTCTTTAAAATATGCAGAAAGCAGGTTCGAAAAGTAGGTTGGCGTCGGCTCGACACGCCTCGAAAAATAAAACAGTTGTTGTTTATCAAACGAAACGGGAAACAGGTCCGCTGGTGCCAGAGGAGCCGACGCGCTTGATGGGGGTATGTGGGCGGTGACAGGTTTCATCTTGGCATAACACTGAGTTTATGCACTGTGTATTTTTAGAGCATCAATCATCATCTTCCAAAGCTGTACTCCTTTGCCAGCCCCCAGATTTACTGTCTATTTTAATGAAACAAATTTATCACCCTAATCTTTTCTGGGCGGCCCCTGGCGCATCTATATCTGTAGTAGCAGCTGTCGGTGGGTGCTCGGCTGTCAGGCCCGAGCTCTGATTTCCAGCTGTGAGGGATGGGTTCACTCTGCTAAAAGCCCTGCAGCACAAACGATGGCACGTCGAGCTGTGTTTAAGGAGCCGATGTTCTATTCTATTAAAACTGTGAGCCGGTTTCCGTTATATGTCATCAGATTTAATAAAACAACGTTTAAGCAAGGGACGGAGGACACTGTCTCAAAGATGTTCTCGCACTATAGTCTGAATACCATAATCTGTTTTCTTTTTAAAATGTAAAATTGCTATTCAACACAGTGTTTCAATGATGCTGTTAAAGTCTTGCTTCTGATTGGTCGATGATTTATTTATTTTTTTTCCACTGGGATCTCTAGAAAAAGTTACCGGTGTTGATGCTTTGTAACAATCAGAGATGACGTGTCCTTAGAAAAGTCTTCAGGATAAAAGACTTTGTATTTAGAGAAGCCGTCTTTGTATTAGACATTGAGAACGAGTCTAGTGATAGATAGCATGTGAACGTAAAAGGGTATAAACGTTATGTCATCTTTTAACCTTCTTATCCACCATTCAGCATTTGTCCTCCTGATTTAACTGTTAGATAATTTTCAGTTTCGGATTACGAAATATTGACTTAAAGCAATTATGTAAAATTTTAATTATAATTAGGGGTGCATCGATATCATTGTTTGCAGACCGAGTATGAGTTGCGATATTTCTTTAATTGATACTTGCCGATACCGATATCTGTCCTTTTTTCGGATGTGGAATTATTTGCCGAATGCTAACGTTACATTTAGCGTTAATTTTACTATCAGACGTTTTATCAGATTACTCATATAAAAGTACTCCTTTTTTGTATCTCTTGATGTTTTTGGGGAACAATGTTTGCAGTCTGCCATGCGTGGGCTGTCATTATAATTTTGGAAATATTTCCACACAGCTGTGCACTGAAAGTTCTGTCAGTGATGTCACAAGAGGTATCGGAGTGTATTTACGAGTACATGAGTATATGAGCTCAGTATCGGAATCAGTATCGGATACCGGTATCGGTGCATTTCTAATTCAAATATAAAAATGTTTAAAACGGGTTGAATTTGACCAGAAGACGACAGAAAGGATAATTCATGAATTATTATATTATAGTAGTAACGATTTAAACACTTTTAAACAGGAGGTTTTTGGAAAATAATCAACTTCCTTGATTTTTTTTCATATTCCCGAATACCTTAAAGTGTTTCATAACTTGCATATTAACACGTTACCAGGCAATAAAAATTAGGTTAATTATCGAAATGTAATTTTTTTTTAAAACAATGTGCAGTGCCAAAAGTATTGGCGCCCTCTCCCAATTATCATCTAGACTTTATCCAAAAATTTTCTCGATTAGCTCAAGAAAAATGTATTTTTACGGCCGTGGAACCCTGTAAAAATAGTGTTAGTAATAGTGGTGTTTTGCAGCACTGTGACAGATCACTAAATTCGTTGCCAAAGCCTTTAATACCGTCTTTAAATCGGTGCATCGTGTTCCGTATTCGTTTTTCATCTTCTATTTATTTTTTTTGTCTTCTTACCTTTTCGCTGTTGTTAAACTAATGAATCCTTTACAGTGAAAATCTTTTCCTCCACTTAATTAAAACCAAATGCTTTTTTCAAACAATCCCTCCCTCATTAGCGAGCTACAGAGACTGACTGTCCTGTCTGTCTGTCTGTCTGTAGCCTTTCAAATAGTGTTTTTTTTAATTCCATGTTGGATGTTGACTATGATAATAAGCGGGGAGGAAGTTTTATTTGGCCAGTGCTCAAAGACTGTGAAATGGGAGGGATCTTACCTCTTAGTGTGTGTTGAACGAGATGGGGATTTAATGGCTTCCACTTCTCACTGTGAATAATATGACCGCAATACAGCACACTCGATGTCCAAAAAAGAAAAAATAATAAGTTGAATTTACAGCAGCGCTCCGATTCGTGCAGATTTTTTATTTTTTTTTTGGTGCTCAAATAATCTCAAACTTAACCATCACTCTCAATTTCCAGATGAAGTTCCTTAATGCTTATTTTTTTGCATGTCCTGGACCTGATCGTTATAACATAACTGTATATCGTCAACACTGCACTGTTTTCTGCTTATGGGAGGATGTCGGTTGCCTCTACAATCATCTGTGCACTAACCTGGGCTTTAATGCTGCTTCTGCTGCGCTTTATTTAATGCAGGAATGACAGAAGCCGCCTTCTTTGCCTTATGCTCCAACTCTCTGTCTCTAATCCTACACTGCCTTAAACCGATCCTCAGCATTGCCTCTTAAAACGTCAAACCTTTTGACCAGGGGTCGGCAATCCGCGGCTCCGGGGCTGCATGTGGCTCCTTCATCCGTCAGCTGCAGCTCCCTGTGGCTTTGAAAAAAAAAAATGATGAGAATAAATAATGAGTATTTAATTCATATTTAATTCAGTCCGTTGGTAATCTTGCCCTGATGTGGAGGTTCAGGAGTGAAAATCACAATAACTATTTAAAATAAATATTTTAATTGCCTATTATTTTGCAAATAAATATTAATATTATTATTTAGTGAAATTTCATATACAGCTTGACAGCTGACTGAGCGATAAAAAGATGACGACACACAAGAGCGGACTAAATTTCGGTTTGCACTTTTTGCTGCAGGTCGATTAATTTGGCTTTATATTAAATAAAAATGGCTATTAATAATTTTATAAGCCAGTATACTTCATTCCAGCGTTTTTGCAGAGTTCAAAATGTCTTTTGTTGCATGCAGACAACATTTTTTGCTGTAGTAGTTGGTTAATTTTATAAATACAAAACATGATAATATTTTTTAATACATAGCATAAAGGTTAAAAAAAACGATATATGCGGTGTTCTGTTCATTTCAGATGTCAAAAAGTCTTTGTGGCTTCCGATGTTGCCTCAAATGGCTCTTTGAGTGTTAAAGGTTGCCGACCCCTGGATTAAACGGATCTGTTACTCATTAACAATAGATCTGATAAATGTATGTGAGATTAATTCTTACGCAAGAGTCGTTTTTTGGGAATATTAAAATAATTTTCTACCTTTATAATCAGTTCTAGGAAAAGACTAAAGCACTGATTGGATGATTTAAAAAATAAAAAAATTAAAATCTGAATGACTGAAATAATCCGGTGGTTACAGAAAAGGTGAGCAGAAGAGACGGCAGGTGAGGACAGGTGCAGACAGCAGGTACATCGTGCAGCGGCTTAACAACAGGGTCAAAGGTGCCTTTTTTATCGCACAGACTCCTCCCAACAACTGGAACGATTTCTACAGTGGTGTTTTCTTACATGTGCATACCAGTGTAAAATACTTGACTGTAAATATTGTACGGTTTTTTTATTTAAGGATTAAGTGTTGCTGCATAAAATGATAAAATAAAGATCAAAAGTGATGTGTGGAATGAGTGTTTTCTTATATTTAACTTACGTTTTCGAGAACTTCTTGCTTCCTGGTTCTCCTTCTGATTAATGATAAATCCACGCTTTGCAGGTGTTATAAATGTCATGGCTAATCACATCCTAAACGTGTTTTCATTTGTTCGTATCAAGCATGATATTTGTATGCTTGATTAAAATGACGACAAATCGTCACCTTCTAATTGTTTCTCATGGACCTCCCTTAACCTTTCCGTTCAAAAAATTGCCCCATAAAATGGTAAAAGAACAAAAAAAAACCCATTTCGCTAGAATAACGAAGAAGTATTGTGCTAATGCAAACACACACACACACACAGTTTAAATGCTGTTTACCGAGTCCAGGCTTTAACGTTCACCCTGAGCTCCATAGCTGCTGAAATAACACTGCCAGTCAAACTGCGCTTGTACGTCTTTATTTCCAGTGCAGATTGTCATCGTTTAACAAACGCAGGTCTGAAACTCTGTGGGGAAATGATGGACGAGGGCAATTAGTGGTGTAACAGAGGAAGTGGCACTTGGTCGGTGCTGTGTTCTCACAGAGGGAAAGCCACCGAGCGCAGAACTCAATCTGATTTCAACTTGCGTTCATCACTCTCAGGTGGTACCGTAGTGCTTTTCTTGCTTTGATTCAGCTCGTCAGAAATATACGAGGCTCTTGTGAGTGTAGTAAGGGAGATTAATGCAGTGGGAACAGAAAACTTTGCCGTTGTGATACATTATACTTTCAGGGGTCATCGGTAACAACCGACGGGATGACAGACGACTGTTCGTTTCTCACTTTCTGCTGTTCTATACTGTTTTTAAGAGGTGGTAAAGTGATGAATCCATATGACTGGGTTTATTTATCTGGATAGATGGATAAATAGATGGATGGATTGATCGATGGATGGATCAATAGATGGATGGGCAGGTCAGATATACGGCTGGAAAGAAAGAAGGATGGCTGGATGGATAAATAGATGGATGGATATCTAGATAGTTTGGATAGATTGATTGGTCAGTGCATAGATAAATGGGTGGATATGTGGGTAGATAGATGGTTAGATAGATAAGTAGATGGATAGATAGGTGGATAGATAAATAGATAAATGGATGGATAGATATCTAGATAGTTTGGATAGATTGATAGGTCAGTGCATGGATAGGTGGGTGGATAGATGGTTAGATAGATAAATAGATAATTGGATGAATAGGTAGGTAGGTAGGTAGATAGATAGGTGTGTGGGTGGGTGGGTGGTTAGATAAATGGATGGATAGATGGATACTTTATTTATCTAAGATGGGAAAAATTAACCCACACGAGCTGCTTGTTGGTTCAAATAGAGTTTGTATTTGCTAATTTTTACTGTTATTTACTCCAATATGGTTAGTTTAACGTCTATCTAACTCATTTTTACAGTTTCTGCATTTTCTGAACATTGAGTTAATCCACCGGATCAGATTCACAAGCCCGTCACTCACATCATCATCAGTGTATGTAGTGAACAGGCAGGGTTTTATACAGTATAGTCCAGATTTTAAATATCTGTTCAATAGCAGCATGTCTAGTCAAACCATTAGCAGAAAGTACTGCTGATCTCTCACTGAGACACATCTGCTTTCCTCAACATGCCTCCGTGCTCGTTCTATTCCTGAGCCGTGTCTCGCTGCAGCTTTACCCGACCCCCTGCTATTGGTATAGTGGAGGCCTACACTTGTTTTTCCTGAGAGTCTGAGGAAGGGCGATAACGAGTCGATTGTGTTAGTGCTGTGGGGAAGATGGGAGTTTTATGAGCTGAAGAGCTGCTGTGGCCAGGGCTCATTTGGTTGCTGGCAGGGGAGCATGAATCTCTGGGTACTCACTGAGCTCTCTTTCTCTCTCCACATGACGGAATTCACCAGAGAGATAGAAAGAAAGAAAGAAAACGGGCAGAAAGGTGGGAGGGGTATCTATACTAATGAGCATTAGAAGGAAATAGATAATAGAACATATAGACAGGAGCAGAAAAGACACCTTAGAGCAAAATGAAGGGGATTGTTGGACTGATGAGACAGGAGGAAGAGAAAAGGAGAGTGATGTAATAAAGAGGCAGCTGGTTCCAAGGCACTATCTCTGTATCCCGCCGAACTGGAGCAGGTCCATGGAGCAAAGCTACCTCTTTGATTGACACAGCAGGCAGGGATCTGGAGCGAGGAAGCGTCTGACGTCTGTGCTGGAGTTTACAGGAGGCTTTAATGCCAGCTGTCATTAAGACCTCATCAAACGTCTCCCGCAGCCTTTACTCGGTCCAGTTTCGGGACCCACAGTGCAAACACACAGTCCGGAGCTAAAACAATCCTATTTGTGTTGTGGATCATCTGCATTCGTCACCTGTAGTTTAAGATAAGCTTTTCTGTCAACACGTTGTGTTCAGGAAATCTATGGCTGCATTTTGCCTCACCTTTTTCTCTTTTCAATTATACACACTGGGAGCGAGCAAAAGTCCTAGGCATAACTACTGTTTATTATCAGGGGAGGGACATTTATAGGGGGCTTTAAGGGGTAGTAAATACATTATATTACGGTTATAGCTGAACGAACACATAGCCCAGATGATCAAGTTTGGAATCATCAGGTGCCCACATACTTTTGGCACTACAGTGACTGTTTAGGGGTTTATTTTCAGTGCTATATGATGCAATAGAACAAACGTAGCTCAAGTTTTTAGTTAAAAACGGAGGAAGTCGTTGCGTAGTGTTTAGGATGTTTGACTTGACGACTAATAGATTGGGGTTTGATTCCCAGCATTACCAAGTTCCCACTTCTGGGCCCCCAAAGCAAGGCCCTTAACCCCTTATTTTTTTTGCTACACTATAATCAATTTTTCAGTGATCTTATTATTATTATTTTTTTTTTTTTTTGGCAAATACTATTTCATCGTTAAATTTCTAGTCAAGTTTTTATGAAGTAATGTTTTATTCTAATGTGGAAAAAAAAGGTGGCCTCTGGTATTTTCGAACTCCCACTCGTTTGTCACTGTGACTGAACCCTTATAATACTTTAGTTATGCGGTAAACAAGCCTGTAGTGTAATGCAGGAAGAAAAATGTATTTTATTTGCACTGTATTTTTAGTCGGCATAAGTTTCCTTTAAAAAAAAAAATAAAAAAAAAATACAGTCAGAGGTGTAATGCGTCTGTTAGTAACTGTCTGTATAATAGCATGTCTTTCATTCCGATGTGTATTTGTGTACATTCCTGGTGTTTGGTAGACGTCCTTATCCAGATCCTTTTGAGCAGTTGAGGATCAAGGATCTTGTTCAGGGGTCCAGAAGTATCGCATCATTAGTGCTGGGAATTGAACCCTTATCAGCAGACCGACCCCTTAACCACTGAGCTGCCGCGTTCCACAAACTATAGCAAATACAAAATCCAGTGTTATGTTCTTTTTTATTTATTTTTTTAAACGACATCCCCATGGACGCAATACAAAGTACAAAAAAAAGGAAAATGTGCAGTAATTACAGTTACCCAAGGTTTTTTTTAATTTAAATTAAGATATGATAGAAAATCCAAACTCTTTGGTTGCTTTTACTTCATAAAATAGTTTTCTATATCTTTTAATACACAGCACAATTTAATATAATATGTTTCATAGAAGGGGGGGGGGGTCTTAGAGAACATCCCAACTAGGACAATGCCAAATATTTCAAAAACACTTGGTTTGGTGTGTGTTGCACATGAACTGTGATCAGGTAATAATACATTTGAAATTAAACCAGGTTGTTAAATTTATTGCCATGCTAATAAACAGAGAAGGAAGAAGGAAGCTGGCGTATCATATTTGTCCCCCTAATATAGTTATATTCGAAGGGCAAAGTTCTATGTTTGCAAATTTATATATCAGTAAGAAAAAGAATCTAACTAAGGCTGAGCTGTGAAGAACCCTTTTTCAATAGAATCTTCCATCTTATAGTTGGGGGCCCATTTTTATTCATCGACTTAATAGATATCTTCAGATGAAGTGATAGCGGCGAGTATTAGCGATAAACCCGAGTCAGTCCATTGTCCCGTAGTTCCTCTGAGCTCCAATCAGGGTATGAGTGAATTAATGAGGGGAAAATTTGCATTCAACTGAAGTCAAATGAAGTGGAACCTTTAGCCCACTCAGGAAACCGTATCCTGGTGTGCTGGTGCAACAAGTGTGACCCAGATGTCCTTCACAGAGAATGAACAGAATGCTCCTGAAATGCCTCCTTAGGGAAATAGTAATGTTTGTAGTTTGCTTTCTTTGTGTACTCCCGTTATATCAAAGGCAGGACGCAGGTTATATAAACCCGGAACAGGTCTTAATTCGTTTTCTTCTTGTTCTTTGTCGAGGCTTTGTCCTCTACAGGGCTGTCTGTCTGATTCTTCCAGTGCAGACAATTGTAGGAAACGATAGCACTGATGAGATACGTAGCCATCCCTGTGTAGCCACCGATTACCAAACACAGTGGCTGTATTAGCACGAACAGACAGAAGACGTTGACTGATGCACTGTCGGGCAGGTCCACTCGCTCTGCCTTTGTTGCTTGGAGAACTCCAAAGAAATAAATCAGGGCCACAGCCGGGTAAAAAGCCAACTCCACCATGCTTCTTAATGCGTTTTTTTTGAAGGGTCTAAACAAAAAGAGAAATCTTTGCTCACAAAAGTCGCACACCGTCTACTCTGTCCCGACGAATAGCAAGCGCTCCTCCCAAAGGGGTTCGGTCTAAAATGTGACCTTTAATCTTGATATCAAGGTAAAACATTAGCAGCTCTATCATGTGCCGTGCAGGAAGGAATTCCTCCACAGAGTGCAAATTCCATCCCTGGCTTCCGGTGGTCCCATGAGGGTGACCTTTACTCTCCAAAGGAACCGAATGAAACAAACAGCCACCTGCTGAGCTGCAGGGTAACGACTACAACAATATATCTAAAATGTTGTACCTCGGCTGTCTACAATCCTACAGGGAGCCGAGATTAATCTGATGTGTGGTGCAAGGCTGAGATTATAATAAACCAGCTGCTTTTCAGACCTTTTATTAAGGTTTTCTCTCCTGTCGCTACTAACAAAAAGTAGAAAACAAACTCCTGGTGAATTCCCAAAACCTTATTTTATTCTGATTTCCCTGGCAAGCGGCTTCACCGGGTTGGTGCATTGTGACTGTTTGAACACCTGCAAACTCTGGCATGCTTGTTTCCCTGTTCGATCGCTATCTCGGCTCTCCATGGTGATGAACTGTAGTACAATGCTGGTGATGACACACACACACACACAGAAATGCCAAGCAGGATATGACAGATCTGCTTTTTGTTTTTTTTTTCTCCTCATTAATCAACTTATCACATTTTTTTTTTTTTGTGATGGTCTTTATTTGGTCCTCAACCCCTTCAATTTTCTGCTCCTAATCGCATCCAAAATGTGGATATTTCTGCCCCTTTGACGCAATGCCGCAGAAATACTGTAATTAAAGCGCCTCGATCACAGGGAATAGTAGCTTTTGGCTGACGATTTAGGGAAAAACATTACTTTCCCACCCCTTTATCTTTGTTCCCTGTGACAATGCATGTCCTATCAGATGGCAAGCTGTGATCATACCAGAGATCAGAGCTGCTTTGATACACATCACATTTTCTGTTATGAAGTTTGGGGATGAATACGAGTTGGGCGTGAATAGGTTTCGGTTGGCAGTGATGGTTGAACAAGGCTTGCCTCCCATCGTGCCTTTCAATGGCTGGCACCACATGGTGCACAATTAGACTTAAAGGTCTCTCTTCCATTTCTTGTCCCTCTTCCTATTCCTCCTCCAAGCCACAGGCCATGCCAGCCTTTCATCAAAGGCACATCCGCACATTCTTGTGACAGCCACCCACCAACCCTCTATCTAAACTGCCCACTTGCTCCAGCGTAGCCTTTTAAATCAAGCCTTGATCTGATAGCACGGACGAGACAGATAGGGTCTGAGGAATTACCAGCAAGACGGGGTTATGTCAATATTTAAAGAATTACCTAGTGCTTCTTTGTGTCCCTCCAGGAGCCAAACATATATATTTATATATAAAACACCAGGATCGCACGGGGGTTAAAGGCAATCAAGCCACTTTTATAGGCTTGCTGTGGCTTTGGGAATTAAGATACCAGGATATAAAGCTGCAGGAGGCACGTGATTCTTTTCTGTATATGGATGATATTTCTCAGCATGCCCTTGTAGGTCTATTAGTAACTGGTGAATAACATCATTTCTGTGTAATTATCTTTAATTAGCCTCAATATTTGGATTAGTCTACTGAAACCTGTTTTTTTATTTTAAATAAAATTTTTAAAAAGTAAAAAGAAAAAATTTTTTTTTACCCAGAATGTAATTGAGGCTACACAGTTAATGATTGATTACTTCCTTGACCCAAGTTCTCATGGTCCCATCAACGTGCCCGTCGCAGAGAATTCGATCTTTGTGTCGTGTTTATAAGCACTACCGTTTACCGCAAATAATAGCTCAATAATTACAGCTCGAAACTACCAATCAGAAGATTGAGTTTAAATCCTGGGGCTGTCGAAGAACCCACAAAGCTTTACAAAACCTTGATTGCCTGGATTGTAATTCACATTACAAACCCCTATTATATTGATTTTTATTTTTAAATAATGGTTAGAAAATAGTGTGCTGTTTCTGGAAACAGGACAGAATACAATCTGGATAAGACCACGCACACACATTCACACTCTCAATCACACCTAGGCCAGTCCTCCTACTGGAATATTTTTGGGAATGTGGGAGGAAAGCCATGTATGCAAAGAAGATGCACAGTATAATAGCACTCATCAGCTATAGGAATGTATAACAAATGCTAAAAATCCTATTTAAACGTTCCCATAAGAGCTAGAGTTCTGTTTTACAACACAAAAAGTCTAAAGTGTTTGAAACCTTCATGTAAAATGTAGCTTTAGTTCATTCATGTTTATCTCAAGTTAAAATACAATTTTTGATCTATATTTTAGTTAATTATATGTAGTTATTATTGGCAGGTTTCCGCTCGCTTCTTCTTCCTTTATCGTGCTTGGTTATATGTTTTCTTTCTAGAAACGGCAGCAGCTTTTGTTTCTCCTTCTTGTTTTCATGCAGATTCAACCCAGTAGACATTTAGTATGAATGGACTGTAATCTTTCCTTTTACCAGTTTATATATGCTCTACCCATCATTAAAGTAAGAGAAATGTCTCTTTCTTTTCACTGATTCTCTTTCTAGATCTTTAAGTGAATTGTGGAGCTGTCCAAAGCTCAGGTACTGAAATACAGTTCACACAAAGCCGCATTATTCTTATGTACCGGTGCTTTTGTATGTCTTTGCTTTTTTTTTTAATCTATAAAGTCAAAAACTATAAAAGTGTGCTCTGTTTTTATTGCTCGTTTTATAATAAATATAATTTTAAAAATATACTTTAAAAAAAATATATATAAATTAAACAAACCCAGACTTAAGAACATTGTTAAAATTTCACTTGCAATATCAGTCTTTTACATCATTTGGCAGACGTTGTTCCTTATTTAAAGCTTAAATTAATTTCTTGTGTACAACTGAACAATCAGGGGTTAAGGGCCTTGCACAGGGGCCCAGATGTGGCAGCTTGGTGGTGCTTGAAATCGAACCCCAATCTTCCAATTAACAGTCCAACACCTTTACCACTGCTAAAACTACCACTTCCCCAGACACACAAAACACACATGTTCAACCAACATTTGTAAAGCTTCAATTAACTCAAAAGTGGGAGTCACGACAGTGTCCTTTTTATTTAGTATTTCTTTCCACATGAAGTGGAGAATAATTGCATACTTTTCTGTCCAGTCTCGTTAATAAGCTGGAGTCTCCAAACCAGGGCTGTTTTTTAGTTTTGCACCAGTGTCCTGGTTGTTGATGGTTGATGGTGGTATTATCAAGGGTACTTGCTCTTTTGTTTTGTTTTTTATTTTATTGGAAACATAATTGACATTAAAATACATTCAAATATTACAGATTCATATTAAATATAAGAGATATTGACTTAGGAAACAGGAAAGAAAAAAAAGATTCTTAATGCACAATGTGCACCAGACCAGACAGCCCATCATTCCTCATTCTGTAGGTAAGAAAAGTCTGCGGTTTCCGGTGGTTAATGCAAAAACTGCACAATTGCATGCATGATATTGTATTTACAGTATATTTCCCTAAATAGCAGTCAATAAAATAATAATAATAACGTGCCAAACTTTCTAAATCAATTTAAATCACTTTTTTTTTTTTTTTTTTTTATCAAAGTCTCGTTTGAGTCGTGGTAAGAATGACTTACTTTTTTAATTCTTATCATTAAGGACCTGATTTTCATCGCTTACAGTCGACTTAAATAAGGAAAAGGTGGGTGAAAAAAGGGGTGGAGCGCGTTGCCGAGTTTTTGCGGTGTGTGTGTATGTGTGTCTGTGTGTGTGTGTGTCGTTCTGCGCCCACGTGCGGCACCAAACGCTCAGAAAAGGTCCGTGCGCGCTGCTCAACTCCGCTTTCCGCCACCGAACGCGCTCTGTTTACTGCACCCCGCTGTTCCCCTCCCAGAGCCACGCGCTCCACTTTCTGCCCAAACTACACTTCTCTCCGAGGGTCAGAAGATTCCATTCCACCTCCCGTTAAATCCGGCGGGAAAAGACGAGTTTTCGTGTTTCTTGGCTTGTGCCGGGTCACCCGTTTTTCTCATGGAGGGAGACGTTATGGACAAGCTGGACGACATGTCCTCGGTGTACGAGTTCGACCCGTTTACAGGCAACATCCCGGCAACCAAAGTGGAAATCACCGTCTCGTGCAGGTAGGAAATGTTCGCGCGTGCAATAATTTACAACAAAGTAAAAGCGTTTCATTTTTTTTTTTTTGCACGCTTAATTGCACATGCCGCTCGTGCGCTCTTGAAGCAAAAGTTGTAGTAAGTAACGCGGCTTTTATTCTGTTGTGTTTAGTATTTAATGCATGCTTTCTGACACCCTAAAGCCCCTAATGCCCCTCTCAGTGATGTATCTGGCCGAAGGAGAATCCCTCTGGGTTTTGGTTATGCTCATGGGTGGGGACGGATGGCCGCATTCCACTAACCTCTATATGAATTATGCATTACACCAGTGAGCTGTTCGAAGCGATGCTGGTGGGTGAGTGTGTGTGTCTGTGTGAGTGTGTGTGTGTGTGTGTCTGTGTGAGTGTGTGTGAGTGTGCCTTCCTAGAACTCATTAACTCCTGACAGTAGGTGCAGTTGGAAGAGGAGTTGTTTATGGATTTTCTGATGGTGTGCAGATGATTCTCAGGGTTTGATATTTACTTTCAGCTTCCACTCAGGAGAAAAGATTATAAAGCCCTGGGAAAACATAGGGTGGTGTGTTTTACAGCCACAGTTCAAGGCTCCTTTCCTTTCCTTTCCTTTCCTTTCCTTTCCTTTCCTTTCCTTTCCTTTCCTTTCCTTTCCTTTTCCCCTCCATCTTCATCTTCTCCCATCATTTCCTTTCCTTTTCTTTTCTTTTTCCTTTTCTTTTTCATCTTCTCTCATCCTTTCCTTTTCATCTTCTCCCATCCTTCCCTTCCCTTTAAGTGGTTAAGAGAGCGTATCTGCTGTATAACCTAAGGGTTTACACAGATTTAATTTTAGTAGTGTATTAATTATTAACAGTATGATGGAATGAGGGTTTTTATGTCTGTGCACTTGTTTCTTTGGGTTATACGATGTTTGTTATTTGACGTATAATCTGTCTGTTTGAAACGAGCACTAGGGGCAATAAGTCTATAAGGAGTGTCCAGACCTGCACTTTCTCCAAACTGCCTCCTCGTTTTTCTTTTATTCATCCGCATCTGCGCGGAATCCACTCAGTCTTTGGTTATGTGCACACGCCTTTGTGGAAAACATTTTTCAATTAATTATGTATCAGTTTGCAGCTAAATAGATACCCCCTCCCCCCTCCCCCTTTTTTCTAATACGAATTGAGTGGTTTTAGAAATTCATCTGCTTGCACAGTCTCTGAAACAAACATCCTATACATTATTGATGACATCACATGCCAGGACCCATCACTTCTGACAGTCGTCCATGCTGCACTGACACACTGCCGTGAGTGACAAGTTGTCAGCTGCTACTTCAGCTTGTCAGAAAAAAAGTCTTCTGGTCTTACTGGTCCAAACTGAAACCCTGCACAGATACCTGCAGGAGACGTCTTAGCTTTTTTTTGTGTCTCTTCATTATTAAACCAAAGACTTTGATTTGTTTTTAACACGTCTTTAATCAATACTTGGCAATCGCAAAGCTACTGGAACAAATTGCAAAACCACATCCAGAAAACATTTGCGAATTACAAAAGCAATGAATAATAAGTGTGCTGGGCGTTGCTCCAGTTCTTCCTTATTATTTAAATCTTTCCACTCTTTTATAATACCATCTTTTCTTTCGGTGCGTCTAACCATTAAAATGTCTTCCACTGGAACAGCGGAGCGATTTTCTCAGGTAATACACGCTCATTAGAGCAGATCCCATGAATATAGGTCAACACGGCTGCCTAATAAGAACTATTAGACCCAGATGTGCTGGGAAATATTGTAAAATTAGCAGCTGTATATCAGTATCTTTGCTGGGCAATTTAATAGGTTCACCTGTGCAGCTGTTTACTCATGCATTCACTCAAACAGTTAGTCGTGTGCTGGAGCAGCAGCGCAAAGGCTAACAAATCTCCTGAGGTTTTTTAATAAAATTGTGTTGAAAAACAAAAGACTTGACAGAAAGCAGCAGATTAATGGGGGGGAAACCCTTTGGAGATGAGAGACATTCTAACAGAGGGAACAGGAAGAGTAATGTGACTTTAATAATCACTGTTTGCAACCATAAGAGCGTTTCATTGTCCACTGGACAAATGAGCTGGAACAGGTTGGTTATAGATTAAAAAGGGGCCAGTTGTAAAAAAGATTTCCTTAAGAAAGATGGACGGTTAAGTACAAGTGTTCCTAATAAACTGACTAGTTGATAAGATGTGATGTGATGTGATGTGATAAGAAGATGAGATGAGATCTTATCCCTTACAACATCTCATAAGATGAAATAAAATACGATTAGATGATATAATATATGATATGTGATGTGCTGAGGTTTGATAAGATGAGATGTAATGTGATGAGGTGTGATGAGATGTGATTGGATAAGATAAGTAGTAATAGGATAAGATGAGATGTGCTGAGGTGTAATAATGTAATGAGATAAAATGTGAAGACGTGTGAGATGTAAAGTGGTGAGGCGTGCTGAGGTGTGATGCGATGAGATAAAATGTGATTAGACGTGCTGAGGTGTGACAAGATGTGATTGAATAGAATGAGATGTGATAAGATGTGCTGTGATGAGGTGTGATGAAATGTGATGTGATGAGATGTGCTGAGGTATGATGCGATGTGATGTAATGTGATGAGATGTGATTAGATGTGCTGAGGTGTGACAAGATGTCATTGAATGAGATGTGATGTGATGAGGTGTGATGAAATGTGATGTGACGAGATGTGCTGAGGTGTGTGAGATGTAACGAGATGTGCTGAGGTGTGATGCGATGAAATGTGATGTGATGATGTGCTGAGGTATAATGAGGTGTGATGAAATGTGATGTGATGATGTGGTGAGATGTGATAAGATGTGCTGAGGTGTAATGGGGTGTGATGTGATGAGATGTGGTTTTAGTGGTTTCTGGTAGAGAAAATGTGCCATGAGTACATGCTTAGAAGATTATTCCATCTTTTTTGGTTGTCCTGATGAAGATATAAGTCCTGTAGAATCTTACAGAAATTAACAACGAATAATAATATATCATCCGAACAGAACCTGTCTCATTATTATAGGAATCTTAGAATTTAAAATTTGTCTCAGACGAACAAATGGTGGCTAAACTCGTGCAGTTTAAAGCTGTGCGGCGCCCCGGGGGCGGGGGGGGGGGCGGGTTGCCATCACCTGTTAGGGGAGCATAATAAATTCAGAGGCTTACACTTAAATAATTATGAATATGAGCTAGCAATTTTACAGACATCCACTAGGGGCAATCTAATAAGTCTCAAAGCTAATTATCAGGCAGCAGAGTTTGTGCGATGGAGTTTGAGAAAAAGTAACATGTAAAATGGATGGCTTGGGTTTTTTTAAGATGAATACCAGTGAAAGTAAAGCTGGTTTTATACTGTATTTATTTTTTAGTATAATTATTTAGTATTATTTAGTATAATGCTATACATAGAAAATATGTAAATATGATTTGGCTGGTGGGAGGGGGGGGGTGTGGAGAGTGGAATATGGCATTTGATTTTAAAATGCGAGTGCATATTTGTGGCATTGGCTGCAACAGCGTCTTTCTCACAAAGATTCCTGCACATCTTCCGTATCACGGGACGTGTTCTTGCTCTTCATTAAACTCCTGATGAGAAGATGTCTTCCTGCAGCCGTATCATGTATATTCACTTCTCTAAATATATATCAGTAATTATTCAAGCCACGCTTCAGTTCAGTTAAACCCTTTTTTTTACAGATCATACGCTCGGCTTGGTTTCCGTTGTACTGTATGTTCCCGTTGGCGTTATCTAGGTCAGAACAAGGGTTCGTATTATTTATGCTGTTACTGGGATGTGAACATTATCTTTTATGCAGTTAATGGAGACGAATCATTTCTCTGTTATCAGGTGTGTAATTATTCTCGGCACCTTAAGCCCTCGTCCTTTCACATCTTCCTGTATGTTCCTCAGATAAACACTACGATTCTGTCGAGCTGCAGAGCGGGTTCTGCTCCTGGACGCCGGTGTTTAATAACACAGGAACTGCACACAAACTCGCTAAAAGGCGTGGTGTGATGATAAGGTGTGTGTTGTGAAGTGTTCTCGACTGTTCGGAGTCACTCCTGATGACAAATGCATTTTCCCTCTATCTCTACTATAATAAATACAATACTAGAGTAAACGTGTTACAAAAAGAAAGAAAACATTTGAAACTATTGAGTGCTTCTCACAGGCTGTGTAGGAAAGAAATCGTAACAACAAAGATTGCCTGGAAAAAAAAGAATGAAAAGAAAAAAGAATGAAATTTGCAGGACTTTAAAGTGCAGGCAGGTCCAGATATTTGTCATGCCAAATATTTCGTGGGCCTTTGCGATTCTCTCAGATCATAGAAACAGAAATATTAGGAAGGAAGGAGAAAAGCAGGAAAAAGAAAAGAACATCTTAAAAATAAGAACAAAGAACAAAATAAAGAGAATAAAATAAAAAAAAACAAAAAAACATGAAAGATCAAAAGAAGAAAGACTAAAAGAATGAAAAAACGTAAGAAAAATAGAACATAAGGAAAAAAAAGAATGAAAAAAAATTATATTAAAAAAGAACAAAAGAAAAGAAAGAAGGAAAAAAACATAAGGGGAAAAAAAGAACGTATAAGAAGTAAAAAAGACGAAAGAGGAACAAAAACAAAAGAAAAAGAACGTAAAAAGAATGGAAGAAATAATGAGGGGGAAAAGGAAAGAGAAAAAAAGAAAGAGAAAAACAAAAGAAAAAAAATTTAAAAGACAATAAAAAATAAGGTTAAAAAAAAAAGAAAGAAAAAGAAAAGTAAGTATCGGGGGAAAAAATGACAGCAAGAGAAGAAAAAGGAAAATTGTCCTAATCTGATATATTACAAATATTAAAATATAAATATATAAAAAACAAACAAGGTGAATGAACGAACAGGTGAATCTTTAATAAAGACAAGAATGTTTTGGGGTTTTTTTGTAATTGTGTCAGACAAAATAAAAAAACAATACAAAAAAATTCATGTAATTTTATTCATTTTATTTGTTTGGAACACACAACATTTCAACAACACACAACACATGACTCTCACACTGGCACTAACACGACTCTACAAATCCCGCTGGAAAAGCCTTTCCGATCCCCCCCCTAAAAGCACTTCACTGTACTGTGAGATTCCCACGTCCCTCTGTGGATGGCAGAGGAGGTGAGACGGAGAAAGACAACTGAAACTTGAAGCAAAATACCCACAAATACCCACAAATCCCCAAGTGGGCCAATTCAACAGTCTATTTTACTCCTCAAGATTTTACAGAAAACATAAAAACGCCTGGAATATTAATATATTATTTATTATTATATTTTGGAGCATTTCTCACTCGCCCTTGTTAAAATCTCACTTAAAGAGAAAAGCAGATGAAGGAGGCGTAGCTTTCTCGGTCTCGTGGCGTGTTCGGTGCAGCAGCCATCTGAACTCCTGCCCTTTTTATCCGTAGCTTTGCTGTGATGCTCTCAGCAGGTCAAATGTAGGACTACACAGTCGGAGACACAACAGAAAGAGGTTTTTTGTACACTTTGTACCAAAAGTTAATTTTAGGTCTGCCTACCAAGTCTTTAGTGACCCGAATTGTTCGTTTACCCAATTAGAGCATTTTATTGCCTTCACTAATGTGGAGTTTACACCGAACGATCTCGGCTCTCGTGTTGTTTTCCCACTGCACGACTATCATGGGGTAACATGCTGTTTTCCTGCTGGGTTCATATTGCCAAATGGATCAGCAACATAAGGTTACACACACTGCTTGACTTTTGGTAGGAAGAATCGCCGAGAGCACAACCAAACTCACTGGAGATTGGAAAGGTTCTTAAAATGGTGGCCCACAAAACAATCGCAATACAAATGATCAGTGCAAATTGGCCGAAGAGAAGAAGCTTTTCCTGGGAGCCAAAGTCATACATGCTGATTTTGTGGTCTATAACTCCCCCCTAAACTTCCTGTATTTTGCGCTCTCACCAGCTGCAGGTCATCACCGATGTATTTTTCAGTCAGAACTGGTTTTCACACTGCAGGATTTTAAAGCGCAGGCAGGTCCAGATATTTAGCATGCCAAAGATTTTGCGATTCTCTCAGATCATAGAAACAGAAATATTAGGAAGGAAGGAAAAAAAGCAGGGAAGAAGAAAAGAACACCTTAACAAAAATAAGTTGAAGAAAGGAGAGAAGGATACTTTACGGACGGACGACGGACAGGCGGAAGAAAACTTGGAAACTTGAAAACTTGAAACGAAGGAAGGAAGAAAGGAAAAGAAGGAAAGAAAGAAAACTTGGAAACTTTCAGGGGAAGAAAGAAAGCTTTTAAGGAAGGAAGCTTTCAAAGAAAAGAAAAAAGGAAGGAAGGAAGGAAGCTTTTAAGAAAGGGAGGAAGCTTTCATCAAGGAAGGAAGGAAAGGAAGCTTTGAAGGAGGAAAGAAAGGAAGAGGAAAAGAACGCTTTCAAGCAGAGAAAGGAAGCTTTTAAGAAAGCATGGATAGGATAGACGGAAGGAGGAGGAAAGAATGCTTTAAATGAGGTAAGGAAGCTTTTAAGAATGGATAGATAGACGGAAGGAGGAAAGAATGCTTTAAAAGGTAAGGAAGCTTTAAGAATGGTAGATAGACGGAAAGGAGGAAAGAATGCTTTAAATGAGGTAAGGAAGCTTTTTAAGAATGGATAGATAGACGGAAGGAGGAAATAAAAGGCTTTAAATGACAGGTAAGGAAGCTTTAAGAATGGATAGATAGACGGAAAGGAGGAAAGAATACAAGAAAAAAGAACTTTAAATGAGGTAAGGAAGCTTTTAAGAATGGATAGATAGACGGAAGGAGGAAAAGAATGCTTTAAATGAGGTAAGGAAGCTTTTAGAATGGATAGATAGAGGAAGGGAAGAAAAGCTTTAAAGAGGTAAGGAAGCTTTAAGAATAGATATAGACGGAAGGAGGAAAGAATGCTTTAAATGAGGTAAGGAAAGCTTTTAAGAATGGATAGATAGACGGAAAGGAGAAAAAGGACACTTAAATGAAGTTGAGAAAAGAAATGCTTTAACCGGAAAAGGAAAGCTTTGAAAAGACGAAAATAAGGAGAGGGAAAGGAGGCAAAAGGAATGCTTTAAATGAGAGGTAAGGAAGCTTGGATAGATAGACGGAAGGAGGAAAGAATGGTTAGGAAAGGAGAATAGACGGAAGGGAGGAAAGAGGAAAGAAGGGAATTTAAGAACAAGAAAAAGATAGAAGGAAGGGAAAGAAAGAATGCTTTAAATGAGGTAAGGAAGCTTTTAAGAATGGATAGATAGACGGAAGGAGGAAAGAATGCTTTAAAGGTTAAATGAGGATAGGACGGAAGGGAGGAATAAAAGCTTTTAAGAATGGATAGATAGACGGAAGGAGGAAAAAGACTTTAAGAGGCTTTTAGGAAGCTTTTAAGAATGAAGATAGACGGAAGGAGGAAAGAATGCTTTATATGAGGTAAGGAAGCTTGTTAAGAATGGATAGATAGACGAAAGGAGGAAAAGAATGCTTTAAATGAGGTAAGGAAGCTTTTAAGCAATGGATAGATAGACGGAAGGAGGAAAGAATGCTTTAAATGAGGTAAGGAAGCTTTTAAGCAATGGATAGATAGACGGAAGGAGGAAAGAATGCTTTAAATGAGGTAAGGAAGCTTTTAAGCAATGGATAGATAGACGGAAGGAGGAAAGAATGCTTTAAATGAGGTAAGGAAGCTTTTAAGCAAGGGATTGCTGTAGGAAAGATTTTACTCTGAATAGTTTTAGTGAGAGGAGAAGTGTGAGTTCAGTATATGAGGTTTATCTGAGAAAGAGAACTGGAAACAGTTTATTATTTGGAGCAAGAGATTTCAACCAACAGAATATTATGGGATTATTATTATTATATGATGCTGTAATATTATTATGGTGCAGAAGATTCTGAAATATGCATAACTCTGGATGGGTTTCAGAGGAACTTTGTAATAAGCCAGTGTGAGTCAGGTCCACTAAGCTTCACTCCAAACTGATGCAATAGTGATATATTTTTTACACTAGACATTTGCATTCGGTCCAAACTGGCCGAGAAGAAGCCGTTCCTGGGAGCCAAAGTCAAACTTGCTGATTTTGTGGTCTATAATTCGTCCCTGAACTTCCTGTATTTTGCTCTTTCACCAGCTGCAGGTCACCGATGTATTTTTGTGAAAGTGAAGTGAAATTCTTTTTTTCTCATATCCCATCTTAGTAAGTTGGGGTCAGCTATGATACAGCGCCCCTGGAGCAGGAAGGGTTAAGGGTCTTGCTTAAGGACCCAATGGTGGTTGGCTTGCCGGTGGTGGCGCTTAAACCCTGGTCAACAGATTAACAGCTGGCATTGGTGGGGCTTGAACCCAGGTCTTCCTGTTTTCAGATCAACAACTCAGCACCTTAACCATTTGAGCCACCACTGCCGCTTATTTTTCAGTCAGAACTGGTTTCTTATTATTATAAATATGATTATTTCTCCCAAACGAACCGAGGGTCCAGTGGAAAGTAAAAGTTGGTTTCATTTGTCAAAGTTTTCCGCTTTGCCCTTATGTTCTGGTCTTTCTAATATTTACTGGTGCCAGGTTTCACTTTCAACCTTCAACGATTACACATTCGGTCCACCCGACTACACCTTTTTATTGGAACAACGGCCCTGTAAATAATTTCCAATTCAGGTTCCCCTTATTGTTGCCATGACACCCAGCTCTGGGAATTTTCCTTCAATTGACCTGAAATAGAAGAGTTTGTGTCGTGATTTTCTGGAGTGCATGTGTCATTACGCTTTTAAAGCGGACGCCGTCACCCGCTTGTAAAAATCCCTCGATTTCTGATGCATTAAAAGAGAACCGGAAACGCTATCCACTTTACCTCTATTCCTTTGCTAATATCTAAACTCACTCGAGTGGATGTATATTCATATAATCATCAGCGACTCGCACGCCGACGACTGCTTTCTGATCTCTACCGTGCCAAGTCACAATTATGCGAATTCTGATAAGTACAACAGAGGAAATGTTTAATGACTTGCCAAACTTTATGCCCCAGCAGCTTTCTCTGAAGTTCAGCTCGAGCGCTCTCGTACCTGCTCCAGTTCTGCAGCACCAATTACTTTTTAATACGCTCTCATCATGCAGTATAGATGTGAGGCGCTGAGAAAATCTCTTTTTCAGCTCCCTATCCGAGTGCAGATCTTTCATTTTTCTGTATTTAAATTCTGATGATAAAGCCTGAGGTTTAGCAATGCAGAAGTATAAACTGTCGATGGCGGTAATGTATAAATGGCTGCTAGCTAAAATATTAAAAATGTTAATGTTAAAGTCGAACAGTTAAAAAAAATGCAATAAATGAGTTAGTGAGTTTTATTGTGGGTTCATTATTAATAATTAGGTAAAATAATCACTGAAATGTTTCAGTCATTTATGTTAATCAAATGCAGAGAGTAAGGCTGTAATACTAATGTTGTCCACTAGGGGGTAAGGTATGGCTTACACTGACCAGTCCAATTACAAAAGCAAAAATGTAAATACTATTTCGATTTGCCAACAACAAAATTAGGAGGGTTTGGGGTGCAAAGCAGTGTGACTGGATGGAAATTCGAAATGAGCCAATTAGAGCTAACCCTCAAATCACATGCTCCTAAAAATGTACAAACCTACATACTAGGGCTGCTCGATATTAGGGGGAAAATGCCATTGCAATATTTATTTTTTTAGCGATATATATTGTGGTGCAGTTAAATATAATCTACACATGACACTGAACACACTGCGCTGTTAATGCTGAAGCGATATATTGTGCAGCCCTACTACATACACACTCGGTTGTTCGGCGCCTTGCAAACACACAAACGAAATGCAGGTTTGAATTTTTTAAGTAATTAATGACTTACAGTGGAATAGTACAACTAAATGGTTTAATCTTGGCATTCATTTGCGATAAGCGATAGCTTTTTTGCTAGGAGGGTGACACCTTAGCGCCCCCTTTTGACCAGCTGCCACTGGTCAGATTATTCCGAGTTCTTATTTTCCTATGGTTTTAATGTGTATTTGTCTCATTTGGTTATAAAGTTTTAGTTATGCCAAAAATGAAATTAGCCAAATGAAAACGAACCAAAATTCAGTAAAAACTGGAGGAAAACTATAAAAATGTAATTTAGGTTGCCTCGGTGCCTCTGCTTGTTCTGCCCAATCGTAAGTCAAACACTTCACAAACACTGAACGGCGGATTTTATGTGCAGAAGCAGTAGAGCGTCACCTGGTCATGGACATAACCTCTCTCAGGACTTCTCTCAGTGTAGCCAACCTCAGACTGCTTTTTTTTTTTTATCCTTTCTCTAAAATACCCAAAGCTGCGGATGGCCGGACATGAAACCCATTCCAAACTGTCGCTTGGATGGATTTTGTTGAGTCAAATTTATAATCAGCCAAAGATTTTTAAACAATAGAACAGTATAAAGAATGTAGCATGAGTGCTATAGTGCTAACAGGGTGTGCTTGTGCTTGAAGTGTGGAATTAAGGTGATATATTAATTATTGTACCAGCCAAAAACAAAAATGTGACCAGAGACGATCTAAATATGTTGATTTATTAGTTAATGAGGCACCATAATAAACATCAATGTCCCATTAAAACACAGTCAATGACTGTAATGCAAAGCTGCACCAACGATGCATCCGTCTGAAGGTGCACCTGCCAGTCATATTACGCAAGTCCTGGTCCAGGATCCTTGGAATACACCCTCGTGCTGGGAATCCCATATGAACCGTTTGAGGTGACAAAGTGGTGCATTAAAAAGCAGGGTACAAATCTGGACAGATATTTTACCATTACCAGAACTGTTTTGAGCTCCACTTTGCTCTTTGTTTGCTCCATGTTTTGGATTCCTGAGACATTTTTCAGGCTTGATATCTTTAGCGGATTTAGTGACCAAAGTAGCGAACTTCTCTTGCAGTCACAATGCTTTCCTCAGGGTTGAGTTTCACACCTTTCTCACAGGACCTTTCTAACATTTTCCATAAACCAGAAAATCATCAACAATTGCAACGGCACCCTTTAGACCTTTCGTATGTCTTGTCGGTTGTGCGTTGAAATTTACCTTGAACTGAAAGGATGTCAAATAGAAGACGCTAAAATCTGTAACGTCCTAAAATATTGTTGAATGACGTTAGCTTGGACGATTCTTCAGTTAGCTTTATTGCCCAGTACCCTTAACAGGCATCTAAAACACTGAAATTCTTCACTCCCGTCAGCTTGTGCGTGATGTCTTTTATCATTGGAAATGGGGAGTATGGATGCTTAATTGCTTTATTCAGATTTCAGGGATCCTAGCATATTCTCAGTTTGTGGTTTCTCGGTTTTCCCACAATTGTGGAAGTGTGTTTACCCAGTTGATGGTTGGCTCTGTTACCCTTGCTATGACTGCTTTGTTTCTTCATATTTTGCAGTTCCTCTTTCAGTCTGCCAAGTAGAGCCAGAGGTACCCTTCCTGGAGGATAAATGACTGGACTTGCATCAGGTTTCAGATGGAATGCACGCTCCACCAAAAATTATCCGACACCATAGAATACATTAGCATATTCCTCCATGATGGTCCTTTTTATATGCATCCACTGGGAGCAATAGTTTGGTTAAATCTAGGTCCAGACATGCTTTTAGACCCAACACTGGCTTTTATAAGCAGAACGATATACTTTGGTATATCCGCATTTGCTACACTGTTTGTCTTTACCAGGACATTTCTCAGACTGACCATGAGCCTGGTTGCCACAGTAACCACAACTTCTGCCACGCACCACGACATCATTGCTGCTCTGATGAACTTTCACTCTCTTCTTCGAGTGCACTGCTTGACTGTGGGGGTTGCATGTGCTGTTTGGCGACAAATGTTAGTTTTGAGCATCACATGTGCTTTATACTTGTTGTAGTATGTTTGCAGTACCTTTGCTTCTTCTGAGCTCCTTTTGTGCAATAGCCAATAAATAAATCTATTATATAGTTAAACGTATTCCAGCAGTGTTTTATCTAAAAAAAAAAAAAAAAAAAAGACATGAAGATGAGACCTCCCAATGAATCATCAATCATATACCCACTGGAATGATTATACCAAAGCAGATGTTTTATGCTTTTAGATCCTAGCACACATACTGTAGGTGGCGCCGAACCGTGTGAATCGCTGCTGTGATTCGGCTCATTACCATTGGACAATCATCTTTTTTAATGACGGGTCTAATGCTTAGCTCGAGCTCGAGCTCCTGGACTATTGAGCTGGTGTTCGTCTAGAGGATTTGGATGCGAGTCATTTTCTCTCGCTGCTTGTTCGTAGTGATCAGCATATGTTCCAAGACCGCTGTCGTCATGCAAGCTGTTGTTGCGTTCCCTCAGCGTTCCCGATTATAAATTAGTGCTATTAGGTTGCGCCATATTAGAATAGATTTACGTGCTGAAACTAAGCAATTTTGACCACCGCACTCAGGTGCCTAGAGATCTGGTAGAAGGGGGTCTGTAAAAATAAAGAAGAAAATGATCTTTCTTTATTTTTCAGTCGATCAATTATGAATTTGTGAAATGTTCCCCGCTGGCATTTAAATATAAAAGCTGCACAGGTGATTCAGCTGCTTTTAATGGCGTCTCTGTGTTCCAGGGGATTTTATGGCGTCTTTGCTTTCTTCCGACTCGATGGGTGTGACTGATGACAACGTATACAGACGTTGCACGATTTCAAATGTTCAGTGTTTGTGTGTGTGTGTGTGTGTGTGAAGTGTTGTGCAAAGTAATAGTGGAGTTGGAGCCAAAAACAGTGGGTGTGAAGTGGGAATACACTCTGAATGGGATGTCAAACCAGCGAAGAGTGCTATACGAGCACATACACACACACAGTCCACACATCAGCGAACTATTGGAAAATGCGTGTGTGGGGGGTGGGTGGATGTAGAAAGATGGAGATGTAAAATGCTATACACACACACATGCACAGTAGCTCAAGATCGAATTAGGTACCCTAGAGCTATGCAGTAACAAATACTACCTGCTGTGCCACTGAAGTTATTGCTGAAGTCTGGGTTATTCATTTATAATACCTTGAGCTTTGTTCACATTTGGTGGAGGAGTGTGTGTGTGTATGTATAATAATCACTCACAAATTACCGTCTTGATCGACAGCCTAACATTAGCCTTCTACTCTATCATAATAAAGGAAGGTACAGATTTTTTTTAAGGCTTCTACCATCTACAACACAGAGAACCTGCAGTGCTCAGCAGTCGTGCAGTAACGACGCTGCAGCTGCCTTACAATCTGCTTTATACCGAGCAACATGGGCCACACTGATCAAGTTCACTCGCCACATGCTCTGAGATATCAAGATGCGCTGGTGTGTATCCAGACAGCTAGAGGTGATACGAGTTAGTGGCACTGTGATTATAGCTTCAGGGCTTCAAATCCCAGTACTGCCAAAGTTGCCAGCAAGAACCTGCTGACATGATCGCTCAGCCAGTCCGACTCATCCATAATCCACTGGTTGGAATTCCGGGTACAAAAAAAAAAAGAAAGAAAAAGACACTGATAGTTTGTGGAAGATAGGTACCAGCTGTGGAAGATAGGTACCACCACAATGGTGTAGGAGGACAGCAAAGGATTTGTAAAGCTCCAGAAGCGGATGTTCAACGTGAAAAATAAGGGCGCATGTGTAATTTGAAGGGAGCTTCCCTTATTTTGAGTGAAGTCTCCTTTGGGCAGGTCTAAATTTAGGAAATCAGGACGCACCTAGCAGGAGGTATGCCACATGGTTTGATGCACACTTCTTCCACTGATGTGGCTGCATGCTGGGAATCTGCTAGACTGTCTGCATCACTGAGTTTCTACATCTTAAACTCTGGAAACCGTGGATTCATTCTTACTCTGCTTGGGGTCTCTTATGTGTTTGTGCTCGGCTTGGACTTTCCCTTGGGGCAGCTAACTGGTCTAAATAAACAGATGGTGGGAAAAGCTTCCTGTGTTGAACTACCAATCGATCCCAACCTCTGCCATGATGTTTTGGCTCCCAGAGCCAGACATGGATCGGGTACTTTTATTAAAAGAGATAAAAGCCGGCTAAGACCCTCAGCAGCATTGTCCAACAGCCTCACATCACTATTAATCCATGAGCCGTGCTGAAAAGAATTGACAGAACTCAAACTGAGAGAGTAGAACTTCGTCAAATTTAATCCTTGGTATCTTCGAGGATTTCAGGGTTAAAATGTAAAGGATTCCTAACAACCGAATCCATAGTAATCTTTATTTAAGCGTAACGGAGAACGATGGATTTTTGGTGAAAACAGCTTGAAGTCTAATTACATAAAAGGACCGTTTGCGCTAATATAGGTTCATGTACAATTTCACAGGTTCCCCTGGTGAAAAGTGAGTTTTGCAAATACCATTTAATTTTGTCAATTTGGCAGTTTAAAATGTTGAGGAATTTCCATGCCCAGCTTCATCGATAAGTATACAGTAGAATATAAAAATACAGTTAATGAGGTTTTTAATGCGGCCGCACAAACTCCCTCTTCATTTCTAATCAATCTGTTGTTCCAGGAGATCTGTTTCTAATATTAGGGTTGTTTTTGCCTGTAGATATCCCTCCACATCACACTAATGTGTTTAACCAGCACTGACAGTAAGCCTGCGGTGAAAAATAAGCCTATTGTAATCACCATGTAATGGTTGCCAGTGCTGTCTCTATGCAGTAGAGAACATAAAAACACCACTTTAATCATATTGAAAGAAATATCGCTCTGTAATGTAAAGAGATAAATATTGTGTTGATGAGTTCTATATAACCAAAACGACAGGAACACCTAACTATCACATCCCTCTGTGTATTCAATCTTCACAGTATTTGGAAGGTTTTTGAAAGTGTGATTGTCGAGATTTGTTTATTCAGTTACAATAGTATTAATGAGTTTAGGCCCTTAGATTGAGGTGAGGTGGTCTGGGGTGTAGCTGGTGTTCCATTTGATCCATAAGTTGCTCAGTGGGACATGAGACTTCTTTTATTCAAGCTATAATACACTATGTCTTCATGGAGGTCAGGGGGGGTTTGATCATTGTCATGCTACTGTTTAGCTTCAGTTCCAGTATAGGGAAATAGTAATGTTGAAGAAAATAGAACCGTTCTAAACTCGGTGTGCTTCCAACCTTATGGCAACAATTTGCTATATACATATAGTGCATGTTGTTTGTGGTGTGATTTTTGTGTAGCTTATTTGTTTAGTTAACAGATCCAGGATTTAAGATTCCCTGATTTGTAGGTACAAATAAATTATTGTGTGTTCAATAGGGCAGCAAATCACTTTGCCTATTTATGCTGTCAAATATCACCAGTGTCATAATTATAAGCCATGATGTAATACTCTTGTCTTACGTATGACGCATCTCACCCAGACTCAGGACCGCAGTTATTTCTAGTGTCTTCAGTTTTCATTACAGCGATGGACCAGTGTGTGTTTGCGTTTTTCTTTTCTTTCCCTGTATATTGCATAAATCACCGGCTGATAAATTTACTGCATTGGTTCTGATGCACAGTGGTTGATTACACCTGCAGATTGGTTTCAGCCTTCTCCCAATGAACCGTTGCTCTCCTCATCTCATTGATATTCATGTTATTTTGGTGTTTAATCCCTTAACGTTTTGAGAAAAGGTGAGATGAGAAAGGGAACACACAGCCAGCCGATGGCATCAGTTTCCGTAGCGAATTTAGCGTCTAGTTGAATGTGTTTGGAATGATGGGGAGACCCAAGACTGATTAAGCATATATATATATATATATATATATATATATATATATATATATATATATATATATATATATACATACACACACTTAAGTATAAAATAGCAAGATTAAAAAAAATACACACTTTTTTTTTCCAACTTCTGCTAATATAGCTTTTGTATTTGGCTTATCGTAGTCAGATGTGTGCATTTCCTCGCTGACGCGGGTGGAAGCCACTCGAGATCCATCCAGTGTAAACAGGCATTAAAAAAAACTTTCTGCTGATCTATAATTGCGCTTACATTACTGCTGCCAGAAAGACTTTCCAAACAAAAAAGACAACATATTGTTACTTTTAGACAAAGAAAAAAAAAAAGTTCTGTTCTATTTCTTGCAACCTATTATTTATGTCACTGCGTATCACCACAAATTTTCCTTTCAGTACGCCGCTAATGCAACAAATTGTTTTATCTGTAATTTTAGCCTTACCGCTGCTAAATCGGAATAAACTGGACTTCTCAACACACACACACATCAGATCATATAATTAATAGACTATTTAGACTATTTAAAATACTAATCTATGTCACTTAATGAGTATATACTATATCTACATTTTTATTTTATTAAATATTACCCAATCATGTCTTTTAATGTAGGACTTCCTTTATAATTAATACAATCCCCCTATAATTCTATTGCCCCTGATCGGATTAGCACCTGTACCACAGATTTATTCACTTATCATGAAAACTTGAAGACAAAAACAATTTTTAAGAACAATCACATATAAAATGACAAACATCAGGCTACCAAACTAATTAACTTTTGCAAATAGTTTACAGTCGCAATCACCTTGGTAACAAACGGTAAATGAATGTACATTGTGCTGAAAAACGCACAGAAATATAAACCAATGGTTAATATGATGGTCAATATAGGATAAGATAAGCTACTTACTATATAAAAATAAATTGCAAAAATATTAACAATATAAAACTATTTAGTCGCACTGTTCCGCTGTCTGGAATAATCATTTCTCATTCCTGCTTTTTTGTTTACTCCTCTGGTGGACAACATTAGTATTACAGCCTTCATCTCTTAATCCTATCGATATACATGGCTAAATTATTTGAATGAAGATCTTAAGTTAATTATTGATAAAATGCACAATAAAAACCCACAATTAAATCAGATTTACTTATACATTCTACATTTATTGCATTCCTTAACAAAATTTAAACATTTTTCAATATTTTAGCTAGTAGCAATAACGCATCATCACCATCGACTTTTTACAGTCCTGCATTACTAACAGTTTAATTGCATTGCCCCACCGAGATAGATCCGCCATTACAATCTGCACTAGTGATATCACTGAAGATGCCTACCTTATTCCCAATAAACAAAACTAAATGGATGCTGCACTCTTTAATTTTCTGGCTGGTTTCCAGATAATCTAGTTGAAATTAGCGTTGTGCATTGGGGCTAAAAATTACAATGGATACTTCTACATCAGGACCGAGTACCTGCCTGGTCAGAGTCATGGGGAATTTAATCAGTTCGATTTTTCTAAAACAGAACTGATTGTATTGGTAGGAAGATACAGGGTGTAAACAGGAAGTAGTAGTTAGACTTAATTCATCATTTTGAGTAAGTAGGATTTGGTGGAGCTGGAACATGTCCGAAAAAAAAAAAATCGAACAGAAAGAGTAAAAATGTCAGAGATGTACAGGCAAATAACAGCGCTGGTAATGAGCGGGAAAATGAGTGGGGTAGTGATGGCACCCTGTGACCCTTAAACCACAGAGTAGTAGGTAGTCATTATACTGAATGCTTTATCATTAGCCCTACCATTTTCCTCTACTTCATGATCCATTAACGTATGTTCCTGAGCAGAGTTCTATCGTTCTGCCATCACTCTCTCTCTCTGTCTCTCTCCCCCACAATCTCCTGCACATCCAAGCAACTGCCCTCATGCCAATGCCAAGGGATCTTATCTGCACTGACACCAGAATTAGAATAGTAATGGTGCTAGCGGACTCACTGTGCTGCCCCGGAGGTGTTGTGCATGTCTGTGGAAGTGTGTGGAGTTGTTTTGAGTGCTGGGAAAGTATGAAATGACTCCGAATGTCACCAGGGCTAGAGTGCTAAACTTATACACGATGGTGCTCTGTCTGCTGGCAGTTTGCTCTTGGTTAAAGTACTTTATACTGCCTTAAAAACAACACAGCGCCTCGGTGTTAGACCTGCCCACGTTTTCCGAAGGATGAAGTAGCAATTTAATAATATTATTAACGTCTAATCATGGATTACATGTGCTGTTCGACAAGCAGTGACTGTCCAAAGGATTAAAAATCAATCGCTCCCATCCACCCACACTGTGTCAGGCATGTCAGCGGTGCTGCAAAAATATAGGCTTGCAAACAAATAACCTGGAGGTGAAAGCATTAGTCTCTAGGGGCGATTTTAATTACTGACGGATCAATCTACTTCCCCTCTGCGAGAGTCCTAGAATGCAAAATGAGATTAGCAGTTGAAGACCCTGACAAAATGAAAAGTCCTGCTGCGCGGTCACAATTAGCGCCATAACCAGGTTCACAGTTTAAGTTTGATGTCCATGTAATTAACACTCCGCAGTGCACTACACCAAACTACTAATTTTTATTCTGGGGTAGTTTATACTTTTTTATATACTGTTCTGGAGTGTTAGTTTTAACTGAATAATGTCTGTCATTCTCTCCACTTTTGCATATAAAAGGCTATGCTTTCAGCTAGCACTACTGCAACTAGCAAATTTATTTGCTTAGCAATGTTATAAATAGCTGTTTTTCCTCATCAAAAAATTCATCAAAAAGACTCCAAATGGTATCATTTACTTATTCAATTAATTGAGTCTTTGTTTACTTTATTTTAAAAAATTAATTAAAGTGCATATTTTTTTCAGAAAACCTTTTAAATCTGTAACCTTAAAAATGTATTTGTACATTCGAGCTTTGTGTTCTTGCACGGTTGCTAGGTGGCTAATTAATTTCAATGAAATGTGGATTTTAATCTTATTTTGTTGCTTTCTCTATTGCTTAGGTCATCAACTGTATTGAAAAACATCTTGAAAAAATCTACGTTTTTTTTGTCTAAGCATATATCAGGAAGTAAAAAAATGATAGCAATTACATGTGTGCTGAAAACAAAAGTGGCGTAACCCACAATAGAGCCATACTTGCATCTAAATCTGTATAAAATATGATGAAAGCACTCTTGGCCATCAAACGAAAACACCCCCCCCCCCCACCCCCCCAAATGAATTTTGCATGCACTTAAATTGAAGTCAAAAGCCTGTGGAAACAAATCCATAAAAATCCGAAGGAACGTCAAGACAACAAAAAGGTTTTTCTAGGCGCTATTTTATATTCTGAGAGTTAATATGATTCACACACACACACACACACATGCTTAAACACAAACACACGGATGAATAGAACGAAAGACGGATCAGGTGTCCAGATTGGTGTCCGAGTCTACAGGGGACTCCCCTTATCGAGTCATCTATGGCCCAAATACATTAATCCTCCAAAATGCCATTTTATTTTAGATTTCTTTGGTTAATCACTAGACATTGTTGTCTGCATTTGTTGTCTGATAATTTGTAAAAGAACATTAATCGGATAAATATTTAGCTTTTGAATGCTAAAGTAATAAATCTGCTGGAATATTTTCCTTGTATATTGAGGTAAAATGCAAACGTATCCCATGATATAGAACAGTTGATGCTTCACTATTTTCCCTTGTCTTTCTATGTCAAAATGCCATATATATACCACACACACACACACACACACACACACACACACACACACACAAACACAAACACAAACAAAACGTTAGCCGTCAAACTGGCTTATTGATACATGGTTAGCTGTGTGCTGTGTTATAGAGGTCAAAGTTGAGAATGGAATGGAACATGTACCATTTTTGCTCCCTTTGATTTCCTTTCTAAGCCAGTTATCTTTACCCCTGTCTGATCATTCTCTAGTTACCACCCACCATCTAGCTGTCCTCTGGCCAGAACAGCCTAAAACCAGAGAATAGGAAGATCTAAAAGACGCTTTTTCTCATTTTATGTCCACAAGAGCACACTCGGACAAGTGCTAACTGCTCTGAGGGAGTGCCGTGCCACAATTGGCTAGTGGCATTTTGATTGACAGCCGAGAGCATGATGTCATCCCTGTCACCCAGGGATAAATTATGTGTCTCTAATTATGTGTCTCTTAATACCCCTTTGTCTTGTACAGACAGGTTGAAGATTTTCTCGTTGCACTGCTCTGTTGGGTTCAGTGTTTCGGTGACCAGAGTAGCAAATAAATGAACACAAATAATTAAAAAGAATAGTATAATTTTCCACAGAATGTATACAATAAAAATGCTTTTACTGAATTTATATTAATGTTAAATGCTAAAATAAAAAATAAATGTTTTTAACAAATGTTTTTTACGTCGTTTCCTATGCACTAGATTATCATTATCATTTTGATTATCATGTCCTATTAATTATTCACCGAATACATTTTTTACAAAAGTAGCTTTTATTCCGATTACATTAATGTGATTGATATATTATACGTTAAAACTATATTATAAGAATCTGCATAAGATTTACTTCAAAAATAAAGGTATGTTTTGTAAGTTCTAAATTTCCTCTAAACATAACTTTCTAACTTAAACATTGACATTTTATTATTTATATTATTGTTATTATTATAGTCAATATTGTTGAAAGAACTCTACCTCGTCAGGCTACTAGGGGGCAAACACTGTTATTTGCTATAAAGATATTTTTGTTCTTTGTGGTTTTGGCTAGTGTCACATGTTTCTCCCCGTGTCTTGATTGGTTATTTTGTTAAGACCTTCATTCGGTCTTACACTATATATGTTACTATTGTTTATGCTTCCATGCTGTTTCTGGCTAGTGTTGTTGCATTAGGTGTTTTTGCTAGACCATAGTTTTACAGTATGTTTGGATTCATGTAAGGCTGCACAATATATCCAAAGATCAAAATTTTGCAGAAAAGAAGAAGAAATGCATATCGCGATACGCATGACGCAGTAGTTTGCGATAAATGAGCGCGATAAAGTTGTGTATCCAGAATAAAAAAGCAGCTAAAAATAAATATGGCTGTATTTGTGTTTTAGAAGAGACCACATGCAGACTGAAGTTCTATATAGAATATATATGTCTCGAGTGGCAACCTCAAAAGAGGAAACATCTTTACAGTCACCTCAAAAACAAGCACAATTTGTATCGGAAAATCTACAGTCAACAGTTTGTGTTTGAATAGGTTGACTTTATCATTTTTAAAAATTATGTATCATGATTGTATATACATGATGGTATATGTATTGTATATCGAATATCACATTATTCAGCAACCTACTGCATATCACATTTTTAGTCAATATCAAGTAGTCTTAGTTTCATGTTTTGTACTTGGATCCACCTAAACCTTCCTTTCGTGACTTGGTTTTAAATTGTGTTTGTGTGATAGCACATCGACATATGCGTATAGCGCTATCCTGCTCCAGGCAATCCGTCGAGAGTCGAATCTGGCTCGGGACTTTTTCCATTCCCACATCCCCATTCCCCCCTCTTCTCTCACACCTCACTTATTGTCCTTTCAGCTCAATAAAGACAAAAGTGCTCAAAATATGTCTGTAAAAATACAATAAAATCGAATAAAAAATAAATACATTTTGTTCAAATTGTGTTTTCACTGTGTCAGTATTGAACAGAGCAGTCATGTGGCATTTCCTGTTTTGCACCCTGGCAAACCCGGTTACAGGGAAACTAGATCAGTACATGTCTTGCTACATTGGCCAGCCCACCAATATTTTTTCAGTTCCTCTTTTAAAAGTATACCAATTCAGGCTAGCTCTTATCCACCTGACACCTTATTCACTGTGCCGTGCGGATCGAAGGCGCTAAGTCTGGATTTTAGACGTGTACACCTAAAGCTGGAGGAAGCGAATTAAGAGCCATGCTTTCCCTCTAGGAATATTATATTCACCCTAAGTTTCAGCTCCATTTAGGAATCCTTCATGGCTGTAATAAAGACTCTTTTATACCACCTCTTATGTATGTCCTGGTGTTGCCCTTGCTCCTCTCTGAAAGACAGTGGCAGGTCCTCATTTCAAAACAAGATGCCTTGATTATCAATACCTTTCCGCTGACATGAGTTCGGTGAAGATGTGCCTGGCAATGACTGAGTCTTAAAAAACGTTCTATCTGGCATGACAATGGTTGCATAATGAATACTAGGGGGATTATGTTTCAGTGGCCCTGGAAAATTGTCACTATATTGTTTTTATTGAAACTTTAGCATCACACACTGTGAATGAGAGCTGTCACATCATGCCATTTATTCATAATTACCTTTGCCTTTTTCCCTCTCGTTACTTAATTCATTTTCCGAAACATTAACATGATGGATTGCGCCGACCAAAAACATTCATCCATTAGTCCAGCAGTCCAGCTAAGTGTCATTTACCTGCCAATTAACAACCAACTGCATACTGTGTTTACTTAATAGTTACCCACAAGGGTCCAAGACGTTTACTGGTAACGCAAGCTGCAGCACAGCATTAAATGCGACCCGAGTCTCTGTCTATTGAAGAATAGACGATTTACTAAAATTAATCTTGCCAAGCAAAGTGTAGAACGCATAAGTGTACATCAGCAGCTAATGTTCTCAGTAGGCTGCTGATGTACACCGGGGATGTAAACGAATGTGAATACATTATCCCGAATAAATGGATAATGTGTTCTAAATGGACACTGATAGATAGATAGAGAGATGTTTAGGTGGCACATTTGCTGATTGTGGAATAAACAAAAACTTGTTTATTCACATGAACATGCTGCACTGCGGAATGCACTGACATCTTTTCCGAGGTCATAGTGGGTTTAATTTCAGCGTACTGTTTGTTTATTGTTTATTTAAAAAAAATAACCAATAAAATTTGTCACGAAAACACTGCCAAATCAATGGACAGTAGCAATAGTCTTGCAAAAGTTGGTAGCTCTTTGGTTAACGTGTTGAACTCCTTAACAGAGGAATATGGGTTCAATTCCAAACACTACCAAGCTGCAACTGGCATGGCTATTCACCATGGATCCCCTTGGGGTAATTATGGACAATCAATTATTCTGTTCCTCAACATGTTGGCTAACTTGACACAATCCAGCAGGGTTATCCTCCAGAACATCAGGAGGATTCGACTATTCTTATCTACTCAGGCCACTCGGTTGCTACTGCAACTCGTTCCTGGCTGATCTACCTGTAAGTGCAATTCGTCCACCGCAGAGGATTCAGAATGCAGCTGTACGTGTTGTTTTTAACCTAACAAAGTTTTCACACACCGCCCCACTGCTGCCCTTCCTACACTGGCTCCCCTAGGACATAAGGTAGGTCTGCATCTAGACTTTTCTTTGTTCTGGCACCAAGATGGAGGATTGAACCTCCTATCAATGTCAGAACAGTGGAGTCACTGGCTGTCTTCAGGAGACGATTAGAAGAGCCACCTCTTTCTTAAATACCTAGCACTTGACATTTAACACACACACAAAAGTATCTGTATGCTGCTCTTTTCAACAGTTTTGTGATTTGTTACATGTTGATTTGTGATCTAATGTCCCAGTATCGAGCTGTTCAATGATGTGACTCGAAGCACTTTTGTTTGTCTCTCTGGACAAGAGCGTCTGCTAGATGCTGTAAATGTAATAAGGTCTGCATAAGGTCATTTGCCAATTATTAATAGTAGATGTAAGGTTTAGGAACTGTTAGAGCCAGAACTGTTACTCTCAATGCTGACAATACTGGCAACCTTATATCAGAATTTCCCCCTTGTATGTTTGTGTTTAAGGAATGACATTTATAGTGGAAGCATTCACATTTAATGAACATAATAAAATCATCCTGAAATCATAGCTGTCTAATTTCATTAGCTATATAACGGTTCTGTGAGAAAATACCTGTGAAGATGGATGATATCAGAAATTTCACCCTTTCAACAAATAGCTCGAAAAAAAGGTCAAAAAAGAAGAGGGGGGTTAGTTGGTTACAAAGATGCTGCACACGTGTAGAGCGTGTGGGAGTATAGCAAGATTCCGGATATAATTCTGTTGGCCTCTTCGTCAAATTTTTTTTCTGTCACCATTATCATTTCCTGTAATTTCATATTTTAGCCCAAAGTCGTAATTAGGGAATGCAGGTGAGTTGTGTGCGAAAGGCTTTGAGGAACAGATATCACATGTCCAATAACCAGGTTGACGAGAGCTTGTAATCACAGGTGCTTTGTTGCAAACCCCCGTCGCCTGTGTTTGCTTCTGATGACTTGCTATTCAGCTTGTGATTGTGAGTGGGTGAGCAAATGTGCCAGTCTAATAGATATGTCACCTCTTATTTAGACGTCGGGATGCCGTGACTGTTCTGTAGCTGGGGACATTGCGGAGCTCTCGAGTTCCTTTATACAAACCAGCAGGAGCGAGAAGCCTGGGCTGGAAATCAATATTAAGGGTTTAGGAATTATTGAAGTAAATCTGCTCTAGAGTATCGAAAACCCATACTGTGTCTTAGAAACTGTCCGAATTCCATGTCTAGTGTGGACTACTCTGGTGGACCCATTGCATTATTGGGTTCTTTATCAACCCAGCCATAACAATTTATATAAAAAAGTTGTTGCTTATTTTTATGGTATATAAATATAGACATTATTTATTATTAATATTTGCCATTAAACCCGTTAGATCAAATTAATATATGTTAATCTGTGTTATACTCTAATAATAGGTCAGTGAATTAATAGAATAATTTTTCTTTAAACACACTTTGAAATCTGATCCCGCAGACCTAAACACCACATAAGGGTTAACTTTGTTCTATATCACCTTTTCTCAATGGCTAGCTGTCATATGACATATTAGAGAAAAAAAAACACTGTCCTGATTGAGATCGAAAGTGATGTAGATGTGGTGGAGGAAATCGAATTCAAAAGTCGGGTGTCGTTATATTAGCTTGGTGTGTTTACTACAACTTAATTACTTGTGTGCAAATAGGACTTTACCATCTTTATTACCGGATCCCATATAAACCCATTGATGAACTTTGTGAAAGCTTTAATTTGCGACACAGTGTTGATATTTCTCCGAATGGCACAGCCCGTAGTCCTTATTTAACGCTACAGAAACGTTTCAACCGTAGAAAGTCATTTCCTAGTAATTTATAAGTGTTTGTATTCCTGATTGTTTTTCCACAGTCAATTTGGCTTTACATTGTCTTCGTAAAAAAAAAAAAAAAAAGGAACTTGTATGTATTTGTGGAAATAATTAGCATCAATCATAAGTTTTTTTCTCTCCATTTGTTTGTTGCTAAGCAACGGTGTTCCTACATTTAACCTCTTGTATATTATGCATATTGTTAATGGTTTTACCGTGACTATTAGAATTATTGACTGAATTCGGTGTTTTTCTATACAGTAGTCTGGATTGTAAGGTTCTAACCGAAGAATCTATTATTTCGATATAGAACCAAATTTAACACACTTTAACATAACATTAACATAACATTTTTTATGTTAATAACATTTAGCAAATATTTAGCATTATTGCATTTCTTTTCCGAATCATATTATCTGTACGTGGTATACAGTGTTGGACTGCTCTTGCCGCTGTTGGGCCCCTGAGCAAGGCCCTTAACCCCCAATTAAATGTAAGACGCTCTGGATAAGGGCGACTGCCAGATGCTGTGAATGCAAGACATTATATCCATGTATAGGTACAAATTTGAAAAAGGTTTAAGTTTTAAACGGGTATTAATAAGCTATGGAAAAATTCATATTCCCTTTATCTTACTGACGAAATTTGGTGTAACCGTGATTGATGTTTTCTTTAATAAACTCAGACGTCACACTGCCAAGTCATCATTAATTCATCACATTTTTTCACAAGCTTATATATTCGTGAATACGCTGTCAAACTGCAGGTTATAACAAAAAACCAACTGCCCGCTAAATTCATAATTCTAATGTAATACACAGACTTTCTGAAAGATATTTCTTATCTACCCGCACCAGGACCAGTGTTTACCAGTTACTCGCATCACATTAAAAAAAAAATGCACTAGTGTTTAAATGGGCAAAGTTTTTTTTTTTTTTTTTGTTTTTTCTCGCAGCGTTTTATTCCTATCTGCCGAGCATTGCAATAAAGCTGTAATTTGTCAACAGTCTCAATTCAATAATCCCTCAAATGTCAAATACAACCAAAGGCTCATATTTCATTGTCATATTATAACAATGTTTTCTTTTTTTATTTCGTCCCTCCAGGAATCTTCTAGACAAAGACACTTTCTCCAAATCAGACCCAAGTGAGTGCTGCTTTGTGTCATTTTATTTATTTGTTTGTTTATTGCACTCCGTTTATGACCTGTGGGCTCGTGTATATATTTCTCACATTGCACTGTAATGTCACATTGAGTTTACAGATTTGTGAAATACTCGATCCTTAAACGTCATCGTTAATTACCCAGTTAACGCATATTACTTAGTAATATCTGTGAATAATCCGTATCTACCTGCAGGCAGAAGTTAAACTTAAGAGGCTTGGACTTTGAATTATTCGGCTAAAAAAGTCCTTAAAATGGCTAATGGTATGTTCCGTTATGTCGTCTACTTGATTCAAATTTTATACCCTAACCCTAACCCTAGTTACCTTAAGCACTTAAGCGCTTAAAATATTAATTTCTTCAAAAACTATCCACCATGCTGCCCTAGCTAAATAGTAAATATGCTGTCACCAGAAACAAGAGCTTATTTGCTAACTGGCTAATGCCTCATTAGGTTTTATGTTGTGTAATTAAAAATCAAAAAGGTGCAAGCTCGTTAGCGATTATTAGATTGTAAAGATTGTTATACCGTAAAGATCCGTAGCCAAGGTTAGGAGCAAAGGCTAATTAAAAGCATTATTCAGGTTCATCCTCATGTTGGCTAACTTTCAGTGAACTATTATTACAATGTACTGTATGTATTAAGCAGATACAACTTGTATGTATAATTCAGTCATATATAATAGATGAATTTTATTTCAAATGCACCAAATATGTTGCATCATCTAACAGGCATTTGAGTTAGACTATATCGCCAAAAGTTTGTGGACACCTGACAATCACCGACATGTTATTTTAATTCTCTTATTCCAAATTGTACTCAGATTTTGCTGTTGGATTAAGCTCAACTCCTCTAGTCTTCCACTACAATTTGAAGATTGGTTCAGCTACAATAGTATTAGTAAGATCAGACACTAGCCTCAGGTAAGGAGGTCTCTAGTTGTTCCACTAGAGTTCTCAATGGAACTTAGGGGTTTTGTGCACAGGTGCATTGTCCTGCTGGAACAGTGTTTTGGGTCTCTTAGTTCCAGTGAAGAAATAATGTAATGCTACAACATACAAAGACATTCTAGACGATTGTAAGCTTCTAAATATGCAGCTTTATTAATGTATGTTCACAAACCTTTGGCAATATAGTGAATATTTACTATCTTGCCAGTCGGAACATCTGGTATTTCCAGAATGTTACCAGATTAAACAGGATTTAATGATGATATGTTGCTAAACTTTTAAACCCATCTGAAAAACCTGTAAGAAACCCAACCCCAAAAAGCTTCTTTGAAGATGCTGTAGCTCTGGGACAGACTGGGGTGGGCTGCAGACACTCATCAACCTGTCAGCGTCTGATATCACAGATGCTTTAGAAGTGTGTGGGTAAGAGCGAGAGAAAAAGAGAGAGAGAGAGAGGAGAGAG